>JAGXJF010001417.1:0-88295 GCA_019208055.1 Stipa capillata | reverse complement strand
GGACTCAGAAGGAAAAAGACTTACGGTGGGCGGAGGCTTAGCAGTAGAGAAGGGCACCACATGCGGCGCCCTGCTGAGGCCGGATCGCTCCTTGGTCAAACTCTTCAGGAGTTCCATGAAGAGATCGTCCGGGAGCCTGTTGACCGATATCCTGGTTGAGTCGGACGCACCCGAGTACTCCCATATCGGGTGTGCCCTAGCTTGAAGCGGTTAAATCCGCCGACTCAGCCAAGTGGCGATGAGGTCAACGCCCGTGAGCCCCTTCTCCTGGAGCCTCTGGATCCTTCTCAGGAGTCGGTCAACCTCGGGCATCTCCGCGCTGGATGGTTTGGCGCTCCAACGCTTCCGCCACTCAGGAGGACCCTCGTGTATTTGGGAAGCCCCTCGTGGCCAGTCGGCATGCGCTCGTCCGGGCAGTAGAACCACCCGTCTTGCCACTTCCGCACGGTGTCTGGGAGTTGAAGCTTGAAGTACTTGGCACCGGCTTTGACTTGAATGCCGGCTCCCCCTAGATGGAGAGGCGCTCACCGGCTTTGATCGGCTGAGCCTTCACCATGAAGATCTTCTTCCACAACCCCCAATGAGGTTGAGTCCCCAAAAAACATTCACAAAGCGTGATGAAACACGCGATGTGCAAGATGCCGTTGGGACTCAGATGATGGAGTTGGAGGCCGTAGAAGAAGAGCAGCCCGCGTAGGAAGTCATGAGGAGGCAGTGACAGGCCTCGCTCGATGAAGGGGACGAGCATCACCCGTTCATGCTCATGCGGGGCGGGCTTCTCCTCCTTGTACGGCACCCTCCAGTTGCCAATTGCCCGAGGCAGAAGCAGCCCCTCGCCGGCGAAGCCCGAGAGAATCCGATCGGTCACAACCGACGGGACCCAGTCGCCCTTGTTCCACCCGTCGGGAAGGGTGGCGGTGGAGGAGGAGGGCGCATCGCTTTTCTTTCCCTTACCGGCGCGAGACATGGTTGACGCTGATGGGAGGAAAGGGTTTTCAGAAGCAAGGAAAGGAAGCAGAGCTCTAAAGGCTATGGTGATGTGTGTGAAAGAGCATCTAGGCCCTAATTTGGTTTTGATGGTTAATGGCAACCTAAACTGGAATCTAATGTTTACATTTGAGTGTAAGCAGATCTTACAGGTTCCATGAAGAAGGGTGTCGGCGTAGAGACGCCTCTAGCGGTGGTCCGGAGGGACCCCCTTTGGAATTCGGCCCAGGGGAGTAGTGAGTCTCTTACGAGCCTTGGGGTGTATTAGAGCTTTGCGAGTAAACCCGGTGGCTAAGGAAGTAATGACGCAAGGATTTACCCAGGTTCAGGCCGCCCCGGAAGGCGTAATACCCTACGTCCTGCTTGTTTTTGTATATATTGGCGTATATGGAGAGTATGATGAGTTACAAAGGTGCGCACTGTTCTTCTTCTTTGGTACGGAGTAACCTTAGAGAGATCTAACCTAAGGAAAATCGAGCTAGGAAAAGAGCCAACCCTTTGCATGGACCAGGCTCTCCCCTTATATACTCGGGGGAATACCACATAGGTCGGCAAAGGAAAACATGAGCTGTACTTGTGCTGTAGACGACGTGGGCATTACTGGAAACGCCCACACCTTCATTTAATGCCCACTTGAGACTTTCGGCCGGGCCGTCGCCTCGCGGTGTGTCGGAGCAGGGGCTCTGACACCTTTGCCTTCGGCGGGCCCCGCAGACGGAGACTTACGGGGTTTCTTCTGACTGGGTTGGTAAGACGTCCTCTCATGGGCCCCATAGGTCAGCCTCTCATGCCGCGCAATTGGTTGCGCGGCGGCGTCCCCCATGGGGTGAAAAGGTTGACAGCGACAGGGCGTGCGGGGCGGCGCGCTTGGTCGGTCAAAGAATCTGTCAGCCCGGGCCCACCCCTCAGAGAGAGAGAGAGGGATAGCTAACAGAGCTTATCGCCCGCACTGGCGGGACCCGGCCTGACCGTCATCATGCCCTCACAGGGCTTTGGGTTCCCCGTCGGAATGACAGGCATTAAATGCCTCCGCCAGGGCGGAGGCTTGCTGGAGAAGCTTGGCGCTGGACGACGTGCATGGACGAGGGCCCCACCAGAGGACACGTCATCCCCCGAGCACTCGGCCCCGAGCGACCTCCTTCGCTAGGAGGGGCGCCAGCTGTCTTCTACACGCCCCCGAGCAACCCCGAGCGCTCGGGGAGCACCCGCTGGGGGGCCGTTCGGGGCGCCTTGAAGGGGGAGCCCGAGGGAGAGTGCTCGGGGGGCGGACCCCGAGTGCTCCCCTGGGCCCCACATCTGCCAAGATGCCGAGCGCTCGGGAGGGGACCCCGAGCGCGCCCTTTGCCTTCTGGGACGCCGAGCGCTCGGGGACGGACCCCGAGTGCTCGCTTCAGCGCATGGGCCGTGGACACCCGGAGGCCCACGACTCCTTCTGGTTTGCGGATGCAGCCTCTGGAGGAGACCCCTGATTCCTTGGGATTGGCCGCGGGCTCCGTACGACGATCCGGGTGGGGCCCAAGGCCCCAGCGATCGGAGCGCCACGCGTCACCCTCTGCGGCATCTGGTTGGCCTCCGCCGGCGGTTAGGGGTACCTTGGGCCCCATTCCGCCGACAAAGGGCTATCCAGAGAAGGATGGCCACCAAAAAGGTACAAGGTGGGTTCAAGGACAAAGAGATGGCTGTGCTAGGGAGCTGTGCCACAGCTGAGAAGAAGCTGGTGCTGTGCAGGGAGCTGCAAGCAGGGTGATGGTGGCTTGATGCGTCAAGGGCCGTGACTTCAGCTGGTGGCAGGTGAAGCCTAGATTTGCTAGTTTCTTTGAGTCCATAGGAACCACCCGTACTATCAAGAGGGATGAAACAGTAGCAGTTGTCTAAGGGAACCTTGCTCATTGCTCAGAGTGTTGGTCAAGGGGATTGGTGCTTTGAGGCCAATTGCCCTGTGTCAATAGCTTTGCACAAATGTATGTAGCTGTGTGAAAACCGTAGAGCCTTAGGCACCTGTGTGACACAGCTGTGTCACAGGTGGTCTTCCGCTCTATGACTCAGGTACACCTCTGTACCGGGAGAGAGCTTGTAAAAGCTAAGGGAACTGCTCTGCGGTAGGGTCTGCTGTGTCAGGGGTCTATCGGAGGTTCTCTCCTTTTCAGGTAGCTTAGGTAGAGTATGCTGAGGGCATGTAGTGTGCCAGGACCGGGCTGAGTAGTGCTGCTATCAGCTAAGGGTTCACCTGTGTGTGCCGCCGGTGACACAGGTGTCGGTCTGCCTGAGCCGGTTACAGTTGAGCGTAGGGTTCAGCTGTGTCACAGGTGGTTGACACCGGTGGCTCACTTAATCATACGTGGCAACAGGGTAACGGTCAGGTGCCTGTGGACCCTATATATAGGGGACCAGGGGAGGACCCTGTCCTCAACCTTGCTCAAATCAGTGATTCTCATACGACCGTTGAAAAGCCTCCAACCACTCCACAAGAGCCAAGCGCCTAAGGGTTAGTTCGAGTGGGTTTGTGAGCTAGAGCACTAGCAAAGGTTCCTCCAAGAGATTGCTGCTGGATCATCTGCTACTCTTGGAGTTTGTCTGCTCCTAGACGGGTGCAGGAGTTGCTGGTATCACCCAAGCTTGTGTGGGCTGAACCAGTAGTTTGTGAAGGTATTCTGAGGTCTACCTGCTGCAAGGCAAAAGGATCTCCACAAGCAAGAAGGAAGAGTCCTGAAAGATCAGGTACTCGGAGAACAAGCACGATTCAGTGCTGGCCATCTCTTAGGAGTGGTCTCTCCAACGGAGACGTACCTTCTCTGCAAGAGTTGGGAACTTCGGTGAAAAATCTCTGAGTCTCCTTTACTTTCCTGTACTGCATGCTTATCTGTTTACTCTTGCTTGCTTGTGTCTCTTCGACTTGCTCTGTTGTACTTACCTTTTCACCTGTGCGAGCTTACCTTTATACCTGTGTGTGGTTAGCTGTTACATTCACTTGTTCTCATCTGTGCTAGCACCTGTGTCTCAGATAGTCTAAGTAGATCACCTGTGTTAGGTTATCTTTTCACCTGTGCCTTTCACCTGTGTGACAGCTGTGTGTTAATTTACACATAGTTCTCATCTATGTCACTTACCTGTGTCACAGCTGTCACTATTAATCTGTGAAGTTAACCTGACAACTTAAATAGAAGACTTAAAAGGGGAAATTTTATAAGCCAACTATTCACCCCCCTCTAGTCGGCATCTCGGTCCTTTCAATTGGTATCAGAGCAGGTTGCTCTTTGAATTGGCTTAACCGCCAGAGTAAAAGATGTCGGGCTATGAGGGTAAAATACCTGTTTTCACTGGATCTAATTATGCTTTCTGGAAGAGGAAGATGCAGATGCATCTTACCACTATCGATTCAGATGTCTGGGATATTGTTGATGCAGGATACAAGGTGGAGAAGGCTGATGCTCTCACCATCAACGACAAAAGAAATATCCAGAATAATGCCAGAGCTGCCACTGCCATCTTCATGGGCTTGCAAGAACATGACTTTAACAGAGTCAGTACATTGGAGTCTG
Organism: Stipa capillata; assembly: GCA_019208055.1. Lineage (NCBI taxonomy): Eukaryota > Viridiplantae > Streptophyta > Magnoliopsida > Poales > Poaceae > Stipa > Stipa capillata. The sequence goes on along the minus strand of JAGXJF010001417.1, from coordinate 83,769 downwards.
CTAAGGAGATCTGGGATACTGTCACGGACCCGGAATTGCATATGATTAGGGGAACGAGAAGTCGCCAAGGACCGAAGGACTCGTCCGCCCGGTGGCACGGTACCTGCGCCGTACGCACCAAGGTAGACGATCCGACACCCGCCAGGTGCGAGCCGGCCGGAAGCGACCAATCTTCCCAAAATCACATACGATTCCATAATCCGGTGAAAAGTCAGAGTCGTTCCCGAATCCTACCACGACAAGCAAGGTCGGAGGAGCCCGGCAATTCTACCCACACCCTAACCTAGCTCGGAAGCTAGTGGGTCGCTCGAAAGCCCGGTAGAACGCCCACACCCTGCCTGGCCGGCACAGCATCTCAGCCAGCGGGTCACTCAACCAACTCCTGCTCGACTTAGTAGAAAATGGTACGGCCTCGATCTTTCACGGCATACCCATACACTTCATATCACTCACGCATTGTGCAGGGGCAGCCCGGATTAACAACTCGGATATCGTCACAAAGCTCTACATTACGATATTAATAATAACAGTCCACGATGGGACAACATATTACATCAGTCGGTTAACACCGGAAACATATCCGAGTACGGAGAAAATTAACAACAGCGGAAGCAAAATAATAGTCCCACAGCGACATAGTGATCGCTGAACAAAACACTAGCTATCCCATACATCGAACACAACCGAGGAAACCAGACACGTCAAACATCGTCGAAAAACTCTTCGACCACCGGCTCACCTGCAAGCTCCAGGGATAACCTGGGTGAGTACGAATGTACTCGCAAGACTTATCCGTGCTTGATTAAATGTCCTACTCATACTAGTGCAACAACAATTAAACATGAATGCTTCTCAGAGTAACAATATACTTAATTATGGAAACAAGGCATAATTAACATGGAGGGAGGACAACTAATCAATATACTACTCCGGTCACCAACCAATCAACATCCATTACTAACACGTTTACTTGCATCAGTTTCAATCACTTAGGGTTCAGTCCCTAGGTTAATCCCAATCTCAATCATCAACACCTAGTTCATTCACTCTCTCGGACCGTTCCGACGATACAACCACTAGCGATATTCGAGAGCATTATCCCTTGGAGGTTGCAAAGCTCCAAGCGGCCTTTACCATCCGACATACCCTAGCGTTGATCTCGGCAACGTCCACGTGGTGACAAGGGAAGTAGCCACGCTGGAGTTACCTCAAGGTTGGTATCGCGACAATACTCCCATACACCTGGTCGCAACATGCTCCTCCAGTGATACCAACTTTATCCAGTTGACCCTTTTTCCTTCGGCTCTCACATCTCACCTTAGGTTCAAGTATTTAGTTCATCGATTAATTCCAACCATCACTAGGCACACAATACAGCACATCCTAACATACTAGTTTAGCCGAACTTAACCACAATCTACGAACGACGATACAACATCAACACATGGATAGAATAAGCAAGTACTGAACAAATAAAAGGGATGCAACAAGCTCTGCTTGCCTTCGTAGAACTGTTCTTGTTCTGGCGTCTGCTCGTGAGCCTGGAGGTCTCCTTCTTCGTAATCTAGTGCAAGCAAATTGGATATCGAAGATAAGCAACAATGCAATCAATGAATCCAGCATGTATGCATGAGTGTTGATGCAAGGAATGGTATTGCTTAACAATATATCGACATTAGGGTTGATTGGTTGTCCTAAGCTATATGCATGCTCAGATTCATGCGATTACGAATTAGGGTTTTAGAGGTAATCACTTATGGTGAAGTGGCAATGAACATGCATGTTAATAATTGATTAATATTCTGAACTAATTGACTAGCGCAACTGAAATCAATTAAATCGAAGTTACGATCAATTAGTTATGCACTTGTCGAGTTAGGGTTTACGGGGTTCGACGAATAAAGGAGCTAATACCTAAGACCTATCATGCATGTATTCTTACTGGGATTTCAGTGGTTACAAATCGTAGTATATCTCACAAGGATTCCAGAAAGGTATAATTTGTCGAGATCGGAGTTATGATGATGAAACTAGGGCTTACGGATCCTCGACACTAACTAATCTTCTACCCCAGGTATCAGGACGTGCATGTGTTCAATTTCAAGTTTTGATTCAGCCATCTGGTAGAGAATCTCCTGAGCTTTCCAAATATATAAAATTTTCCAAATTTGGATAAGTGGTTTGAAAGTTATGCATGTTTTAAGTTTCATTCAAAATCTGCCCTAAAATTTCGAAACCCTAAATGCTACGGACACCCGAAGGTTACACAGTTCGATCTGAAATTTCTAAACACACCCGAGCTAAACCTACCCCGAAATCCCGTCACATAACCTTGACCCGCTGACGTCTGGGCCCAACCCGAACACGCGTGGACCAACGGGAAGCAGCCACGCGGCTCACCCCACTCCCTCTCTCACCCGCCTATCTCTCTCTCCCTCTCTGTCTTCTTCGCATCCGGTGGCCAGGGACGGCGGCGACCTCGCCGGAGGCGGCCAAGCGACGCTCGGGGCACGCCGAGCCTCGGGGAGAGGGGGAAAAGCACCGCGGCCTTACCCTCGGGCTGATGCGTGCACGGAGAGGTCTTGGGGAGGCCTGGAGGAGGCTGGCGGCGAGGAGAGGCGTCGGGATGGCTCGGTCACCGGCGGGGACGGTGCTCCTTGGACGGATCTGTGACAAGAAAGCGACGGGGAGGTGAGGGAAGGAAGGAGGAAACTCGGGGAGGAAGAATCGAGGCCGGAGGGATACTGGAGTCTTGGGGATTCTTCGTCGGAGTTCTTGCCGGAGACGGAGAAGACGGCGGCGTGGAAAAGCTTCAGTGTACGGATCTGGAATAAGAAGGCGAAGACGGTTAAGGGGAGATGAGGGGGGGTACTGGAGTGAAGAAAATGGGACGGAGGGGCAACCGGAGCGGCCTCTGGAGGTGGTCGGAATCGGGGCCGGAGCTGAGGAAGACGCGGCGGCGGCAGCTCTGGAAGCACGCGAGGTTGCTAGGGTTTTGGAGGAGAGGATGGAGGGAGGCAAGGGCTGTCGGAGGGGCGCTTTATAGGGCGGCGGCTCGGTCGGGAAGGGGGCTGTCGGAGGGGCGCCGCCCCGAGTGGCCTCTGGTCACCGGAGACGTGGCGGGGGCGCCCCGACGAGCGGGACCCCACGCACTGGAGGGGGAGGGGTCGCCGACAGGCGGGCCCCGGGTGTCAGCGGGTGCGGGGAGAGAGGCGCGCGCGCAGGGAGGGGAAATGGGCCGGCCGAGGCAGCCCAGCAGGCTGCGGCCTGTTCCCTCATTTCCTTTATTCCTTTTCTTTTTCTTTTATTCCTGCTCACCCCTCTTATCATTTTATGTATAAAACTTTGTCCAATTGTTTTGAAATTTTTACCAGTCCTTCCTAATAATATTCTTGAGCTATTGTAAAAGTTGGAGCCAATTTGGGACTGATTTGACCTAGGTTCCCATTCAATTTCAATTTAGGGTTTGAATTGGAATTTGTTTTTATGATATTTCATGTGTCAAAATAGCTCCAAAAATTATGAAATTTTGGTAGGGACTTCAAGGTGATTGATGGGACCCACTGTAAGGGTTTGGACTACTTTGGGGCTGGTTTGAACTATGCTCACATGCACTTGTGATTTAGGGTTTGAATTCGGGTTTGAGATAGAATTGAGCCCTAGTGACTCCCAAAGGTTTTGAAATTTGGTCAGGGGTTAAGGTTACTCCATTTTGAAACTATTCATGGAGTTTTAGAACATTTCTTCTACTAGAGTTTGCTTCATTCGTCGAAACCCTAATTCTGGCATATTTAGGGTTTGGGGTTAGGGACGAGGATTCACCGAAGAGTCCGATGACCACTACCACTTATTAATGACTTTGTTATTTTGAATACTTCAAATAAGTTGATTGGTGTTTTGACATTGTTATTTGAAATACTTCAAATAAATTGATTGGTGTTTGTATAAATATCCACCGAGGATGAGATATTAACATATTCTATAAAGTAAAGTTGATATACAACTGAGTTTAATTAAGGTGTGGTGATGATCATGCCATGTATGCATGAATGCAAGATGAAACCCTAATCGTTAAGTTTGGGGATTACAAAACCTACCCCCCTTAAAAGATCTCGACCCGAGATCGTTAACGGTCGACAAACAAGGTGGGGAACTCGGTCTTGAGCCATTCTTCACGCTCCCAGGTAGCTTCATCTTCGGTGTGGTTGCTCCACTGGACCTTGAGGAACTTGATGGCACGGTTCCGGGTCTTGCGCTCGGCTTCATCGAGGATGCATACCGGGTGTTCCCGATATGACAGGTCTTCATGCAACACTTCCATCTCGGGGTTGGTCTTCGCCTCAGGGACTCGATGGCAAGCCTTCAACTGGGACACATGGAAGACATCGTGCACTTGGGACAGCTCGGGAGGCAACTCCAACTGATATGCAACGGTTCCTCGTTTGGCTAAGACTCGATATGGCCCGATATAACGAGGGGTCAGCTTTCCTTTCATTCCCAAACGGTGAACTCCTTTGAATGGAGTGACCTTAAGATATACGCTATCTCCAACCTGGAAGGTAACCTCTCGACGGCGTGGATCGGCGTAGCTCTTTTGCCTGGATTGAGCTTCGCGAAGACGTTGACGGGCATGGTGAACTAGCTCTTCAGCTTCTTCGATTGGGTTGGGTCCAAAGAATTGTCTCTCGCCTGTCTCTGACCAGTTCAATGGTGTTCTGCACTTTCTTCCATAAAGTACTTCAAAGGGGGCCATTCCGAGGCTGGTTTGGTAACTGTTATTGTAGGCGAACTCTGCATACGGCAAGTATTCTTCCCAATTGGAACCAGCTGTGAGGGCACAGGACCTTAACATGTCTTCAAGGATTTGGTTTGTTCGCTCAACCTGACCACTGGTTTGCGGATGGAAAGCAGTGCTGAAGGATAAAGAAGTGCCCATAGATTCGTGCAAGCATTTCCAAAACCTGCTGGTGAATTGAGTGCCTCGATCTGAGATGATTCTCTTGGGAACACCATGGAGACAAACAATCCGAGAGATATACAACCTTGCTAGCTGGCTCACTTTGTGCGTTGTTTTCACAGGGATGAAGTGGGCGACTTTGGATAGACGGTCTACAATCACCCATATTGCATCGTTGCCCTTTGGGGATCTCGGCAAGCCTACAACAAAATCCATACCAATCTCTTCCCATTTCCACTCGGGAATAGGGAGTGGTTGCAGTAAGCCTGCGGGTCTCTGATGCTCGGCCTTCACACGGCGACAGACGTCACATTCAGCAACATATTGGGCAATCTCCCGCTTCATCCGGGTCCACCAGAACTGACGACGGAGATCTTGGTACATCTTGGTACTGCCTGGATGGATGGTCAATGGGGAGTTGTGGGCTTCATGGAGGATTAAGTCCTTTAGTTGCTTGTCCTTGGGCACCACAAGTCGTTTTCCAAACCATAATACTCCATCCTTATCTTCTGTGAAACAAGTTGCGGTACCAGTCTTCATCTTCTCCTTGATTTTCTTCATTCCAACATTCTGAGCTTGAGCAGCCTTGATTTGATCTTCTAATGATGGCTTCACCTCCAAAGTGGCGAGGGTACCCTGTTCAACCATCTCCAAGTTCAGTCGTTGAAACTCTTCGTGAAGAGGTGGTTGCTGCTCCTTGATCACAGCGTTGTTGCAGTAAGCCTTCCGACTAAGGGCATCAGCAACGACATTGGCCTTGCCGGGGGTATAATTTAAGCCCAAGTCGTAATCCTTGATTAACTCAAGCCACCTCCTTTGGCGAAGGTTCAGGTCCGGCTGGGTGAACAGATACTTTAGGCTCTTATGGTCCGAATAGATTTCACAGCGGTTACCGATGAGGTAATGGCGCCAAATCTTGAGGGCGTGAACCACAGCTGCTAGCTCTAGGTCGTGCGTGGGATAGTTGGCTTCATGAGGTCTCAACTAAGTATGAGTTCCCAGGAACCACTCTCGCAATTCTGAAAGGACCTTCCCAACTCGGCGACCATTTGCCAAACTTATTATCCTTCGAGCCGATTGGTAGGATGACCTTCCATACTAGTTCGCCGACTTGAAAGTTCTTCGACTTGACCTTTTTGTTGTATGCTCTGGCTACCCTTAGCTTGTCCCTTTCTATGGCCTTTAAAGCAACCAAACGCTTATCGGCGACTTCATCAAGACCATCCATCATCAGATTATAAAAGTCGACCGCCGATAAATCATTCTGTTTGGCTAATCTTAAAGCACTCAGATTTATCTCTACGGGTAAAACGGCCTCTTGTCCATACACGAGCTCATAGGGAGTCACCTTGGTAGCACTGTGTCTTGAAATCCTATGCACCCACAACGCCTCGGACAACACCTCATGCCATCTCCTTGGGTTGTCTTCGATCTTCTTCTTGATGAGCTTGATTAGCACTTTATTGCTGGACTCGGCTTGCCCATTGGCTTGGGCATAATATGGAGAAGAATTGAGCAGCTTTATTTTATAGGACTCGGCAAACTCCTTTACTTGTCCCGCCATAAAAGAGGTACCTTGATCCGTCGTCAGAGTTTGAGGGACGCCGAATCTATGTATAATGTGCTCGGTTATAAATCGAATCACTTCCACATGTGTCATGTTCTTGAGAGGCACTGCTTCAGACCACTTGGTGAAATAATCAGTTGCTACCAATACGAACCGATGCCCCTTCGAGGAAGAAGGATAGATTTGTCCAATGAAGTCTAGTCCCCAACCTCTGAATGGCCACGGCTTGATAATAGGATGTAGCATGGCAGCAGGAGCGAGTTGAATATCACCAAACTTCTGACAGGCTTCACACCCCTTGTAATATCTGAAGCAATCATTGATCATAGTCGGCCAATAGAACCCGGCACGCCGTAATAACCATTTCATCTTGTGAGCCGACTGATGAGTGCCACAGATGCCTTCATGTACCTCTCCCATTGCAACTCTTGCTTGATCCTCGTCCAAGCATTTCAAAAGAACTCCGTCGACCGTTCGGCGATAAAGATCATCGTCGATCAAAGTGTATTTGAAGGCCATCCGCCGAACAATTCGGTCTACCCTCTTAGTCGGATCTTGTAAGTAATCAATGATCGACTTTCTCCAGTCTTCTCTGTTATTCATACTCGGTTTTCCACTGGCGACCGAGTCGGTGATTTCTGACTCGGCTTTTCCTACCGAGTTGGGCCCAAGCATCGGCTCTTGAGAAATATGAAAGACACCACGACTAACATGGTAGCCGGATGCTTGCTGCGCCAACTTGTTTGCAACCCAATTTTCTCGTCTAGGTATATGAGCAATACTAAAATAATCCAAGGTAGAGATTATATCTAGACACTTATCAAGATAAACATTAAGTGATTCGTCAAAACATTGATAAACTTTGGACACTTGTTGGACTACTAATAACGAATCACCGAAAGCCTCAATATGTGTGGCACCTATTGCAATCAGAAGCTCTAAGCCGAGTAGCAAAGCTTCATATTCAGCTTGATTATTTGTGCAAAAATATTCTAAGCGGCATGAGGCTTCGTGGGTAGTACCATATGGAGATATGTAAACAACACCGACACCTTGGCCATTGCTACAGACTGAACCATCAAAGTACAATCTCCATGGTACTAGCGAGACAAGATCAACGTCAATGCTATGCTTGTCAACCCGATGTTCAACAATGAAGTCGGCAATGATTTGGCCCTTCATAGATTTCAAGGGTTCATAAGCCAAATCGTACTCGGTCAGCGCGTAAGCCCACTTGCCGACTCGGCCACTAAGAATTGGCCTATGCAACATATACTTGATGACATCGGTTTGACAGGCTACAGTGCAAGTACTAGACAGCAAATAGTGTCTCGACTTCGTGCAAGCGTAATATAGGCATAAGCATAACTTCTCAACGAAAGAGTGCCTTGTCTCGGCGTCGAGTAGTCGCCGACTCAAATAAGTGATAGCATGTTCCTTTCCTTCGGCTTCTTGGGTTAACACAGCTCCAATTACGCCTTCCTCTGCTGCGATGTAAAGTCGGAAGGGTTCCCCATGCCTAGGCGCTTTCAATACCGGAGGGGTAGATAAATAGCCTTTGATCAACTCGAACGCCTCCTGTTGCCTTGCCCCCCAAGTGAAATCGACGTCATTCTTCAACCGAAGGATAGGAGTAAATGCGGTGACCTTTCCCGACAAGTTGGCTATGAATCTCCTCAGATAATTGATTTTACCAAGAAGTCTTTGCACGTCCCTTTTGCATGTCGGAGCTTGTAACTTCTGAATAGCTTCTATCTTTTTAGGATCAATTTCTGTGCCATGCTGATGTATGATGAAGCCTAAGAACTTCCCAGCCGATACGCCAAAGCGCACTTCAAAGGGTTCATCTTCAGGCCGTACCTCTTCATCCTCTCAAAAGCTAAGCGCAAGTCAGCCAGATGAGATTCAAAGGTGTCCGACTTGACAACGATGTCATCAATATAGACTTCTAGTATGACGCCGAGTAGATCATGGAAGATTAGATTCATAGCTCTTTGATACGTGGCCCCAGCGTTCTTCAATCCAAAGGTCATCACTGTCCACTCGAATAGGCCAAGGAACCCGGGGCAACGAAAAGCCGTTTTGGACATGTCCTCTTCGGCCATGAAGATTTGATTGTACCCCGCGTTACCGTCGAGGAAGCTGATGACCTCGTGTCCAGAAGCACTGTCAATAAGCATATCGGCTATAGGCATAGGGTACTCGTCTTTGGGTGAGGCTCTGTTCAAATCTCTGAAGTCGATGCACACCCTCAACTTGCCGGACCCTTTCTTTTCTACAGGCACAATGTTAGAAATCTAGTCGGCATACCTGCAAGGTCTAATAAAGTTAGCTTTGAGCAGCCGACCGATCTCTTCCTTGATCCGGTCATACATCTCGGGGTTGAACCTCCTGGCCGGTTGTTTAAAAGGTCTGAAACTGGCCTTGATAGGCAACCGATGCTCTACTAGCTCTCGGCTTAACCCGGGCATCTCATGGTATTCCCATGCAAAGCAGCAAACGTATTCTTTTAGCAAGCCGACTAGCTTAAATTTGCAGTCGGCTTTCAAATTCTTGTTTACAAAGGTCGGCCTAGAACTCGATCCATCCCCTATGTCTACTTCCTCTAATGGATCGGCCGATGTGAAACCTTGCCCTAAGTTATCCATATCATCTAACTCTTCTATAGACTCGTGCATATCGTTCTTACAAGACCGATACTCTGCGAGTCGCTTTTGTAGCCATTCCGAGTTAGGATCCATCTGATTGCTTCTTGTTTTGGAGCCGATTGCCATCAACCGGCTTTGAGGGTACGGGTACTCGGCTATCTCCTTTAGTACTAGGGAAGTCGGTCGCCGAAGAGTTGCCGGGTTGTTGCCGACTCGCCAGCACATCAACCAAGGCGGTTAAAACCGAGTTGGCCTGAAGCCGGTCGGCACTGACTGGCTTTAAAGATACGGATACGAATCCGTTCTTTGTGGCGCTAAGGAAATCGAACCCGGAAAGGTCTCGCCCAGACAGACACGTCGCATTGGGGTGCTGCCAGTCCACCAACGCATCGGCTAAGGCGACACAAGCCGAGTTGTCTGCGTGAATGACTTCGACTTCTTCATCAATCCATTGTATAAGGCATTGGTGCATTGTGGACGGCACGCATTGGTTGGCGTGAACCCAATCGCGGCCCAGTATGACGTTGTAATTTCCTTGCACCTCGGCGACGAAGAAGGCAGTGGCCAAAGTCTTACTTCCGATGGTGAGCTCTACGTACATCACGCCTTTGGCCTCTGTGCTCTCTTTGCCTTCAAACCCATTGAGCACCATATTGGTCTTCATCAACTCGTTATCATGCAGACCTAACCTCTTGAAGACCGAGTATGGCATAAGATTCACCACGGCACCGCCATCCACGAGCATCCTCGCCACCGGTGTTCCATTAATATGGCCCTTGACATATAGCGGTTTTAAGTGCCTCACCGGCTCTGTCGGCTTCTCGAAGATGGCGTTCTTGGGGCCGAAGTCGAACTGGGCTACCTCCCCATTCTCATCTACAGCACGGAACTCGGCAGGTAAGTAATATACCATGTTTATGTCCATACCTGCGTGAACCGGTGTAGACTCGTAGTCCACCATTTCCTCTTCGCTATCTTCCGTGGTAGCTACCGACTTCGGCGACTTGCCGAGTAGGGGAGACATGTCTTCGGGAGTCGTCGTGTCCTCTGCTCGCTTAGGCTTCCAGACCTGCTTCGCGGGTACCATGGGCCGAATCTCGTTAAAAGATTCGTCCCTCAGCGTCTCAGCCTCTCGCTCAACCTTCTCCTGGTTCCTCATGCGCTGCAGCCTTCTTTTCTGGGTTTTGGTCAACCCGGGAGGACACCAGGTAGGCTGAGTGTACTTGGGGTCTCTGGGCCTGCCCTTGCTTGTACCGGCTTCATGGTCATTGGCCATAGACCCCTGCTGAACAGTGATCACATTATCGTTAGAGTTGACCAGATTACCGATAGTAATCGGCCCTTTGCCGAGTTGATTGATCTCCATTCTTGGTCCGTTGTTCGTTGGAGCATCAGCACTCGGTGACTTGGCACGCCATATCTTCTTGGCTGGTTGATCCGGAGAAGCTGGTGAGGACCGACTGGTATCGCCAACGAGTCGGTCTTGAGTGGGGTGGTTGACCTTCTGTGTTGGCCGACTGGCATCCCCGCCTAGTCGGCCCCGAGTAGGATGAGTGAGCCTCTCACGGACGGGTCTCCTCAATGCCGACCATCCTGGATGAAAAGCGTAAGGGACCATCGGGTGCTGCCCCCATCTTCCGTTGAAGCGATCCACGTACGGCGCGTATGGAGGTGGCACCATCCATGGAGTCGGCATCCATGGCCCGTGCGGTCCGGCCTGATGTTGAAACTCTGGCCTTGGAGGTGATCTTGGACGTTTTAAGCGCGATGGCCGGTCAGGGATGACACCGGCCGCTTGGCTGGTGTATTTGGAAAGCAACATATCGAAAGTCGGCTTCACTCTTTTATGCTGAGCTCTGGCTTCGTTGATCTTCCACTTGCCGACTTCCGGACTCTCGGGCTTGATGAACTTGACCCGGGTATTCTCTGGCATCGGTGGTTGCCCCCCGAGTGCACTGATGTGATCTTCCTGTACTCGGGATTGCCCCCCGAGTGCGTGATTTCTGATAGTGATTTTCAATGTCTCTTTGCCACCGGGTTGTTTCTCAAGCACGACTTCTCTTCCCGGTGCTTTGCCGACTTCTTTCTTCCGAGGTTCACCAAGGACCACATGGTCTTTGTTAGCTGATTCGGCTATGTCGGGCCGAATCAAAACTTTCTTCCCTTCCAAATCCATAGCGTTCATTGGGAAGGGCTGTTTGTCGACTTGCATATCGGCGAAATTCAATCGTCCCTCATTAATGGCCGATTGTATCTGTCGCCGAAAAACATTGCAGTCATTAGTCGCATGAGAAAAAGAATTATGATACTTGCAATAAGCTCGCCGTTTCATCTCTTCAAACGGCGGTAAAGAATGAGATATTCTAATAATCCTATCTTGCAGCAAAGAATCAAATATTTTATCACACTTAGCTACATCAAAGGTGAATTTCATCTGTTCTTCATGATTCTTGCGAGTCGGCTTGAGAGCGTCACAAGTATACGGTTTGGTCTTGGAGGACCAAACGAACTCGGCAGCATATATGTTACCCTCATCGCCCGAGCTGTCGTACTCGACCATGTGCATCCTAGGGCGATCGGGTTTGGACCTATGAATCTCTTTGACTTCTATGCTTCGGCTTTCTTGAGCCAAAACTTTTTGCAAGACTTGGTTGACACTTAAGAGCTCATAATTTTCTATCCTTTCTCGGATGTGGGTCTTCAACCCGGCCAATACCAAGTCGGCCAAGTCTGTCTCGGTTATTACCAAGCTGTAGCATCGGTTCTTTGTGTCCCTAAATCTTTTGACGTAGTCGGTGACCGACTCGTCGTGCTTCTGCTTGACCGATGTAAGATGTGTCAACTTGAGTTCATTGTCGCCGCTATAAAAATGATCATGGAACTTCTGCTCTAACTGTGACCACAAGAGTATAGTGCCAGGCTGCAAAGCGGAGAACCATGAAAAGGCGGTGCCAGTCAGTGACAAAGGAAATAGGCGCACTTTTAGCTCATTTATGGAACTGGCTTCACCTAACTGCGCCAGATACTGACTGACATGTTCCCATGTAGTTTTCGTTCCTTCACCGCTAAATTTAGCGAAGTCGGGAACCTTGTAACCCGGAGGATATAGGATAGCATCATAGTAATCGGGATATGGCTTCTGGTACATCCGACTTCTAAACTTCGGCTCGAGTCCGAAGGACTCGGTAAACATCTTTTTCATGTCTTCCTGGAGCTTGGCTAGAATTTTGTCCGGAGTAGACGAAGTCGCCGTGGGATGACTGGCCATGGGTGCGGCCTGTAATCCATACGCCGAGTCGTGACTCGGCATTGGCCTAACCACGCTTGTGTTCACGGAAGGTGCAATCAGGCTCTGGTTCGGCGCTACCGCCGAACCGGGTATACTCATGATCGGACTAGGGCTGGCGGGTACGGCTATGAGTTGGTTGGTCTGACTGGGGTGTAAATTCAATGGCACGGGAAGCGCCGATGAACCTACTACCGAGGTCGGATCAGGGTTTAACACACCTACAGCCGTACCGGCAATACCACTAGATGTTGGGCGCGTGCTCCCCTTAACACTTGTGTTTTCCATGAACGTGTTGTAAACAAGAGTATTGCCTTCCGAAATATAACCTTGTATTTCGGCTATCTGTTCTGGGGAAAAACGTGCTACTTACCGGGGTGTCAGCCTTCTTGCCGGGTAGAGGAGGGAATTTGATTTCTCCAACCGGAGTAATGTTCCCTTGACGATCCTTCTTGAAGTTCGCGAGGAACATCTGCAGATCTTCCTCCTCCCGCTTCTTCTTGTATGCTTCGAAAGCTTGGCGATGTCCCTCCGATAACTCATTGTAGTCTGGCTTGATGATGTTATCGGTGCTGATCTCGCCGAGTTGTGGAGTCTGATGGTTGGACATGATGAACCAGAGATTCTTCCCCAGCGGAGTCGCCAAAAAGTGTGTTCGCACACGAACACGTCACCGTGTACCCCCGAGGCCGAGCGCGATGCGCGGGACACGGAATCGGGGGAGACCCGCCGGGAGCGCGATACGCAAGACACGCCGGCGGGTGCTTTTGGAACCCGAAACCCCACACCCCCGGGAGGGACCCCGTCAGGAGGTGCGGCGGCTATGGGCTGCCCTAGGTCGACCTGATCGCCCCCAGGGCCTCGAGTCTCGTTGCCGTGAGACACGAAGAACAACGAAGAACGAGAAGCATAAAACAAAGGGAGAAAATAGTAGATGAAAAGATAATGTATTGAGTGCGTCGATTGGGAGAGTTCCACCTCAATCGGCCATATACCCTTCATATTTATAGGGTATGCCCGGTCTTTGAGCTACAATAGGACTCTATCTCGTACAAAGATATATTTCCATACAATCTTGAGATAACTTCCTAATCTGATCGATTTAACCGCCGTGATCCGGACTCCGCCTTGTATACGGGATATCCTTCCATATTATCCGGGAGTCCTTCCAAATCTCAGACTTTCCTTTAAATGCCACGATCAACTATTGTTCCTTGAGCCCCAAGTCAAGGCCTCCAGCGCAGAAAGTCTTCGTCTTGAAATCCAATGCCTCGGCCCACCTGTAGGAAAGTACGGGAACGTTACGGCTTGGCAACCGACCTGGCGTGGCTGGGACTCGGATGCATCGTTCGGAGCCTGGCTTGGACCCATTCGGGAAGGCGAGTACTCGGGCGCACGAGAACTTAAGAAACGAGCGCTCGGGAACACGAGTACTCGGTAACACGAGTGCTCGGGGACGAGTACTCGGGGACATAGAGTGCTCGGGGTCCGGCACTCGGATCTCGTTAATGCTCGAAAACGAGTGCTCGGGGACATGAGTACTCGGGGCGCGAGTGCTCGGGGACATGAATACTCGGGGGCACGAGTGCTCGGGGACGAGTGCTCGGGGGCACGAGTGCTCGGGGGCGCCAGAACTCGGGACCGCGGGTACTCGGAAACGGGTACTCAGGATTCGGGGACGCCGCACCACTCGGCCTGGGCCACGATTCGGTAGCATTGCAGATCTTGCCCGACGCACTCGGCCCGTCCGGGGGTACTGCCCAATTTGGTCGTCAACAGTTGTTATGTAGCTCGATCCCAAGTTAGGACACGTGAAAACATGAGAACACTCTTCTTTGGTCGACCGCCCCCAACACACGCGAAGTATTTTTTCTACAGCATGTGGGTCTTCTCCTTTCCCCGTACCCGAATCTCCCTACACAGACTACTTCTTCCCTTCCTTCGTGTTTCTCTCTTAAGTTTCTTCCACCATCTCTCCTTCCATGGGGAATTACAGCTCTATGCTAACCTGGTACCGTCACTACCATCACCTTCCGTGTATCTAGTCACCGCGCAGCAAAGATGGCTAGGGTTTTGGCTATCACAGTGGATAGTCGCCGCCGTGCCTTGCTCTCCCCTCCACTTTCATCCCCATGTACGGCGTTATCTACACCCCTTCGACGGTGCCGCCATGCCCTACGCTACTACGCAGCAAGAAGCAGGGTCAGTTATGACGATTTTTCTCATTTTGTCAGTTGAAATCTATGATTTTAGAGGTTGAAAGTTACACTGTTCATGTCATGAATCAAGAAGTCAGTGTTTATACGATGGAAAGCTTTATGTGTTTAGTTGAATCTCTTGTGTTTTTAGGGGAAAGTTTCTTTATTTTTTTGTTGCAAGCTTCGTATTTTTTAGTTGAAAGTGTTAGAAATATTATGTGATCAATGGTTAATTAATGATACGTCTTTGATTGAAGGGCTTAAACGTAGAGTGATTGGATCCCAATTCAAGAAGCGTATAAAAAGAAGAAGAACCTTATACTTAATTAACGTTGAATTTGATTACAATTAACCTATTTCCTAACACTCTATTACTCTCACTAGAGACTACTTTCATTGATTTGAAGATCAATTATGTCGCTGAGGTGCTATTTGAAGACGGGAACGACTACATCTTTATTCTCTAGGTCGACTGCGGAGATGGCTTCGTCAAATATAGATTAATCTACTAAATTCTATATTAATTAAATTTGTGTTAAGATTAGATGAAGATTAATTATTAATAGAATTATTTAGATCTTATATTTGGTACTAGAGTAATAAGTTTGGATCTAATCTCGTGGATGGACTCAGATTGATTTGCATAATCTCTGTAGATCGAATTATTTTTTATAGCACGGCACGACATCAGTTTAATCGGCACTAGAACCCAAAGCAGCACGTTAGGCGACACGCCACCGCCGCCGAGCATCAACCCGCGCTGTGCATAATCTTCACACGCCGTCGTGGCATCAGATCGACAACGCCACGCACGAGCCACATCTTTCACGCATGCGGTCAGGGCATGATCAGTGCCACGGCGTGATTAGGAAAGCCACCGCGCCGCTGGGCTGCGCTGCGCAAGCTGCTGGGCCACGCTTTGTTAATGGGCCGCTAAGATAGCTGGGCTGCGTGCTAGGCTGCAGCTGGGCTGCTGCTCCCGTTTTGGGCTGCTGGTGCTTATGGGCCGCACTGCTGCTGATGCTTAGCTGGGCTTCTGCTTGCTGATTAGGCTGAGCTGCGCTTTGGGCCACTGCTAGGCTGCGCACACGGCTGGGCTGTTTGCTGGGCTGCACGCATTGCTTGCTTAGTTGCTGTGCAATTTTTTTAGTTTCTCAGTATTTAATTCCTCAGTATTGTATTGTGTCTAATTACTTTACTGCTTAATTATTATTTTTGATTAAATAGAAATTCTCTTATGATTATTTGTTGACCTTATTGAGTATGATTATGTCTCAAATTAAAATGGAACACAACGAGAAATTTTAATTTGAGATTTTGAATGATTTTTAAAATAATATAATAAATTTTAATGATGCATGGTTATATTCTGACTAACATTATTTATAATCATGAATTGTTGAAATTAATTCTCGCTAATGAAATATTGTTGCTCTTTTTCGTTTCTGCCCATGGTGACACGAATTAGAACTCGTGTTTAACATCTTTATATATAAAAGTAGTTGGGATTCTAGCCTTTTGATTGGTCCACATTGTCCAGAATAGGGCGTCCGATCTGATGGTGTTTCCAACAGATCGTTCCCGTCCGATCGAGTTCTCAGACCGGATCCCCTCCTCCTCTCGCCTACCGACCGATCCGATGGTGTTTCCAAGAGATCGCCCCCGTCCGATCGAGGTCTTAGACATGATCTTCTCCTCCTCTCACCTCGATGCCCCGCTTCCTCCTCTCAGTCGTCTGGCTGCCACGCCACCGCATCCACCGATCCACTTGGCCGCGCGCCGCCCTTCTCCTCCCCACTCGCTCGAGCCAACCAACAGCCCTCACCATGCCTCCTCCTCCAGCCCTAACCTCCTATTAATAATTGACATGCAACCATAGCCGCATTTCACCAATCCTGAGGCGGTCAATCCCGTCGGGCGAGAACTGAGGTAGAATCGCAAGTGCGAGTCTTGCAGCGACAAAGAAGTGCATCGAACGGGCAGCATCTAGCGTAGTGGGCGTGGATGATGTGCGTGACGGCGAGCACGAGGCTTCCGGTAGCAGGGTAGTGAAGCAACTCCTTCCTCCTCCATTCGCTGCCTCGCCCACCTCCATGCGCTCTGTATGAAGACGACGGCTCTACATCCTCTAAGACGATGAGAGCGCTGCTGCGCTAGCCTTGCCGTGGTGCCTTTAACCTCTCCACTCCCTGTCTTTGCTACTAGATAGCTGTCTTGAGGACGCACGGTAGCTATTCAGCGCAATGACATAGCGGGGGGGCAATGGTGGTCGGGGAATAGTGCAAATGCTGAACACGTGGGGATAGCCACGGGAGGCCACATCTGGGGGTGGCATAGCAGACGCACGTACCAGCGATGGAGGCGTGATGGTAGGCTAGACTACTGCTGGGGAGGATTGCACTGTTCCACACCCACGCCGATCTCATTGCAAGTATAATTTCTTCTTTTCTGGACTTGGAGCTAAATAGCGTTTGTGGTTGATCTTACATTTCATTGGTCCACGTGGAATTAGTATTGGGCGTGAGATGTTAGCTGGATCTGTTACTAGCTGTTCGATCACATCAATAATAAGGAAAGCCTGAGCGCATGGAAAAATCTCTGAAAAAAGATCAATCCCATTCCCATACGAGAGGTACACTTCTTTTGTTTTGGAGGAAAACAATTTAGATATGCTCTGGAACCATCTACTGATTTCTATTTTAACCTTATGTGTTCTATCACCTGTTTATTTAACCCCCTCCCCTTAATACTGTTTCCATCAGTTTGAAAACAAGAAGAAAAAGGCATCACTATCTATAGCAACAGCGACGAGTTGTCCAAGGTAAACCATCTAGGTCTAAGAATTGTCTGTTTTGCCTTTTTTTTATTAGGCTTGGAGATCCAGCTTCATCCAATATAAATGCTTTAAGGTCCTAGCTACCTGTTACGCTCTTTTCATTTATTGTGATAATTAGTGTTTTCTTAAATAGAATCTGAAAATCTCTGACTTTTGCTTTTTAGTTGAGATAATTTCGTACCAGTATCAACCTTCTTTACTAATATTTCCAGGACAAAGAGAAAATAATTTTATAATACCTAGCCTCCTGCCACACTTGAACTGCATTAATAACAAATGGTTGCATACCTCAATGGCATCATCTTTGTCCTTTAGACTCTGATCTCTCTCTCATGGCAAGCCTTTCTCAAAGAAATTACTTCCTTCTGCAACATATTATACAGGAAACCGGAGACCATTTCAATTAAGCTGCTATTTGTGGTTTCATTACTTCTCTCATCTGCAGTACTATTGGCACTTTGATTAATCTTTATACTCTGCATTGTTTATAGGTGTTCTGAAGAGAGAGGAAAAATTGGATTCTTGCCTCTACTTTTGGCCAAGGTAAACACCATGCTTTGATTTTATTTTTGAAGTAGAAGTTTCCGTCATCTACCATTGATGATTAATGAAATTAGTTGAACCTAATTTGATATAAGATGTACTATTTCGTAGTAGTGGAGTGGGGAGGGGTTTCATTACTTCTCTCATCTGCAACACTATTGGCACTTTGATTATTCTTATACTCTGGATTGTCTATAGGTGGTTCTGAGGGGAAAAATTGGATCTTCACCTCTACTTTCGGCCGAGGTAAACAACACACTTTCATTTTATTTTTGAAGTAGAAATTTCCGCCATTGACCATGACTAATAATTAATGAAATTAGCTGAACCTGATTTGATATAAGATGTACTATTTGGTAGTGTCGGAGGGAGGAAGGTTAAATTGAGCGCATGCCCAATCGTAAAACTATCACCTCCTCTAAGTCCCATGCATGTTTCAGAACGAAACAAAGGACGGTGGGTCCTGATAAATTATGCTCCTACACTTCTTCCTACTAACTCCTTCAAGCTTTCTTTTATATGGGTTAGCATTGTATTCTCTTATGTTAATTAAACCGGAGATTAATTATGTTTGCTATTCAGGCATCATTTGTGTCTTTATTTAAAAGCATTATTGTGCAATGTCAAACAACCATATATAGACTATAAAAAAGCTACTGTTAACAAAATAAGATATATTCAGTCCATGTATACACCTACAACGGCTATGGTCACCGAAATGTAATTCCTATATAAAACGTTTACAAGATCTACTATCATAAGATGTCATCCATCCTTCCATCTCCCAATTATTCTATCGAGCACAATAGTTTCCATAAAATGCAACTAATGTGCTTCATTGCTATTATTCATGTGTTCTTTCTATTTGCATTTATTTTTAAATATCTGAATCGACTAACAACTACCATGTTTATGATGTAGATATAAAAATCATCACTAGATCAATACGTATCATTATTAGTTCCAATGACAATGGGGCAGGTATGGTGCAATACCAACATGTGTTTAACGAGTCAACAAAATGATAAGAACATGAATATCGAACATGACCATAAAAGAAAGAATATGTGTTCTGTTTATAATGACTTTAGTAACAAATAAATTATCTTACCCTTATAATGTTATTAGGACCACATATCGAGAGCACCGAGAAATAGACCAGAATAAACGTAGATGCTTAGTGATGCAACAGCGTTTGTTAGCACAAGGACAACCAGGTCAATATAGTTTTCTACTTCATTTTTAATAAAATATATACAAACTATATGCTCACCCTTCTAAAATTTATTTGATTGGTAATTTCGCAGGCCTATATAATGATTTCGCTTTAAGTCCTTATGCACTACGTTTCACACATGAACATACTGAATATTTAAAAGGTATTTTGAAATTTCAAAAAAAATTCCAATTTATGTTTAGATGATTACAACATGTACTAACATGTCATTTATTTGCTTATTTTCTCTAAAAAAATACGACACACAGTATCCTATAAAGGGAGATCATATTATGGCAAACCAAATTATGAATGTACACACTGCGGCGGGATCTTTTGGTATCAAGAAAGAGTGAAATTACTATGTGCCAGTACAAAAAGTCATATTGTATATAATTCATGTTGTAAAGGCGGAAAAGTATCATTACCTCCTTTCAAAGAACCACCTGCATTTCTAAAGCAACTATTACAGTACAACGGATATAGCCGATCAAAAAAGTTTATCCAAAAAGTAAGACAATATAACTGCCTTTTTGCATTCACATTTATGGGTGCTAATATTGATAGATCAATGAATAAAGGAGGTGGACCAAATGTTTTTACAATAAACGGCCAGGTTCATCATCGTATAGGATCACTTCTTCCCACTAAAGGCAATGACCCAAAATTTATCGAGTTATATATATATATATATATATGATACAGATAATGAAATTGAAAATAGAATCCACGCGTTAGACCCCCACGAAAAGAGAGAAGGCGACCTTGGTGTCAATATAATTTCTGGCTTAATGCACATGTTAGACAAATATAATCCTTTAGTGAAGAAATTTAGAATGGCTAGAGACATGCTAAAAGAATATGGCGATGAAGAAATAGCTATACGTATTATCGGAGCTAGAGACGGTGATCCTATACAATATGAGCTACCATCTGTTGATGAGCTTGCTATGATAGTTGTTGGAGATTTTTCTACGGAAAGTTTTAGATGTGACATAATAGTTCGACATTAAAATGAAGGTCTAAAACAAATATCATCCTTACATCCTGCATTTATGACACTTTAATATCCTCTCCTATTTCCATATGGAGAACGTGGATACCAACTTGGAATTAGATAAGAAGAAGTAGAAAATAATCCAGGACTTGAACACAAGTAATAATGCAAGACTATTACAGATACCAGTTACACTACAGAAAAAGTAGCCTAACCCATACCTTTGTTATGGAAAGCTATTGTCATAAACTCAGGTTGATGCTCGCGCATGTATAGATGAATGTAGACTTAATTTATTTGTAGACCTCCAAGATAAATTAAGAGTAGAATACTTACAAGGTATCGCAGATGCGGTAGGTAGTGGATGTATAAATGGAGAAACTATAGGTAAAAGGACAATTCTACCTGCAAGCCACACTAGTCGTTGCCGCTACATGATTCAAAATTATCATGATGCGGTAGCTATTACTCGCGAGTATGGAGCACCCAGTTTATTCATAACATTCACATGTAACCCCAAATGATCAGAAATTGTAGAAGCTCTTGAGCCTGGACAAAATCCTAATAATAGACCTGACATAATCGTTAGAGTATATAAGATGAAGCTAGAAGAGATAATTGACAATATTAAAAAAGGCATATTTTTTGGTCCTATCGATGCGTTGTTGTATTCAATTGAATTTCAAAAGAGAGGTTTACCACACACACATATTCTCATGTGGCTATCTAATACTGACCAAATTTTCACTCCACAGAAGATAGATAAATTTATTAGTGCGGAAATTCCAGATCCATCTAAAGATTCACTAGGATATGCATTGGTTGCAGAACATATAATCCACGGACCTTGCGGCGATTTAAATCCCAATGCACCATGTATGAAAAATGGCAAATGCTCAAAGCACTATCCAAAAAAGTTCAATGAAGAAACAACGATTGATGAAAATGGATTTGCCATATACAAAAGGTCTAACAATAACTGTGCATTTATAAAAATAATGTTCAAATTGACAATAGGTGGATCGTGCCGTACAATATGGCTCTTCTAAAGAAACATCAAGCTCATATCAATGTTGAATGGGTTAATAAAATAATGTTAAGTATCTATTTAAATATGTCACCAAGGGTCCTGACACAGCAAAAATCATCTTTGAAAGGCTTAAAAAAGTTGAAGATGTACTGTTTGATAAAAGCACAAACTGTATAGATGAAATAAAAGAGTATTTGCAATGCTGTTACATATGTGAACAAGATGCAATTTGGCGTGTCCTCGAGTATGACATACACAGTCATTTACCTCCTGTTGAACGTTTACCCGTCCACATGCCTTAAATGAACAACATAACCTTTCGTGTTGATGTTGATTTATCAAAGGTTTTAGCAAATGCTTTTCTTCAAAAGACCATGCTAACAGAATGGTTTACGACAAATCAACATTTTCCAGAGGCACAATCGCTTACATATTGTGAATGCCTTAAAGAGGGCATTGGGATCAGAAAAATCGAACATGGACAAAAGGAACACATGGAACAAAAATAGGACGACTTTATTTTGTTCATCCTTCTGAGGGAGACCGTTTTTATCTTAGAATGTTACTAATGATTGTTAAAGGTGCTACAAGCTATGAAGATTTGAGATCATATAACGGTGTCACATACAACTCTTTCAAAGAAGCTTGTGGTGCACGTGGCTATTAGGTGATGACAACAAATGGTATCATGCTTTTAAAGAAGCAGCTACATGGGCAACATCAGCACACCTACAGAATTTATTTGTCATGATGGTTCTATTTTGTGGTTTTTCTAAAAAAAGTTGGAGTTTTATGATGGACAACTATAAATATAATCTTCAAAAAAAAATTCCTGATACAGAACATGACGTAAAATCAGATGACTTAAGAGATATGCTTCTTGATGAACTACATACATTGTTTTCTAAGAGTGGCGCTACTATGAACTATTATAATATACCTCAAAAAACATGTGGAAAAAATTATGATACATGTAACAGATTAATTGATGAGGAAATGTCATATAATATCAACAATCTCGCTAAGAAGGCAAATATATTACTTGAAAACCTAAACAACGAACAAAAAAAAGGCATTTGACACCATTGTTAATTGTGTGCTATCTGATTCACCCGGGTTTTATTTTGTTTCAGGATATGGTGGCACTAGAAAAATATTTCTGTGGAATGCAATTGTTTCTTACTTAAGAGCTTGCAAGAAGATCGTACTTACTATTGCTTCTTCTAGAGTTGCATCATTATTATTGCCAGGGGGAAGGACAGCTCATTCACGGTTTAAGATCCCGATAGATATTGATGAAACTAGCTTATGTGATATTAAAAGAGAAACACACTTAGCTGATTTAATAAAAACTACATCATTAATTATTTGGGATGAAGCTCTCATGACAAATAGGACGTGTTTCGAACCGCTTGATAGAACTTTAAGAGATGTTCTTGCTATTAACAACCCAAATGCACATTTACTACCATTTGGAGGAACAGTGGCCATACTTGGTGGCGATCTACGACAAATATTGCCGGTAATAAATGGCGGGACACGACATGAAATAACAAATGCAATAGTAGTAAAATCACCATTATGGATACACGTGCAAGTATTAGAATTAACCACTAACATGCGTTTAAATCAACCTAACATAAACAATGACGAGAAACTTGATATTGCTTCATTTAATCAGTGGATTCTAGATTTGAGGAATGGTAAATTACCCACTACGAAAATGGATGGTGAAACTGAAGCGACATGGATCAACATACCTAATGAGTTACTTATCCACACAAACGGGCCAAAAATACCGACCGTTGTGCATGCTATATACCTAGATTTTATTAAAAATTACAAAGATACAAATTACATACGTGAGCGAGCGATTCTTACAACTAATGATATTGTTGATGATATTAACTCCCACATCTTATCATTAGTACCCGATGAGCCAAAAGAGTATTTGAGTTGTGATTCGATCTGCAAATCAACTGATACATCAAAAAATGCTAATATACCATATCCTGTTGAGTTCTTAAATACATTGAACACAAATAATTTTCCACAACATAGATTGATTCAGGCGTTCCTATTATGCTTTTGAGAAATCTGAACAAAAGCAATGGCATGTGCAACGGGACATGACTTATTGTTACTAATCTTGGCGAATCAATAATTGAGTCAGTTATCATAACTAGATCTAATATATTAGAAGATGTATACATACCCAGAATTACATTAACAACTAAAGATTACAAATGGTCATTTATACTCCAACGTCAACAATATCCTATTAAAGTTCGCTAAAGCCAATACCAAACTCTGAAGTCAGTTGGTCTTTATCTTAAAAAACCAGTTTTTACTCACGGGGAGTTATACTTCAACAGTCACGTCAAAAAATGGTCTTAAACTACTTATTGAAAATAAGGATGGAAGCTATGGATCAACAACAAAAACATTGTGTACCATGAAATTTTGAGAGCAATGTAACAATTACTTTTTTACAATGTAAATGCATGTTACTATTCTACAAAGTATGACTTTGCTGCAAATAGTTGGCTAAGTACTAAATGGTCATGTATTGCCTTCAGAAAAAAAATGACAACGATGGAGAAAAAAGATAAACCAGGACGAACTGCACAACTGTCCTTTTCAGAAAATACAGATCTCTGCTAAAAAGAATATATTCATTCACTCTCATTACAAAACCGTTATATCATGCTTGAATTCAAAAATGTACAATCAGTGATTCATCCAACTTTCGTCGCATATCCCGACCTTGCCTATCGGTTACAACGTATCCAGACCATCAAAATCTGATTCTCGCCAAAACATGGCAGCGCTTTGCAGTTTGCAATTATATGCAACACAGTGCTCTTTGCAGTTTCCATCATAAGCCGAAAAACAAGGGCTGCTATTATACACAACTGTATCCCACAATGTAGCAAAATTACTCTTTTCTAGCGAGCGTCAGTGTCTATGCCAATGCCTCTCCCTTTTTCTAGAGCTAATATCACCTCTCACCATACCTCTAGTCTCAAAAACTCTGGAAGCAAAACAGATGAAACCAATGACCGCCATGGCATACAGCGCTCTGTAAGGCGCCAATGCCATGGAGCTAACAAATGAATAATAGCCACCTAAAAGGTAGAGAAAGCTCAGTCCAACTTCGCGCTGTCTCCTTCCGGGTAACTTGAAAGATATACAGCTGGCATTTGGTTGTGCTCCAAAAAGTCCATGCAGAATAACACCAACACAAAGTGCAGAATCCACAAACCAGGGAAAATTCTGGCCCATTCCGATTCTCTGGAGAAACAACAGGAACTGATTTAATCCACAATTGATTAAGCAGCATAACATAAGTTACTGAGCAAAGTGGTAATGAGCATCCTATCAATGCTTTCATGGGGACTTTTTGCAAAATGTCTGAGTTACACAACAGAAAATATAGTGGTTTCAAAATCAACAGTTGCAAGGTTCCATAGTGGTAGGAACATTAATCACTTCCATTGGGGATAACCTACTTGCGTAGCCATATTCTGGGAAAAAATTAATATCATGAATTAAGGTCTGATTTAGCTTGGAGTCAATGCATCAAATTCTGATCATAACTAGAGGTAGAAAATTGCAACCAGTTAACCATATCTATACCAACCAATATGCAATACTATTGAACATAAACAGTCTACTTTGAGGACATTCATGCCATGTTTAAGGCTTTCCATGAATGATATGGATCAATTTCAGATGCATCTCACATTTATTACATGTAAACACATTATCCAAGAAGTTCCAGCAAATGGTGAAAAAAAGCTTCACTCTACACAGTGAATCTACTGAACTTAGCAACAATGCAGATCTGCAGCTGAGGTGTCAGGCTCTCAGATGTGCAGTTTTTTCGCGACAGAAATGGTGTAAAATGGAAATTGGCTATGATGTGTGATCCTATTATGTCCCAATCTTGGAAATAGTGTTCCCTGTTATGAATAGCAACTT
This sequence comes from Stipa capillata, assembly GCA_019208055.1. Lineage (NCBI taxonomy): Eukaryota > Viridiplantae > Streptophyta > Magnoliopsida > Poales > Poaceae > Stipa > Stipa capillata. Next base: position 58,507 of record JAGXJF010001417.1, on the reverse strand, counting down.
GATCTATTTCAAGGGCTCAAGGCCACAGTACATACACGTATAGGAGAAGAGATAAGGTAGGAGAAGAAAATAGAATCCTACTCTAATACAACTATAGAGTTCTACTCTAATACAAATATGTCTCTCTAACACCCCCTTAAACTCATGATGGATCAATAACACTGAGTTTGAAGAGGTAAAAGCTATGTTGGACACGAGTCTGGGCCTTCATGAAGAAGTCTGCCATTGAAGCTTGGAAGGCACATACTGAAGAGCAACAATCTAATCTTGTACCTATGACCTCATATAAGAAGTATCAGCACCAATATGCTTGGTAAGCTCAAGCTTCACCGAATCTCGAGCAATACTGATGGCATCCGTACTGTCAGAGAAAATAGGAGTCAGTGCAGAAACAGAAACACTAAAATCTCCAAGTAACCATCGTAGCCAAGTGACCTCCGTTGTCAAAAGAGTCGTAGCTCGCAACTCCGCTTCAGCACTCGATCGAGAAACTGCTGTCTGCTTCTTAGTTTTCCAAGCAATAAGAGAACTACCAAGAAAAACACAGTAGGCAACAAGAGACCAACGATCAGAGTGATCACTAGCTTAGGTCGCATTAGAATAAAAATGAAGCTATAAAGAGCTAGAGCATGAAAAGAAAAGACGGCGAGAGATCGTTCCATGGAGCTACCGTGGAACACGAACAAGATGACTATAGTGGAGCTGAGTGGGAGTAGAAACAAACTGACTCAGAATATGCACTGGATACAAAATGTCAGGACAAGTGACACAAATAAACAAGATGACGATAGCAGGTGGGATCCGCAAGAAGCTGACCATCAATGGGGCGAAGATGAATATTAAGCTGCACGGGAGTCGCAGCAGTGCGCTAATCAATGAGAGCAGCACGAGCAAGAAGATCCCGGATATACTTCTCTTGAGACAGGATGCCATGAAGCGTAGAAAAAACCTCAATCCCAAGGAAGTAACTAAGAGGACCCAAATTAGACATGAGAAACTACTCACTAAGACGTGCCTTCACAAAGGCGATATACTCATAATCATCTCCAGTGATGATCATGTCATATACAAGAGAAGAAGAGTCCGACCATGAGGAGAGATGTGGACAAAGAGCAAGATCATGAGCACTGACAGAAAAACCAGCGGCAACGACCACAAATGAAAAACGCTTAAATCAGGCACAAGGGGCTTGCTTAAGCCCATAAAGAGAGCGACAAAGACGACAAACCATACCCTCAGAAACAGAATACCTAGACAGTGGCTACATGTACGCCTCATTCAACTCACCATTAAGAAAAGCATTATTGACATCAAGCTAAGAGATGGACCAAGCACGAACAGAGGCCACAACAAGAAGAGTGCGGACAGTGGTCATGTGAGCCATGGGAGCAAAAGTCTCATCATAGTCATGACAATGCTCCTGTTGAAAACCACGCGCCACAAGACCAACCTTGTAGTGCTCAAAGAGTATCATCAGAGAGGATCTTAACCTTAGACCCACTTGCACGTGATAGGCCAGACACGTGGAGGAACAGGAACAAGATCCAACGTGCCAGTGCGCTCAAGGGCAGCCATCTCCTCTGCCATTCCTATGAACAACATTACAACATGCTTTGGTCCTGTCTCAGCTAGAGTGGCGCCAGCAAAACCAAGACGGCCAATATCCGAATGCGGACGAACGCGAAGTGTATAGCGAGGAGAAGGTGGCGCATCAGGGGAAGAAGATGGCTCACCAGTAGAAGACGGTGCATCTGAAGAAGATGGCACATCAGGAGAAGCTAAAGAATCCTCAACTTGTGGACGGCATGCATAGTAGAGAGGATAGGATGAAACAGTGCTGGGAAGTGTCAGAGGGAGTAGGTGCCAATAAGGAGGCGGCGACAGAGGAGACGCCATAGAAGCGAGCACCGGTGGTGAAGGAGCCACCGAAGAAGACACCGGTCGAGGTGGTGACACGGAGGTAAACGGAGTATCGGGAAAAGTCAGAAAAGACAATGGCTCGACAAAAGAATCAAGAGAAACTCCAGGAGAAAGACAAGAATAGAAGGGATCAGATTCATCAAAAGTAACATCCCGAGAAATCCATATCCGTCAACAACAGGATCCCAACAATGATATCCCTTATTCTCAGCATTATAACCAAGAAAAACAAACTCAACAGATTGAACGGTTAGCTTAGTGCGCTCACAAGGTGCAAGAGCACATAACAAACACAACCAAAAAGCCGAAGATGAGAGCAAGTGGGCATCAAGCCACAAAGACGCTCAATGGGAATCCCACCCTGAAGAGTAGAGGAAAGCTGAACATTAATCAAATAAGTGGCAGTAGAAACAACATCTGCCCAAAAATGAGGCAGAACGACAGAAGCAAGCATAAGGGGATGAGCAGTCTCAAGAAGATGATGCTTATACTTAGCCACGCCGTTCTGAGCATGAGCACCTGGACAGGAAAACTAGGAAAGAGTGTCCTGCTTAGAAAGAAAATGACAGAGCTCTAGATAAATATTCTCCCGCAAAGTCAATACCAAAGACACGAATGAGTGTCAAACTGAGTGCGGACCATGGTAGCAAGTCTTATAGATGGCTAAAACCTCACTACGAGAAGACATAAGATATATCCATGTGTGGCAAGAAAAATCATATATAAATAGTATATAATACCGATGACCCCTTCTGGAATGAAGGGGGGCCGGGTCCCATACATCAAGATCAAACGGACATTGTGACACAGACTCACTGGAAGGATAAAGAGTTAGAACTGCTTACCGAGCTTACAACCCGTATAATCTAAAGATGCAATACAAAACACAGACCCTAAAAGACCATGTCGAACTAATGAAGAGAAGCGTGAGCCACAAAGATGTCCCAAACGATGATACCACTGCGAAGAAGTCCCAGTGGAAGAGGCAGTGGAGGAAGAGTCGATGAAGGAGATAGACAGACTAGCGGGTGCAAGGGAAGGTACATGGAGCTAGTCAAGCTCCTAGAGACACTAAGAATCACATCGCCTAGGGCTAGTCCCAACCAGAGTGCTCGTGCGGCGATCCTGAACACAACAAGAGTCAGAATCAAGAATAACACGGCATCCATGATCAGTGAGCTGGCTAGCAGACATAAGTTGCATGATCAGTTTAGGAAGATAAGATATAGCAGGAACATGAAAGGAGAAAGAGAACAGAGTGCCGTTGCCCACAATAGAAAGTGAGGTGCCATCTGTGGTCTGAACAGTGATAGGTATAGAGGAAGTATGAATGGATGTAAGACTGGTGGAATCAGAAGTCATATAGAAAGAGGCACCAAAGTCAAGAATCCATGGAGACGTACCTGAAGAAGAAGTGGTCTCTCACTGCAAGTTTGAGTAACAGAACCTGCAGAACTTGTCGGAGCGAAGGCAGAGGGACGAGTATCCTCGTCGATCTAGGCCCTATAGGTGGCAAACTAGGTAGCATAAGAGGCCATAACATCATCATAATCAGCCAATGCCTACGATAGAGCATCATCATAATCGCATCAGGAGAAACAGGCGAGTGGACAAGCACAACAGGAGCGACGGGTGAGCCGGACAGGGCAACTCGCCAATAAGAAAGTCCCACAGTCACTGACTACACATGTGAAGGCACACGTGCATGACCAGTCCTGATAATTGATGCCGTCGAAGATCACCGGGCAACTAGGATGAAGATGGTGCTGGAAGAAGACGACATGGTCCTTCTTTTTCTTTTTATTTTTTTTTACTAAAAGAGTAAACAAACATTACTCTATTCCGGAAACCAGAACAAAGCACACTCGGGCAGGAGTCGATTCAGCAGCCGAAAGGTGGGTTGGTGGAGGCCTGTGGAGATTTGGGAGGACGGCGGGGTCCAGCGGCGGCAGCGGAGCAGCCAGCCACGGGTGCCGGGCTGCTGCTGCTATTCGACGGAGGTCTAGGGTCGGCGGCGGTAGGAGGGCAGCCGGCTACTGCAGCTGTGCTAACCACAGGCACCGGACGGAGAAGAGCCGGCGGGCCACGGGCGCCGGCTCAGTGAGGATCCAAACAGCTAGGAGCAATGCCACAGGAGCCCCTGCTTCGCATGATGGGCGAGGAGCGGCCAACGTAGCGTGATCCGAAGACCGTGACGCGAAGGCGGCCTGGGCAAAGGCGAGGGGAGCGATGAGGACAGTGATAGGGACTGGAGGACGGCGGCGCAGCGAGGAGCAGTGTTGACCGGTGCCGTACCCGGAGAAAGCAGCAGCAAGGAGTGGTGGTAGAATGTGAGTTGCAGCACGTGAGAGAGAGATCGATCAGGACGGCTTAAAAAAATCGATCGAAACGAGATCGAACACCGAACCTAAAAATCGGCTCTCAATACCATGTTATGAATAGCAACTTGATCTATTCCAAGTGCTCAAAGCCAGAACATATACACCTACAGGAGAAGAGGTACGGAGAATCCTACTCTAATACAACTATAGAGTTCTACTCTAATACAAACATGTCTCTCTATCAGTCCCGACCTCAGACCATGGAAGGTAAGGTAGACAATACGACAATGGCTTTGGCCTACCTAGCATACGTGCGAGTGCACAATAAGTATGACCATTCCAACCAAAATCCCTTATTAGTAATTTATCACTTACGGACTAAAACAGGTTGAAAAAAATTAGGATCAATTTTCATTTTCTTTTACAAGACCAAGTTGACAATTGGAACGAGTTATAACGATTAGAAAATAATAATAATGGCTGTTTGGTCCATTGAGATGACTGGTTATTGGTGCTGCTGGCAAAATCAGTACAAGGAAGCATATTTTCTGTGTTATCAAATATTTCAACATTGAGGAGGCAACAACTAAAGAAAATGGCGACTTCGAGGAGTTAAATGCCCAATATCATTCAGGTCTGTAAGAACGACAAACCTGTAGCCAAGCAACAAGCGAAGGTGCAAACATGAGTGTAGCTAGAAGATGCAAGATCATGATCCCATGCCGACAGTCAAACACTTCCAACTGGCTGTCAGTAAAGCTTTTAGCAGCTGTTGGGCTATCATCCATCGGCAGAAGTTGCTCGATCCCATCTGGTTTACTTTTGGATAGTACACTAGGATTATTACCCATCTTAGAATTATACGAGTCTTTCTTCTGAGCGATGTTGCGAAATGAAGCTGCCAAGTAACTGTTACAACACCAGAGCATCCACTTTAGTAGCTGAGAAAGTGCGACTATATATGAAATAGATATACATGATCATATATGTTCATGCATTCAGGATACCGCTGCAGAAATTTTAGTAACTAGAAGTTTAGAACTGGTGAATATCAATTTAAGTTCAAATGTACCTGCAAAGGGTTGAATGAGCATGGAAAAAATGTGAAAGAAGTAATAGACCAAGACCGATTGCTGGATGAACAAAGCAGACAAGAGACATTGTAGCAAATGCTACAACTATATTTGGATTATTCTTAACCATCTGCACAATCTTTTCCAAAAGTGCATCAGTTAGTATCTGAATATAAGAGTCAATAAGAAAAGTTTCAACAAAATATACAGATCCGCATATGCTGCCCTACTTCCAGAATACCTTCAGTGACTGAAATGAGAATGAGAAAGCAAGGAACTGGCGAATAAATGGAGATTGAGCACCGCCCTCCCAAGATTGCCAGCTGTAGATCATTGTAACAAGATAAGTACAGAAAAATGATGTATAGTCGGTTTTAAGCACATAGACTAGTTTCAGAAACTCAATACTACAAGGATCGTTAGTTTTACTCTCAAATTTACCCTTGTGAAGAATATCACCCAACATGCAGAATATAAGAGTACAACAATTGCGTATAAAGTTTGCATCACAAAAAACAATTGCTTATAAGGTCATCTGTTGACAAGATTGAATGATTTTGATTCCCAAAGAAACAAGTTTATCATCGATAGGTAGTAACCATAAACCAACCAGTAGATTAAACTCTGCTAGAAAGAAACGTATAGCTACTCTAAAGTCCCTAACCCAATCCAATACCACAGGTCTGAAACAAGCTCTGGCTACTGCTTTGCACTTAGCAACGAACATTGGGCACTTCTGAAATCAAACTCTCCATCTTCCCACAGCTGTCGTCATACTTTGATGGGGAAGGGAAGTAGTAAGCCAATAACATTAGCAATATTACTAATTAAAGATGCATGAGAACAGCACATCTTACAGCAAAGGTAACAAAGAGATGATGCTACTACATCATTAATCAATAATTATCCTCAAGTTGAAGTTTGGAGAAGACCACTTTACTCCCTTGAAGTGTCAAGTTTGTCCATTTAACTCCCTGAGCTTTAGATTGGCTTATTTAGCCCCCTAAATTTATAATCCCTACACGGGTATTCAAAGTGGATTTGCTACCCTGGAGCTCCCTTGCTAAGCCCCCTCTCTAGTGGATCCCCTAGCTTCGCCAACCCACTGCCCAGCCCCAACCGCTCACACGCAGCCAAAATTGCTTGTATTGGATTAGTTTCCTTGGTTGGATGTATTTTTTTTCTTGCTCTGTTACAAGATTTTCATCCACGCTTGACTAGATTAAGACCCCCTTAAGAATGGCTTATGGGGGGCTTATAGGTCCAAATAAACCATAAGGTATACCAAAGGCCTAACTTATGGTGGGCTGTGGAATTAAACCCACCCCAATTCATGTTTCTCGTTGTCTCCCACCTCCCCACTTTACCCGATACCTCAAAAGTTCACTAAAATTACAATAAAATTGCCACCCCAATATATAACCCCCAATAACATCATTTTTTCCCCTCCTCCCACCCCATCCTCTCCTCCCACCTCAATCGTTTCTCCTCCCATCCAAGCCCCTCCCTCTATCCTCCCTCTGTCCCTAGGTCGCCGCCACCCAGATACCAGTCACTACACGTCGCCCCTAGGCCGCCGCCGCCTCGGAATACCTCGCCCCTAGGACACCGCCACTCCAGACCAGGTTGTTGCCCCAAGTCGCCAACGAGCTCCTCCCCGACGCCCCTCCGCTCTCACCTTTACTCCGCCCGTTCCTCCCTCCCTCAGGTGGCTATCGAGCACATCCTTACCACCTATATCTGGACCCCTTGCGCGTCGACCACTCAGCTCCGCCGCCGGGCCCTCCCACCACCCCTCCCTCCATCCATCCCGTAGGTCGCCGCCGCCCCACCTCCAACAGGTCACCGACGAGCCCTTCCGCCACCGAGCTCCTCCCGCCGAAATGTTTCCCATGCTGCCGAGCCCTCCATCCCATAGGTCGCCGCCTCCTCTCCTTCCTTTTCGCAGGTCAGTACTGAACTCCTCTACTCCAACCACTCCCCTGCTCCCAATTCTTGGTTTCTCCGTAAATTGTTGAAATTGTCACAACTATCAAACTTGTTGAAACCTGTAGAATCTTCGTTTATGTGCCCTCACATGTTATTAAATTTGGCAAATTTGTGGACAACTCATGTGTATATGCAGTGTGAATCATGCAGTGTCTTTGATTCATGCGTATGCAGTGTGAATTTAAGAACTATGCAGTTAATTTCTGGATTATGCAGTGAGCTATTTCTGAAGATTTCATGTATATGCAATGTCTTTGATTCACGTGTGTAACAATATGAAAATTTCTGAAGATTTTATTAGTATATGGAATGAGTAAAATTTGTGTTGGGTTGTAAAATTGTTAGACACGGCAGGGAGGAGTGTTGAAGAAGGGTAAACACCCTTCACCATAGACAATAAGCTCAAATTCATAAACTGTTTCTAACAGGCAATTAGAAATATGACAGGCTTATTCCCACTATAGCTTATAGTGGGCTTAGAGCAACTAGCTTACGCACAAGCCTAAGCCGTTCCTAAGGGGGCCTAAACATAGCTCAACACCCACAACATGCCTAGAACTGCTATTCACCCCAACATGCTTGACAAAACGCCCAAACAGATTATTCTTCTCCAACGACATGGAAGCGACGTAATGTCAGTGTATAGAGGGTCAATGCAAAGTACAGGCATCTCCTCTTTTCTCTCACCACCATATCCACACAACACCATAGGCATTCTTGATGGCGGCAGCCCAGCGTGAGTGTCTGCGGCCATGTGGTGGCAACAGCTCAACCTGAGACCGCGTTCGCTCATGGTGGCAGCAGCTCGATGCATGCTACATCAATGCCAAACCAGCCAATCTTGGATATGGCGGCCACGAGCTGTGCGTCACAACGATGACCAAGCTTGAGCTCGCTTGCTCGTGACGGTTGAGGTCAGGACACAGATCCAACTCAATCGAAGAAGGGAGCGGAGACCTAATGAGAGTAGAGAAAACAGGAGGAAGACGAGGAGCGAGAGTGATAATGAAGTGAGGGCTTATGTGCCATAACCGCCTTCAAAACCGGCCTTGGGGGAAGGGGCGTAAAATGATCCGTTCTTAAAATATTAGGGGCTAAATAAGGAAATTTAAAGCTCAGGTTATTAAATGAACAAACACAATAATCATGGGAGTAAAATGGACTTTTCCCAAAGATAAAGTTAGTAAATGTAAGACTCCTAGCATCTAGGAACAGAAGAAACATAAAGACTGGTATTAATAAGAAAAAAGATGTATTTATTGTGCACTAACCGTCTCTTGATGAAGACATGTAGAATGGCAGCCACATAAAGAATAATTTTTGAACTTAGTATCAACAAAATGATGAAACCGTTAGCAACTATGTAGCACATCATGGTAACAAACAAGAAGGTTCCAAATTGGGGGGTTTCCTCTGTTGTGAAAAACAAAAGGCAAAAAACAGAACTATTGGCGTGAAGCAAAGGAACATGAATGGGCTTGGCAGTTTTCAGATTAGACTCTATAGCTGACAAAATAGATGGCACAGAACAATCACGTTCCCATGCTGACGATTGCCGCATCAGGCCAAAAAGTATTACCGCAACCATGAAACCAAGAATCTGCAAAGATAACATAATACAGTTTAAACCATGGGCAATCTTATGTAGCTCTCAGGCTACAGTAACTAGTAGTTCCATGCATATATGCTGCAAGTCCATAGATGGTGTAAAAATGACAGAATAATGACTAGTCAATCATCAATGTGCTGCCAAACACTTCCTAGACAACCAGCACAAAAGATCAGATGATAGTACAGTAAGAAAAAATATAAAACCCTGCGTAAGTATCTATCTTCTACAGGTTCATGAAATTGTTGCCCAGGAGCGACTGAGACAGACCTGTTTGTTTAAATGTTTTTGTGTTATGAGGTGTGCATGTGAAAGGCTGAACAAGGCCTGTGAAAGTGGTTTAAACAGCTAATTACATGATTCCTTAAATCGCATTAAATTTAATGGGCAAGAGTATTTCTGACAAGTTACATCATTAAAGGGGCCTACATTGTTACAGTATCTAGCCAGTAGCATATAATGTGGTGCGCAGATAAGTAGCTAACCAACACAGGGGCATCATTGACATCCAGAAAGCAGTCAGGATTAATGTTTTTAGCCAAATAAATACTGAAATTTGTGTAAAAAGACTCAAAAATGATAAGGGTCATGGTCATAAAGGCACCCAGGTGAGGCGAGGTGCTTGGGCACCACCAGGCCAAAATCTCTCTCAATCCCTCTAACCCTAGCCACGGGCTTGCCGCCTCTCCCTCTCTGGCGGTGCTGCCTCTAGCTCTCATGGCCAGGACAGGGAAAGGGCAACAGCGAGGGCTAAGGTTAGCTCTCTCCGTCTCAATGGGACATGGTGCCATCCTAAGACGCCTGGATGCCAAGGTGATGCCTTGATAACCACAATAAGGGTGCTTCAGAAATGGGTATGAACAAGTAATAAAACCCGCAGCATACACAATAACAGATGTCACAATAGAGTCATCATGTAATCTGTTGATCAGTTATTAGAGCTATAGCTTTTAGTAATCAATGTGATCTAGACGAGAGTAACACTATGATACTATCCATGCATTAACCAAACTTTCCATGCACAAGAAGATTACCTCAGATGAGTACAATAAGAAGAATCTGCTTGCTGCAGCACTCAGCGAAGCACGAAGACTGACTTTGTATGAGCAATGAGGGTCAGCCTACAAAGTTTAAAGTTAAGAAATTATGAATTTAATTTCTGTCTAACAGTGGATAAAGAAAAACATAGAGAAAATTAGCTCGGCGATAATTGGGAAATGCATGGACAACCCAAAACTTCAATTGTTACATGAGACTCCAAAATCAATATTTATAGAAATTAACATCACTGGATACAAAATAATTAGAACCTTGAATTTTGGGGACTTCTCTACATGTCAAATGTGGTACACAGCTAGTGGGAACTGGCCGCATGGCCGAAATTTAGGCTTGGTGACTGGCAACGCTAACTGGGTGCAGTGACCAGCATCACAAGAGGGTGGCATAAGGAATAGGGATGGTAGACAGTTGGCAACAACAGTGAGGACGTAATTGACTCAAGCAGGACAATTTGTGGCATTGACACCATGATTGGTATGTGGGTGAGAAGTATATGTACAAGCAGAGAGACTTGGTGACTGGCAACGCTAACTGGGTGCGGTGACCAGCATCACAAGAGGATGGCATAAGGAATAGGGATGGTAGACAGTTGGCAACAACAGTGAGGACGTAATTGACACAAGCAGGACAATTTGTGGCATTGACACCATGATTGGTATGTGGGTGAGAAGTATATGTACAAGCAGAGCACATGCTAGGAGATGGTTAATGGCTGGTGTTGCACGACGGCTAACAAGACTGATAGAACACAGGGATTAAAGCCATTTGTAAAATGATAATTTAGAACATAGAATAAAAATATATAAGCAGGGGCAATAAACGTCTAGTGCCTTACAAATCCCAAAAATATTGGACTGTCAATTTCCATAATATGTATTTTTCCTGTGTCAGTACTGAGCTTACTTCCACATTGAAAAATGAAAGGCACAACAGATAACCTTACCAGGACTAGCACAGTAGTTCTCTCAGATCCTTGATGTGAATCCCAGATAGCAGGTGACGAATCAACCACTACAGTCTCAGAGTAGATATTTGGAATAATGTGTAGGCCTGATACAGAATCCCAAGCCAGCGCAACAGGTGGAAAGCACCGTAATTTGCAAAGGTCTACAATGCATACATATAAATAGTTACAAGGTAGTAACAATGCTTAACCAAGATTCTTCAAACTGGTAAGCATTACTTGATCAGCGAATATACAAATTGATGTATGATATCAGATGGTTACCAACATGATTAGTCTACAGATCAGCATAGAGTTTATGTCTTGCATAAATCATAATGGCCCTGGCCGAAGTAGAATGCCTACTGGCTGAGTGGCTATCATTAGTTGTTATTACTCTGACCAATTTGCATGTAAAGACTAGGAGTAGTCAAGGAAATCAGAGTTACAGAGAAGCAGAAGCTCACTATTTTTCTCAGCTTCCATTTGGTCACCAGTATTTTTTATTCCACATCCAGCAGTTCTCAGTGATAATATAACTGGTTGAAGACCAAGGCTCACAGAAAACGATAAGGTTAAAGCCAGTGGATGATCCTCCTTCAAAAATATTTCCTAAGATCAAAACATACAGGTTTCAGCCAATTTAGTAGCATACAGTAGACAACATCGTAATCTATTCTGGTATGTACTAATTACTAACTTCAGGAACATAGCTGGAGCGGACTATCCTGCCAACAGAAAGTGCGCTTGTTCCTTCCGCTGGATTGAAGAACTGTCCCACTGCCATAGAAGCCGCTGGGGGAGGTCTGCCTGAAATCATCTGGATACTAAAGATCAGAACAACCAACGACTTCAGCAATTCAATCAGCACATGTACCCCAACAAACTTGTCCTTTTGGCAAACAACAGTTTGAAATCTACACTCATGACATTCATATACTGAAGATGCAGAACATACGGAATGCATATTTTCTCCAAATGCACACCTCGTAGAAATTGCATATTGCTTCTTCAAACTTACATAGCCAACACGTGAAACAGGCAACATAGGTGAGTGAGCGCAAAAGATTAATAAAAAAGGGTACAAAAGTACTTTTCATTCCTCTTAAAATTGCCCAAATTAGTCCCTCTGATTTCAAAATTCGTTACGAACTTCAGATTTGTCATTCTGTTGTAAGGGATGGACGAAAAGAGTCAACATACCTACATGTTGATTGGGTGGATATAATACATAATAGGCATTCTACAACTCTTTATTTCTTACTAATTAATCCATCAACTGAATATTCATATTCAAGCCAGACACATAAATCTGTAATAAATTCAGACATGCAAAACATTGTTTATGTCTCATCTCCGGTTCTCCATTAGAACAAACAATATTTGTGGCCCTCAAGTTATGAAAGTAGAGGGGCCAAACTAAGCCCTTAAGCAGAGGGACCAAACTAAGCCCTAACAAGATATGATTTTATCTTTGCAAAACCAAATACTCGCTGGTGGATACCATGTGACTTACTCTTGTTAGACTTCTAGGTCTTAAATCAAGTAAACTAGAGACACGTCCCAATTGATGAACAATAGATAATTGACCTCAGCATGTCCGTGGTCGACATATAAGACTTTTTAACCTCTTTTCTTATCCAAAGTAGATACACGAATGTGGATAATCAGTCCATCACAGTTCTACTTGCATGTGTGATGTACAAGAGTTCGGTGTAAGATATAATATTTTTCTTTTCTACATCAGCTGGGTTGAAAATATCCAAAATTTAAGTGAAAGTTGCAAGTTATCTGTTTATGATAAACAGCTTATCGTAAGGGCTTGCCTAAGAATTCATTGTGAAAGCAGCATCACCCTGATGCATTGTTTCTAGAATAAACATGAAACATACCTTCTAGAAGGAACTCATGTCTAAATAAGACTTAGCTGAGCCTGATCTCACAAGATACATGTATGAGAACTTCAGTATGCTTGGGTATATGACTTTCAGTATCACAATATTATAGCTATCATTTATTCTTATTCATGGCATTGCAGTACCCTAAACACATGTTTTTTCTTAGCAGAACTAAGAAACTTCCTTATGAAGAGAATAGGATGGATGAAATTCAAGACGCACTATATCCAAAAAGTTACTTTACAAAAAAAGGTGCAATTAGTTGCACCTAAACATTCTAGAACAGAACAGGAATGGTACAAGGGAATACCGGTCTAGATGCCACTGATATAGTCATGAAACGGAAACCATTCATTTCTTTTGGACTTAGTAGAAGAAATGCAGAAGGTGGTGGTTGCTCAGTTTGGCTCCCAGGTTCTACCTGCTCAACAAGTGTAATACATAGTTATCACAGCAATGATGGCACATGCACAAAAGGAACAGATGGGTTTTTTACTTGCAATGAGTGAAGGTGAATACCTTTGATAATAGTAATGTGCATCAACTGACATCACTAAAAAGAAAAGAAGGGGGAAAGGTACCCTATGTAACATTCTCTTTCGATGTACTCTACATTAGCACGTAAGTCCTAAGTTGCACAGTACGCGGATACAGGTATGGGATACGGATACAGAGATACAGGAAAACGACATTTTCCAAAAACAGCCATTCAGGGATACGGCGAGTATATATGTAGTTAGAGATAAACACAACATGTAAACAATATTATAGAGGCTGAGAAATATGAGGCAGCATGGAGTCACCATGGAGATCCAGCCGGCGGCAGCATGAAGGTCTGGCCTGCAGCGACCTCTCCCCTGGCGCGTCGGGCCAGCAGCCTGGAGGCGTGCGTCAGTCAGAGGAGGGATGGAGGCTGCCTCCGCTTTGCTCTAGGGTTTTACATTTCACCATATTGGGCTTCTAATGGGCTATGGATCAAGTGGTTATTGGGCTACCGTATACCGAAAAGTATCCCCGCCGTATCCCGATTTATCTTATTTTATTTTAAATTGAAAAAATGGGATACTTGGGATACACTTATCCATGTGTATTCCCATATCAGATACGCAGGGATACGCGACACGGCTGTTTTGAGCCGTATCTGTGCAACCGAGTGTAAGTGCACTGCACACACATAGATGAGAACAAAAGGTAAGGAGGAACTGTACAATGTAGATGCCACAATATAAAAACACAAACTATAAAATTTACTTTTATACCCATCTACAGAACTGAAAATTTAAGTGCCATTTTTCTTACAGTACCCTAACATAATATTAGAGAACAAAAGATATAGATGTTGCAGTTAATACTGTACGAAGACACCCTGTAAGCAGTGTAAGCAGCGCAAACAAAGAAACCGGTGTACATGAATCAGAAAGATCGAGGATGTCAGCATGTAGGAACATGATAGGTGAACAGTTAGAAATATTACCTGTTTTTGGTGCAGGTCCTGCTGGAATATGGACCATCTTCGAGGTAACTTCCACTATCCTTTTACTGGCAGGTACTTCATTCTGTATGGATGAATGATCCTTCTCTGGCCACAAGTGAATCCTCACTCCAGAACATGGAGCAAGATTCGTTACAAAAACAAAGTGTCCTCTGCCATTCGATCCCTTCAACAAGCAAACAATTAAAGTTTATTCAATTAGGCAGTTGTTCCATCTAACTTTTAATAAGGTGTCCGAACAATAAACAGCACATTGGATAAGCTACACTGATTAAACACTAGTAAGGCAGTCCCCACCTACCAGCTTTTTAATGTCTAACCATCTTCTTCTGCCATCCATTGCTAAAACAGTGACCAAATTTGACTGAATATGCAGGTCCTTTTCAAGGCCATCACTTGTCCATTGAACAGATGGCGAGCAAGAAAGTGAATCATTTTGCTGCAATTCTATAATAAAATAGTGTTATATAAAGACAACATGAATTACATGAGATTTTGACACCATTTAATTTGAATTAAATGCCTTATGATTAAATGCCTCTGTAAATGCTACATTAGGTTGAATGAAATACTATGGTGTTTACAGATATATATACACTAAGATATATCAATTAAAACAGTCAAAAGAGGTAGAAATCTTGAGTGACAAGTTCACTACCAAAATTGAACCGTGTCTATCTGTGCAATATAACCATGTTGTACTAATTAGAAATTTGCCATGCTATATATAACATATTAAATTAGTAATTCATGAGCATCACATTATAGCTGTAAAGTGAGTTTTACCTAAAGCAACATATTAAAAGATCAGTGGAAGTACTAAATTAGAAACCTTTGTAGCACATAGTATACGCGGAAATTAATTTGAAAGAGGTCGACTATAATTACTTTCATTAATCAAAAGGAACTTTTACAGACAGCATAATTACTTTTACGATAAAACGCAAGATATTCTTTTCAAGTTTCAATATATGCAGAAAGTGACAAAGAGTATTTCAAAATCTTATGACATTCTATTATATGGAAATCGTGACTTCTGTCCTAGATTTCAGATCCCCAACCAAGCCTTATGTGCTCATCAATAAAGCGACACATCCCACAACTATTCATCTAAGCAATCAATTTGCAATTGTGCAAAGGATGCAACAAGGAAAAGAATGAGCTGTACCGCTAGCATCCCTGTTATCACTCGTAAGAAAACTTGAAGACTGAGAAGGAACGTGATTCATCCAACTCAAAGACTGAGGAACTGCACTTCGGAGCATTTTCGCGAACACAAGAACTCTTTTTTCTGAACTCAAAATGGTTGCCCATCCACAGGATTTATGATGCTAAGAAGAGTATGTGCAACCTGGACAGGTTAAAAATCAACATAAGTAGAGAATGTTTCACTGTAGAGCCCTTAGAGATTTGAAATAAAATACAAAGTTTTTAACCTGTACAACTAATTGATTGCACCAGAGGATAGATTGATGTTCCATGGATAGCCAAACATTCTTCATGCTGGAACTCCCTACCATAAAGCCATGAGTAGAAGGTACAATGCCATCCAATGAGGCCAACCTTGACCTAACCTGAATCAAAATGAATGGGAAACTCGCCATTTAATTGGTCAGTACTTTAGAAACATACATAATTAATGTCATGAAGTCATCAGTTGATGTTGAGAAGGCAAACATTGAAAGCATGAATACATCAAGGATCTAACAGAACTCATGAAACAACCATTGTGGTGTTGAATCAATCATCTGAAATCCTATGAACTTTCGGAGTACAGTCCTACGAGCAAATTTTTAAAATTGAAATAGTAATGAAAAATTACCAGTAGAAGTGAAGTTGCATTTTAAATGTGTATGATGATTTGGTGCAAGAATAAAAACGATTTTATTTTAGATTTTTAAAATAGAAAGTGATACCATTGTAACGTGACATTCACCAAATATTTAAGTGCGCCAACAAAGAAAATGTGATGCTTTATGAGACATACCCGACACGTGTTCTTAGGGGCATTGCATCTACAACACAAATTACAGTAGATTAATAAATTTCATAATCTCAACCTAGTGTGTTACAAAATGATCTTCTTTTAAGTTTCGTGAGACTTTTGCAATATCTAGGTGAATCAGATATTGGCAAAGAAGCAGCCATAGATCTTAGAAATGTATAAACAAGATCATCTTGCTATAGAAGAACATAGCATAGACATGGCCAAATGTGCATAAGATTAAGGGAATTTTACACATATGCCTCTAGTATGAAGCTTAACTTGCATTCTGCCATTCCTTTATCGGCAACTAATACATATGCCACTCTTCCGTCAAGTCTATTTATGCATATGCCACTCACTCTGTTTCCATCCGGTCAATGCCTGTTAACTCCTTTGACTGACCCCACATGTCATTGCTCCTTCGAGTTGGGCTGGTGCCGCCCTTTACCCACCGAGCTCCTCACCGGAGTTGGGCCGGAGCCACACACTACCGTGCTAGCACTTGAACTGTCCCCCATTGTGCATGAAAGCAGCATCATGCAAGCCTCGAACATGGGAGCAGCAGTGTGCATGCCTCACCCTCGCCACCGCCATAGGGGGTCGCCATCGCCTTGGGAGCTCACCCTACCATGCTAGCACTTGAACCGTCCCCCACCGCGCATGAACAAGATCATTTTAAACAAATCAAACCAAATTCCCAATGGAGGCAAGAATCCCCAAACCAAAACAAATCATAGCTTTGCAGCCATGTTGGCCCTGCATCCTCAAGCTCCCTTTGCTCCACTGCAGGCCGATGCTGTCACTCGAAGCCAGTATCGCGCGGAAGCTCAGAACACAAGGCGGCATCGTCACCATTCCCCTGCTGATAGCCAACGTGGCGCTCCTGCTGGGGCAACGAAAGTGAGAGAGAGAGAGCGGGTTAGGCGGCACATACGACCCCGAACGCGAGCGGGAAATGGACAGGGAGAGAGAGGAGCTAGATAGCGCGATTCGAGACTGGCGGTGCGATGCGGGCTGAGGGAGTGAGTGATGGGAGGCAGAGATGGTGAGAGAAGATTGACAGAAAGATGGAGAGAGATTTGGGAGAGAAAGAGGTTGGGGATGAAGTTTAAAGGAAGAAGTGCTGCCTTGTGGGCCCCAAGAGTCAATGAGAGGGAGAGAGAGATCTAGAGATGTGGACTAGGGGTATCTTGGTCATTTCGTGCTCCTAATGGCCCTAACCTAACAGAAACGGAACGGAATGGCATATGCATAAATAGACTTGATGGAAGAGTGGCATATATGTCATTTCCAATAAAGCAATGGCAGAATGCAAGTTAAGCTTCACACTGTGGCATATGTGTAAAATTTCACTAAGATTAACTATATAAATGAAAATATGCTAGCAGCAAAAATGATACCTGATAATCATGGATGCCACCTGATACAGAGATAACAACGACATTTGAGAGTTTTGGATTACTTGTACGTGATGTTCCTCTCTTGTATCCATTTCTCCATTCTTCATTGACATGGGAGAAAAACTGACCCAGGGATGGCTGCAGTGTGACAGGAGGGTACCTGGATAAGCAATCATTTCACATCATGAATAACACTTAGCTCGCCCATCCAGTCCCAAGCGACATAACAAACACATAGAGAAATACTATGAAGCTTGCGAACACACACGCAGCGAGAGAGAGAGAGAGAGAGAGAGAGAGAGAGAGAGATCTTACTGGTGGGGGCTGGAGAGTGTTAGTATAGTTTCCACAGCTGACTTCCTTAAGCCCGGGTGGACCAAAGCTGCTCGAGCCACAAAACCACCCATTGAATGTCCAACTAGTATAACACTGGATGGCAAGTTGCCAGAGGATTGAACACCCATCCTTTGATCGCACTAAATGAAATTCTTTGTATTGATCAAGGATCTATAGGGCACAGAAGAACCAATTGCAGATAAATTCAACTGAAAGAAATCATGGTAAAGAAACACTGGTGGGGCTTAGTTGTGTGTGTTGCGGGGTTGTGCCTAGTCTTAGGCTTGTATTATATTAAATGCATCGAGACGCAAACCTTTTGTGTTTTTTGAAAAAAGAAAACCATGCTCAAGCATATTCAATGGAGCATATCAGCAAATATTAAGCACTAGTATGCTTATAGGAACTAAAGACCGACAGATTAGTTGCCGGTAGAAAGAAATTGTGCAGCGTTTGTTTGCAGGAACATAATCATACACACACATTTTAAAAATCCAATGCAGTGGAAATTTTCCTGCTTGTATGGACGATAATAGAAGTTTAAATACGATAGTATAGAGTGAAGGTCTCATTGCACTCTATGTTAAGAGCCTAAGGTCATATAACAAAGGTCAGGATTGGTTACCCTGTGGATGGCATAGACAACATATTCAGTATGCTCCCTCAGTATGCGACCATCCATTGCAGAGTGTTCTCCTTCAAGATCAACAGCAAACCAATCCAGCATACGGCCATATCGTGATGGAAGTGAAAAATCTTCCAGCTCATTACTGAAAAGGTACTAGATGCTTCCCGATAAAAGGTGGGCTCAAGTGGACCATTTTGATATGCTCGAAAAGATTCTGCAGCCAATGAGCGAACCTAGATGCACAACATGATAATAGAACTAACATGACTATACCATCAGTAAGAGTAATATAAACTGACATCAAATAAGCATAATCGTAAGTGCATAACTGTTAATGTTGGGCATCTTGCCAGAATAGGGTAAGGAATTGAGGATAAACAAGGTGCAAAACATGACATACCATGCTCGTGAGTGCATAACTTGTTAATGTTAGGCATCTTGCCAGAATAGGGTACGGAATTGAGGATAAACAAGGTGCAAAACAGTAACGAATATGTAGTTCCTTTCCATTTCTAATGTATCAGCAGCATATGTGGCTAATCCAGTACATGTTGACTGTTACATTGGTCTTAGCTTTTTATGAACTTTATGACTCATCATGAGGCACATCGACATAATGTCCATGTCCAACACTTCACTAGCATTAGCATCCCTTCATTTTCGCAGTTTGCAATTGAGGTTATGCATCATTTACATGACCATACATAGCAACTGGGTAAGCAAGCCTTCACCTGCTTGTAGCTGCCACCGTTGCCGGGTATGAAGAGCACCGGCAGGCCACCGAGTTTCCTGACGTGCTTGTCGAAAGTCGATCTGCTTCCACCCCTCGTGGTACAGGAACAGCCCGTACCTGTCGGAGGAGACGTTCTTGGCGTGGAGATGGGGATGTAGGTCGGGTACATATAGGTCATCTGACACCCATTCGGCGCCGGCCGCACCAAACCTGTTGACCGCCGCGAGCGTGATCCAGATGGAGAAGAAGAGCACGGCCCCCACCCTGCAGTTACCGCCGAATCCACCCATGGGAATGGCCGGGGGTTGATCGATCAACGGGAGCTACTAATATTGGCCCGAGCTTGGCGTTGAGCTGCAGAGAACACCGAGATTTGAGCACAACGGGACGGAAAGAAGGGAGCTCTGGATCGGAGAGGGGATCTTGGGCTGGGTCAGCTCGGGATCCGGGGAGACCTGGGGAGACCGGCGATTTCCCGGGCAAATGCCACAACCCGCGGCTCGCTCTGGTCCGCGGCGGCGTCTTCGGCCGAGGCGAGGGGTCTCCGGTGAGGTGAAGGAGGAGGAGGAGGTGGGGTGGAATCGAGGGAAGGTGGGAGAATGGCGGAGATTTGCAAGAGAGGGGCGGCGATTGGGAAACGACGGGTGCCGCCGCTTTTGCCGAAGGGCGTTGGAGTTCTGACCGGTGAGGCCCCGCTCGCAGTTGCTTGTCTGATCTGGACTGCACGAATATTGAGGCAGGACGGACGGACGGCAGGAGAGGGCCCACAGTCAAGTACCCGGCTGCGCACGTCCAGGTTTTCCCTAGGGCTTACGGACGGACATGGCACAGAATCGGAATCAGAGTATATATATCGTCCAAATACGAATATACGGACGTGTGTCACAAATAATGAACGAATATTATTTCATAAACGAATATGTGTAATATTCATAACATAACACTTATAAGACAACTCTTGAACAAGATCTAATTTCGTGAGAATTATAAACAGACCTTGTCTAATCTCACCAACAAATACTAATTAATGTGGAATTAGGATAATTAACTTGAATTAGACGATGTCATCTCGGTATAGTCAATATAGATGATGGAGATGATTTGAGAAAGCCCCTAACGGTGTGGATTGGTCTTTAAGTCAGACAAATGCTCTCCAGATTGCTTTTGGAGATGAGGACGTGGAAGTAGCTCTCTAAATTAATGACTTGATTCTTGATTAAGTGTAGAGTTTGCCCTCTTTTATGTAGCGCTATTTTGACTTGGAATCTAACCATATTTGTGTTTGTCCCTCCAATTAGAGATGCGTTAGTTAATTAACTCTTAGGACAGCCTTAATCTTGTAATCAATAGTATTGTACTTTGGATCACATAACTTAGCCACTTGATCACATAATATTATATTGTCGGCGTTACGGGGCTCAGGATCCTCTAAAACCGCTGGCAGAAGGCCCAACTTGACACCGCGTCGCCAAAGACGTAGGAGTTAAGAGGTGCCCGGGGGCTCACCCCGAGCACTGCTCCCACTCGGCCAATGGAGGGGTGCACGAGTCGTCCCTTAAGGGTGCTTCCCGAGCAGCCAAGGCAACTCAGCCCCCGCCCAGGGCGTGTCAAGAGGAAGTGCTCGGGGGTTCACCCCCGAGCACCCAAGGTGACTCAGCCCCGCTCGGGGCGAGTACAAGCAGGAGTGCTCGGGGGCTCACCCCGAGCACCTAAGGTGACTCGGCCCCCGCTCGGGGCGAGTACAAGCAGAAGTGCTCGGGGCTCACCCCGAGCACCCGAGGTGACTTGGCTCCTGCTCGGGGCGCCGAGTGCCTCGCCCGTATGATGGAGCGACCCCAGTGAGCGTGCTTAGGGGCCTCCAATCCCGAGAGACCCAAGCATCCTTCGTGGGCCCCTCCTCAATCCACGTGACCCGACAGGTGCATTTAATGCATGTGTCGGGTGCATTGAATGCCCATCTACTCCAAGTCCTTGCGGACCAGAGGTGGTGTCCTGACCGGTTCCCATCCCCAAGTGATAAGCCCTGTCAGCTATCAGTCTTGGAGGGGATGGAGAGGTCTGACACCCTTTTTGACTTTGAGGGCGCGCCTCCGCGTGCCCATATGCATGCCCTCTGCACCTGGCCCGTGGGGCCCGGGTAGTTGCAGCATAGTCCATGTCAGGAGACGTCAAGTCTTCACCTCCTGACGCGGCCTCATCATGATGATCCGTTTTCCAACCGCGGGTGACAGGTGCTTTTCCGCTACAGCGAATCTTCAACCACCGGTGTGGCTTGCCCATGCCCTATTCGTTAGCAACAAGTATTATTGTAAGATATTTACCTTTCGGCCACTGTGGTGACCCCCGGATATATAAGGGGGAGAACCGCGGCCATGCAAAGGGGATCCCTTCTTGAAAAAACCTCATACATCCAAACCCTAGAAGAAGGACTGGAGCACCTATGCTGCTAGTTGATTGTAATTTCTCACATACTCTCAAATACACTCAAAGCAGGGACGTAGGGTTTTAAAACCTAGAAGGTGGCCTAAACCTGGTAAATCATCGTGTGTTTTCCATTTCCCATCCTGCCAAGCTCTAGCTCCGGCGTAGTTACGTAGATCTGTGCCTCTCCGGCTGAATCCCAAAGGGGGTCCATCCGGACCACCGATACCAGCGTTTGTACGTCGACATCTGGCGCGCCAGGTAGGGGAGGCCAAATTCTTGAAACTACGCCGCTCATGGCAGGTCAGCAGTCATCTTCCAGCGTGGGGGACGACTGCAGCCATCCGCTTCGACACGTTCGGCGTCCTCTCGAGAGGAGGGACGTCATGCCATGCCCAGCGGCACCGCAGCGGCAGCCGCTGCGTTGTCACTGTTGCGGCACCCAGCAGGCAAAGGCGGATCGCATGCCAATGCAGCCTTCGTCGAGCTCACCCAGCCGATTCGGCACCGGCTGGATTTCGACGAGCCGATCGAAGCAGGTGTGCTGCATGCCGCGCAGCTTCTCCTCCGGCACCCTCCTATCCAGGTGGAAGGCATATCTTCGGTGGGCCCTTGGCTCTAGGAGGTAGCCAACCTGGTCGAGACCGCTCGCCGCCAGGCGGTGGCCAGGAGTTCCTATACCTCTTCGAGGCATGGCGATCCCCAAGATGGCCCCCTCAGCGGCGCCTCCGTCATTACCGTCACATTCTCAACGTGGTGAAGCAATGGAGTCCCGCGGCGGGTCCCACCATTCGGTCGCCTCTCCTATTCTAGGGGGCGGCCCAGACCTTCGCCACCGCATCAACCAGCGGCGAGAAGGTCAAGATGAGCGCGTCACCATCGAGTGCCAACGGGAGAAGCGACGTGAGGCAGGGGCTGTCGAGGGCCAGTCATCCTCCGGCCCCGCTGCCAGTCGTACGTGCTCTCCGGTGCGCATCTGCTCGCCGCCGATCGGGAGGGTCGGCACCCCACTTTACGGAGCGGCTGTCAGGCCTTTACTCCTGACCTTCGCCGCGTCAGCTGGCCGGAGAAATTCCGGCCTGACCTGCCGCAAAAGTACGATGGTTCTTTCCACCCGGAAGAGTTCCTCCAAATCTACACTGCCATTGTGCAAGCGGCTGGAGGGGCCAAAAAAGTGATGGCCAACTGGTTCCCCATGGGCCTGAAGGCTCTGCCCGTTCATGGCTCATGAACCTTCCCCCGAGCTCAATTCGCTCGTGGGAAGACCTTTGCCACCAGTTCGTGACCAACTTCCAGGGCACTTTCGAGCGTCCTAGCATGGAGAGCGATCTCCACGTCATCAAGCAGCAGCAAGGGGAGACGTTGCGGCACTTCATCCAGCGTTTCAGCCATGTTCGCAACACCATCCCCAAGATTGCCCCTCAAGCATCGCCTTTAGGCAGGGTGTCTGCGACGAAAAGATGCTCGAGAAGTTGGGCACGCGCGACGTCCAGTTCACGGCGGAACTGTTCGCGGTCGCGGACACAGTGTGCCAAGGCGGCTGAGGCTCGCGCATGGCACCGTCCGCCGCCCCGACCAGCCAATGGTCGATGGTGCACGGTTCCTCCCGTCCCTTCGGGAGGTGGGATAAGAAGAACAAGAAGCGCAAGTCCGAGCCTGTCGCGGCGGCGGACCCAAGGCACGGAAGCCACCGCGCGCCGGTCCAGGCGGCGGCGGCAAGAAACCATCCAGGGCCCCTGAGTAGGGCCCTAGCAGGTGGTGTGAGATACATCAAACCGACCGGCACGGCCTTTCCAAGTGCCGGACGGTGAAGTTCCTCGCCGAGAGGAACAAGAAGGAGCGCGAGGAACGCCACGAAGGTGACGACGCCAAGTGCGGCGATGAAGAAGGCGGTCTCGGTTTCCAAGAGCCTGAGGCCGTGGCGTGCATCAACGGGGGCGCCTCTACGCCTATCTCGCGCCGCCAGTTTAAGGTGATGGCTCGCGAGGTGTGCTCGGCGACCCTGATGATCAACCCGGCCACTGAAGTGGTCGGGGGTCCTGATCACCTTCGACCGCTCCGACCACCCCGAGAACACATCAGGTGTAGGCCGCCTCCCTTTGGTGGTCTCCTCGACAGTGTGCAACATCAAGGTAACCCGCATGCTAATCGATGGGGGTGCAGGCCTTAGTCTCCTGTCCCCGAGGTTTTCAGCAAGATACAGGTGCCACCCGGGCAGCTGAGGCCAACGATGCCGATTCATGGCGTCATCCCAGGCCTCACCATGCCCCTGGGGCAGGTGTCCCTGATGGTCACGTTCGGGACTACGGACAACTTCCAAACGGAGAGCGTCGTCTTCGACGTCGCCGAGTTCGACCTCCCATACAACGGCATCCTCAGCCCCCCGGCCCTCGCCAAGTTCATGGTAGCGTCCCACTATGCCTACCGCACCATCAAGATGCCCGGGCCCAACGGCACGATTACGGTGCCGGCCGACCTCCAGGGCTCCGTCTTCTGCGCCGAGCAGCTGTTTTCGGCTGCCTTCGCCACAGCCGAAGACGTCGGTGAGCGCCCCGAGTCCTTAGGTTCGCCTCCGATCAAGTTCAAGATCACCGCAGACGACTCCGTCCCAGTCAAGGAGGTGGTCCTGAGTAAAGACGCGTCCAGGACCGTCAAGATCAGCGGCCGCCTGGCCGCTAAATTGGAAAGCGCGCTCATCGCCTTCCTCCGGGCGAATGCCGACGTGGTTGCTTGGGCAACCGTCAGATATGCCCGGGGTCTCTAGGGAGGTGATCGACCACCGCCTCGCCGTGCGTTTCGACGCGTGGCCCGTTCGGCAGAAGGTGCGCCTCAAGCACCAGAACGTCAGGAGTTCATCCGGGCGGAAGTTAGCAAGCTCCTTGCCGCCGGCTTCATCCGTGAAGTCCTCCACCCGGATTGGCTCGCCAACCCCATCGTCGTACCAAAGGCCAATGGCAAGCCGAGGATGTGCGTGGATTACACCGATCTCAACAAGGCATGTCTAAAAGATCCTTTCCCTTTACCTCGCATTGATCAGATAGTCGACTCCACTGCTGGATGTGACCTTTTGTGCTTTTTAGACGCATACTCTGGCTATCACCAGATTAGTATGTCGGTAAAGGATGTGGAAAAAACTTCATTTACAACCCCTCTGGGGACTTATTGCTATGTCCGCATGCCTTTTGGGTTAAAAAACGCTGGGCCTATGTACCAGCTGAAAGATCGAGGTTTATCGACTAGAGGGGGTGAATAGGAGATTATCAAATTTAACAAATTAGTTGCTTAGCATGCAAAAGGTGAAGCAATTTATAGATGAAGCAACAGTAAACAAACAAGATTCAACTCAATTGAAGAACAACACAAAGTAAAGAGCAAGAATCGAAGACACAAGGATTTAACCCAAGTTCAAGTTGTTGGCAACAACTCTACGTCTTCGTTTGGAGAGGCTGAGCACTTAGCTCCGAAGACACACAGTCTTCACCTTTTTCTCCTTGAGCTTATGTCCACTCAGGATCCGCTCAAACACTCGTGGTGGATCTTGAGGTGATCCCCGGACCTCACAAACTTTGGAGGCGAATCCACAAGTTGGAGCTCTTCCAAGACGCCTAGCCGGCTAGGAGATGCCAAATCTCCAAGAGTAACAAGTCAGATCTGCTAGGCTTGAAGAAGCTCTTGCTTGAATGCTCAATCCAAGTCTCAAATCTCTCAAAGGCTTTCCTCTCTCAAAGTAGATCTCAAGGAGTCAAGAGGAAAGGGAACACACAGTGGAGAGAATGTCTTTTTGCGCTAAGTGTCCTCCCGAGCCCGCAGGGGGTCGGGGGCTATTTATAGCCGTTCTGCAGAAAAGAGTGTTAGGCACAAAGATGCTCTTCCGGTGCAACCGGAAGACAAACCCGGAAGCACCGGGATTCAAACCAACGGTCAGATCTGAAGAATATCAGATGCACAGCGAAATGCTTCACCACAAAGGCGGTAGGTCCGGAGGAAACGCGGTCACACCGGAATTGAAGAATGTACTCATCAGAGCAACTTCCAGAGGCAATTCCCGGTAGTGCCGACTTTGAGAGCGGTTGTGCCGGGTATGAAAAGATGACACGTTCTCCTCCACAGAGAAGAAAAACGGTCCAACCGAAAAATAACCCGGTACTACCGCTTCAACAAGAAGACGTAAGTCCAGAAGGGGTTCTCGGTGCAGCTGGAAGATGAAACCGGTGCAACCGCAGACACACGAAAATGAGATTTAGTCTGAGACGAACTTGGCCCTAAGTCCAGAAGAGATTCTCGGTGCAACCGGATACAAAACCGGTGCAACCGCAGACAACTCAGAATGCGACTTAGACTAGGGCAACAAACGACCTAAGTCCAGAGAGGATTCCCGGTGCAGCCGGATATGAAACCGGTGCAACCGAAGACAAACGAACAGGACTTGGTCTAGGGTATCAGAAGCATATTCCGGTAGCACCGGTCTTCCAAACCGGTCATACCGATTTCCGGAATATGGAAACTAGGGCAAACCCTAAGCGGCAGGGTTCCCTAACTCTCCAACACAGAGGCCATTCTCGGCAGCACCGGATTCAAGACCGGTCATGCCGCAATTGAAGCTCTTCAAGGTTGAGACGACTGAGTCTCAAACCTTGCAACAGAGGCCAATCCCGGTACAACCGATTCTTCAAACCGGTACAACCGAGAGTCACTGTCTGTGTTTCAAAAAGAGATTTCAAAGGATTTCTTCAGAGATTTAGACTGAGCACTTAAGAAGATCCTTCCTATAGCATAGGTATCTAACCCCTCTTAATAGGCGGCTTGTCCTATAGACTCAAATGATCTTTGATCATATAAACACTAGAAAATCTCCACTAATCTTCTAGATCCAAGCCTTTCTTCAACATCAATTTTTAGGGGTCGACATTCACTGGTTAAACCAATCACTTGGGGACTAATCACCTGTGTACACTTAGTAAACCATTAGTCCCTTAACCGTTTGTCATTAATCATCAAAATCCACTAGGGGCACTAGATGCACTTTCAATCTCCCCCTTTTTGGTGATTGATGACAACACGATTAAAGCTTCAAATTGGATATAAAGATTTGTGTTTTGAGTTTCATGATATAGAGATAGCTCCCCCTAAATATGTGCACTGTTTTAAATATTGCTTTGAATACAAGTGCACATCTTTGAGGAGTTTTGAGGAGCTCCCCCTATATCTTGGAACCCATGGAAGTGCATTGTATGAGAATAATTAATAATAGAACAATGCACAAGTGGTGATCAGAGCAAATAAACATGCATGGAAATTAATCAGAGCATTAATCAGAGCATGGAAGTTACTCAAAGTATATAAAGAAAGACTGAAACTGTATCAGACACAGAAGATCACCACTTAGAGTTTACAAACCAATACAAGAATTATCAAAAAAAGCGAGGTTTGTAACTCTTCTAATCCTAGTCTTCTTCTTCTTCACTTCACTTCCTTTTGTTGAAGCTTCTATCTTTTGTTGAAGCTTCGTATCACTCCCCCTTTGGCATCAAATAACCAAAAACTTCTAGGCTGTGGAGGAGCTGCAGAAGCAGAAGCATGAGGAGAATGTTGTGGAGCTGGAGCTGATGGAGGCATTGAAGGAGAGGTTGCAGTTTCTTCAGGCTCGACAGAGGAGTTGGTTGCACTTGGGGTTACTCTGTAATGGGGTGAAGAAGGAGAGTGAGCACACCAAGAGTAAGTTTCTTTAATTCCTTGTGCTGCGAGCTCTTCTTCAGAGTAATGTTTCTTCAGAAGTACCCAAGATCTTTTGAGAGCTTCTCTGTCAGCTGTCTGGGATACTGTGGCCATGTTGAAGAGTGCATTCAAATCATGCCTTGCTAGTTCTGCTCTTTCCTCATTTGATGCAGCTCAGACTTCATTTGACGAAGCTCTTGAAGAATAAGATCAGTTGGTGAAAGATCTGCTTGGGTGTGAGCTTCAGGCGATTTAGATTGGCCTTCTGAATGATGGAAAGCAGGATCATCACTGGCTAGAGGAATTCTTTCTTCACCAGCCTGAGGAGCAGAGGGTTGAGGAGCTTGTTCAGCAGGTGCCTTGCCTTTGCCTTTGACAAGAGGAGCTTTCTTCACCAAAGTCTTCATATAAGGAAGGAGTGAACTTGGTATGAGTTGTATCACAATGGAAAGCAATCTCTGTCTTGTTTAGGATGAACTTCATTATGTAGGGGGGCATAAGGCAGCTGCTTGATATGATCTGCATAGGCTTCACACATGAAGTTGCCAAAGAAGTCAGCCAAGTTGAAGGGTATGTGGGTCATGATCTTCAAGAGAAGGTTCCTTGCTCTGTGATGAATCTCATCCTGGTTTCCTTTCTTCGGAGCAAGTTTTTCCTCAGAATCTTCAGAACAGTCCTGGCAGCATATGTTAGGTTAGCTATTTTGCCAAGGACAAATTCTCTGTCTTCATAGTACAGAGGAGACAACCCTTCTTTTGGTAGAATATCTTCATCGTGAATCTTTGGCATCTTCAGAATTAATGTCCATGCCCCAACCCTGTTCTGGCAACAAATTCTTCAAAGGTTGCTTCATACTCTGGAATGCCCTGTCATCCATTCAAGCTTCCATGTGTTGGAATGAGCTTCACTTCCCTGATATATACAGAGTTGCATAGAACTGAAGAATAAGCTCTTCATTCCAATCTTGTCTAAAGGTGACAAAGTCTTCAAGGTTGACTTGCTGAGGGCATCTAACACAGGGGCAAAGCACCTGTGCTTCTCCAGATAAGCTCTATCCACATATTGATGTTTGAAGACTCTGTTCTTCTTGAAGAGTGTGGTTTGATAGAAGTCCTGCTAGGTCCTAGCCCAGAATCTGGGATCTGAAGCATCCCTTGCAAACTCATAGGGATTTACATCCCATCTGATCTCTCTGAGCTCTTCATTGGTCAATTTGTTGTACTCAACAACCGGCTGAGGCCTTCTGCCTTGCCGAGGAATCATCTGTGTGGGAGCAAGGACCACCAGAGTGGCATTGTCTTCAATATTTTGCTGCTCCCTTATTTCAATATCTTCTTCATCTTCATGAAGTCTTGCCTTCTTCAGAGCTGATCTGGTCCTCTGACTGGGCCTTGGAGGCAATTTTTCAGCCTTCTTCTTCGCAGCTGGAGCAGAGTGTCTAGGAGTGACAGT
Source organism: Stipa capillata (assembly GCA_019208055.1). Classification (NCBI taxonomy): domain Eukaryota; kingdom Viridiplantae; phylum Streptophyta; class Magnoliopsida; order Poales; family Poaceae; genus Stipa; species Stipa capillata. The sequence continues at coordinate 29,531 of JAGXJF010001417.1, read as the reverse complement.
CTGTTTTCTTAGTCCTTTTGCTCATATCGAGTGAGTGATTTGAGCTTCAGCTTCGAGGAGACTCAGAGACTTCAGCAGTAGCAGCGAGCAGCTGCTTGTTCTTCAATGACTGCTTCAAACCGACCTTGCTGCTCTTCAGCCTGAGGTATCTCTACTTCTTCAGTAGAAAGCTCTGCTTCAGGGGCCTCTGGGGACCTGGAAATACTCTTCAGGCTGGGTTCCTTGTTCTTCAGCCTGAGTTTCAGCTTGTACAGTTGGTTCTTCCCTTTGTTCTTCCAGCTGAGGAGGTTGTTCTGGAGCCTTGGGGCTCACTGCATGTTGTTCTTCAGGAGCTTCTGTCTGAGGAGCACTTGAAGCTCCAGGTTCTTCAACCTGTGTTTTCTCCATTTGAACATTAGCTGTTTGAGCTTGTGAACCCGAGCAGCCAGGAGTGCTCGGGAACAATCTCGACCCCCCGGGCCCAGTACTCGGGGAGGTCCCAAGCAAGGGCCATGTCCAGCAGCGTCCCGTATACTTCGTTAGTGAAGTGTTACGCGACGCCAAGACACGTTACCCCCAAGCTCAGAAGATGCTCTACGTAATCCTCGTTGCGTCGAGAAAGCTACGCCACTACTTCCAGGCGCACGAGATCTTGGTGGTTACTGCCTACCCCCTCGAGCGCATCCTGCACAACCGAGAAGCCACTGGCCGCGTGGTCGAGTGGGCAACTGAACTCGCCGAGTTCAACCTCTGCTTCGTCAGCAACCGGGCAATCAAAAGCAGAGCTCTGGCCGACTTCGTGGCCGAGTGGACGCCGGTGCCTGAAGACGAAGGGGAGGAGTTGTCCGCCAATCCGCGACATAAAGAAGCCAGACACTGGACGATGCACTTTGACGGATCCCTCACGCTCAAGGGCGCGGGGGCTGGAGTAGTTCTCACCTCCCCGATAGGTGAAGTACTCCAGTACGTCGTGCAGCTCCATTTCCGTGCCACCAACAACATGGCCGAATACGAGGGACTTCTCGCGGGGCTCCATGCCACCGCGTCCCTCGGAATCCGCCATCTGCTTGTTAAAGGCGACTCACAGTTGGTCGTCAATTAGGTGTCCAAGGAGTACCAATGCTCTGACCCACAAATGGCGGCGTACCTGAACGAAGTCAGGAAGTTGGAGCGGCGTTTTGACAGGTTGGAACTCCAACACGTCCCGCGCCGCTACAACGAACCCGCCGACTACTTATCGTGACTGGCGTCCTCTGGGGAACCGGTCCCGATTGGGACCTTTGAAGAAAGGCTCTCCCGGCCGTCCATTGAGGCCGTCGACCAAGACGAAGGGGAACCTCGCGCCTAGGTGAGGCTACCCAGGTAGCACCTTCAGTGGGAAATCCCGTCAGGTTGCTGCCGCCCGGCGAGCACCCCGTGCTCGCTACCTGTTCTCAGGAGCCTTCCTGGATCTCCGAGATCCAGGGGTACCTGAAAGAAAATATTCTTCCCGAAGATGATGCCGCAGCAGAAAAGGATTGCGCGCCAAGCCAAGCGCCATGCCCTAGTAGATGGGGATCTCTATCGGCATGGCACCAACGGCGTCTTTCTGAAGTGCATTTCCCGGGAGGAAGGCCGCGACTTGCTCGCGGATATCCATGAGGACGAGTGTGGTAGCCATGCATCGTCCCGCACGCTGGTCGGGAAGGCCTTTCGGCAAGACTTCTACTGGCCAACAGCCCTCCAAGACACCATCGAGCTGGTTCGGACGCTGCGAAGCGTGTCAATACCACACAAAGCAGTCACATCAACTAGCTCAGACCCTCCAAACCATACCCCTGTTATGGCCCTTCGTGGTCTAGGGATTGGATATTATAGGACCATTCCCCCGAGCAGTCGGGGGCTACGAGTACCTCTATGTCGCTATCGACAAGTTCACCAAGTGGACAGAAGCAGATCCGGTCGTCAAGATCACGAAGCACACGGCGATCAAATTTATCCAAGGTATCGTGAGCCGCTTCGGGGTGCCCAATCGGATCATCACCGACAACGGCACGCAGTTCACCAGTGATACTTTCCTGGAGTACTACGAAGACATCGGCGTCAAGATCTGCTTCGCGTCAGTTGCTCACCCTTGCGCCAATGGCCAAGTTGAGCGCGCCAATGCTCAAGTCCTCAAAGGACTCAAGACTCGAACCTTTGATCACCTCAAGAAGTGCGGCGCTGGTTGGATCGATGAGCTCCTTGCCGTCCTCTGGTCAATCCGGACGTCCCCCAGCCGGGCGACCGGAGAGACTCCCTTCTTCCTCGTGTACGGGGCAGAGGCAGTCCTTCCATCCGAGGTCACCTTCGGCTTGCCTCGGGTTGGAGCCTACTCGGAAGGCGACCAGGAGCAGAGAAGGCTCGACGATGTCAACTACCTCGAAGAGCACCGGTGCAGAACTGCTCTCCGTGCTACCAGATATCAACAGAGCCTAAGGCGCTATCATCAGCGCCACGTTCAGGCCCGGTCGCTGGAGGTCGGGGATCTAGTACTTCGCTGCATCCAATCGCGGGAAGGAAAGAACAAACTCTCCCCATGTGGGAGGGCTCCTACCGAGTGACCGGTGTCTCTCGACCGGGCTCTGTTCGATTGACTACAGACGAAGGTCTGCCACTGCCCAATGCGTGGAACATCGAGCATCTGCGCAAGTTTTATCTATAAATAGCTCGGGTAAGTTTTTCCTTTTTGCATTGGGTCAGTTCCCAGAGTAGCAAGAGTCTTGGGAAGTTCCGGGTCCGTCGCCTAAGCCCTGGTCGCCCTGCTTGGTTCCTACACCCCGGGCACCAGTCCGGCCAAAGGCCGCCTGAGTATCCCACGCGCTCGCGTGCATCCTGAGGGGGCTCCCTTGTATCAAAAGCTATGTTAATAGCAGCAACAATTTTAATATAAGCAATGTTCGCATTTGCAATTACTTGTCAATTTTTTCTATTCCCTCGCTTGCTCGCGAAAGAGATCACTCTCACGAGTATCGGGCTCCCGTATCCCCTTTGTGCGAGTAGGTCCCCACTGGTCTGTAGTACGAGGAGTCGGGGTAATCTAGTCTCTGTTGGCGGGCAGTCGGCGCTCGGTCGACCACTTGTACCTCAAGCACCCCCGAGTCAGGGCAAATAAGCCCCTGACCACCCGTGCTCGGCCTGGTCAATGGTCCCGAGCGCTACCGAGCCTTAGAGTACTCGGACAACTCTACCTCTCGTACCCCCGACCAGTCGGCTGACTCTAAAGCCTTCGGGTCCTGACAGTGAAGAGTTTCGGAAAAACTCAGAGCAGTGGCGTCTTTTGCCAGCAGCTTGCTATAATCACCTACAAGTTTACAAGCTGACCATGGTGAAGTTCCCAGGTGACGTCGACGCTTTAAGTCAAAAACCAAGGATGAAAATCCACCCATGGATTCAACACTACTCATAAGCTAAGTTTTTTCGCCGCGTTTTCTCGGCCTTAAAGCTTATTTTACCATCTCCGCGAATAGTTTCTCGCGCCAACGATCCCCTGCGCCGCTTGTTCATAAAGCGGAGATGTTCTGGAGTAACAATGTGAGTCACGGGGAATGTTCCGGGTCGTCGCCCAAAGCCCTGGTCGCCTCGCTTGGTTTCCGAACCCTGGGCACCAGCCTGGCCAAAAGCTGTCCGAGTATCCTACGCGCTCGTACTTGTGCTCTGGGACCCCTCAATAGATGGGCTAGCGGCGCAAGGGATCCCTGCTATGCGAGAACCTCGCCGCATAAGAGAGAAACCCACTGAAACTAAGTAGGAAAATCGGCATGATAAAACGACCGCTGATGTCTAGGCTATTTGTATAACCGTCCCGAGCACGAGTGCTCGGACGAAACTGCAGGAACATCAAGTCCCAAAGTCGAGCGCTTCCAAGCATCGCGCACCGCCCTCGGGGACCTGGGGTCCTCGGGATCCCGAGGAGCAACCTTCCCCAGAACAAGTTCAAGTTCACCACATCCAGCTCTCGGGGGCTGGAGTCCTCGGGGCCGCCAGTTCAATGCGTCCGCCTCGGGGACATGGGGTCCTCGGGGTCCCAAAGTGCGACCTGCTCAAGAAGAAGTTCGAAGCATCCAGCTCTCGGGGGCTGGAGTTCTCGGGGTCGCCCCCTAATGGTCGGCCTGCTCGGGCAAGAGCTGGACGCATAAAAAAAAAGAAGCTGTATGGAGCCAAGTCCATACTTAGCAGAAATATGAAGGAAGTCGTGTGGAGCCAAGTCCACACTTAGCATTTCATCAAACAAGTTCTTTACAGAAATGCCTTTCAACCTTGAACAAAGAACAAAAGAAGATAAAAAGGGGGCCAGCTACTCCTCGCCGCCATCATCATCACCGGAGTTGCTTTCGTCCTCCGCTCGTGTGAAGTTCTGGGCAATCTCCTCGGCGACCTCGCGGACGGCATCTCGGGCAGCGTCTCCTCCTTCCTCGGCAATCCCGAGCCTGGCCGGCTCCAAGGAGAAGTCCGGGCCCCCTACTGCGGTAGCATGCGAGCACATGCTCTACCACCGCGGCGGCTAGCTCCCACCCCTCCCGGGCCAGCACATCCTTCACAGCCGCCGGCAACATCTCAAGCCGCTCAGCAATTGTGCCGAAGTGAAGGACAAAGTGGCCCAGGGAGTCCAGGCCTTGCTCGCCCCCCCTTATGTGGCCGAGCCCGGCAGCTGCCACCGCCCGCTGCGCCCGTCGGAAGATGTCGCGCATCATGTCGATGGCGCTGCTCCTTTCGAAACGCAAATCCGTGTGCCGATTCCTCGCCTCGGCTACCGACAACTCCAGTTGCTGCAGATTTCTCTACAGCTCAACCACCCACTCCGAGAGCTTCTGCTTTGAGACGCTGCTATCCTCGAGGCACTGCTCCACCTCTCGGATGCGGCAGTCCTCTGTCTTCTTCAAGACGGCGGACTCGCTCCTGAGCCTCTGCCTTGGCCGCCTCGAGCTGGTCAGAGACCTCCTTGCGAGCAGCTTGGACGCGCCACTCCAAGTCTCTCTCCAGCTCCTAGGTTCGCCGTGCCAGAGAGGCCTCCCCTTCATCGAGCGTCTTCTCGCGCTGATCGAGGGCGATCTCCCATGTAGTGGCCTCGGCTTCACAGAGGGCCATCTGCTCCTCCCGCAGGTTCAGTCGATCACCTTCGTCGATGACCTCCACGCGCATCTCCTCCAGGGACTCTCTTTCCCTGAGGATCTCCGCGGTGGCTCTTTCATGTTCGCGCTTGGTGATCCTGACCCACGCGATGAAGGTTGCTCCGGCTTCCGCGAGGGTGGCCTCCCACTCTTTCAGCGCGGCTTCCTGCTCCTCCAGTGCGGCCTTCTCCGAGGCAATAGTTGCCCAGATTTTCTCCAACATGGCGTGCACTGTATTGAGCACTTCAGGGAAGGATCCCCGAGGTGTGTCGGTGCGGCGCGCGGAGTCCCGGCTCGCCCCGACCCTTGGCTGCCGCGGACCCCCTCCAGGAGGAGTTGCTCTCCGCCTTCAGGTGCTGAGCGCCCTCCGAGCACTATCGGCGGGCTACTGGGTCACTCCTGAGCCGCGAGCACCCCGGGCTCCCCCTCGGGGCGTAACTCATCGGTCTCAGCCTCAGCCCTCGCAGCAGGCTCGGTGCCTGGGGTAGCCTTTGCCCTCGGAGCGGCATCGGTACTCGAGGCGGCCTCCGTTCTCGGGGCTCCTTCAGCTCTCAGGGTCACCTCCGTGCTCGCGGTCGCCTCGGTGCTCGGGTCGGCCTCGGCGCTCGGGGCAGTCCGAGCCTTCTTCGGTGCCCTAAAATCAACAACAAGACAATGAAGCTCGGGTTAATCCCAGGGCATTATATTCACCTTAGCAGAATGAAGAAGAAGAGTTCGCGTCTTACGAAGGCAAGGACTTTCGGTATTGCCAGAGCGCGGTCGGTATCTGGAACCCCGGCGTCGACGACGGCAGCCCCTGGGCTCAGCTGCGCTGCGCCCCCCGCCGGTGCCGGCTGGTCGATGCCTCGCCCCGAGCCGCTGCCCCAGTGCCCGCAGTCCCCGCCGGCGCTGGCTGGGCACCGCCCCGCCCCGAGTCGCTGCCCCCGGTGCCCACCGCCCGCTGGCCGGAAGGCAGAGGAGGGGGCGGCGGCGGCGAAGGGGAAGATGGGGGAGAAGGCGACCGCGGCTTCTTGCCCTTCGGGTCCGCGGGATCCTCGCCGGCTGCACGGGTCCCTGGAGCCCTCGCGGCAGGCTCTCCACCGGCGTCATCGTCTCCTGGAATCCTCATCGAGCCGGCTGTCTTTTGCAGGTCCGCCGGCTTGATCCCCTTGGGGTCAAACTCAGGGAGGGCCGCACGGATCGCATTGCGCTGCGACTTCACGCAGAGTGCAAGATCCACCCGTGGCAATTCAGCAGCTGCGATGTCTCCGGTGCCCAGGAGGATCCGCAGCATCGCCTTCAGCGCGTCGGGATGAAGGTCTCCCGCCTCGCCGATCGCCGTCCGGCCGATGTCCCGCGGGCCAGTGTACATCCAGGCTGGGCGGCCCCACTCCCACAGCGGCGCCAGCCGCCGCCGGAGAAAATCGACAACGACCATGGTCGCCGTCAAACCCGCGACCCGTAGCTGCACAATCCGCTCTACCATTGGTCGAAGTAGATGGTCGTCCTCCGGCATGAACTCCCACGACCTCCTGTGCGCCGGCGCCGGCCCGTTGGGAAGCAAGAGTTGGGCGTGCGGATCGGTGGAGATATAGCACCACTGGTTGCGCTAATCGTCCCACTTATTCCGCAGCTCCTGCGGAATGTAGTGGTCGCCGATCTTCTCCCGGAGGTGGAAGTTGCAGCTCCCCGCAGCCTCCAACTGGTCGGAGCCCCTGCTCTTCCCCGCCGACCGGAGCACAAAGAAGTGGCGAAAGAGCGTCACCAAAGGCATCACGCCCACAAACATCTCGCAGAGATGGGCGAAGATTGCCAGCATCAATACGGAGTTGGGAGAGAGATGGATGAGGTGGATCCCAAACTCCGTCAACACCTCGAGGAAGAAGGGAGAGAATGGTGGCACCAGGCCCGCCGCGACGAAGCTAATGAAGATCACCGTCTCCTCTGGCCGTGGTTCCGGCGGGTACGTGGCCGGCCTCGCCGTCGCCGCCCCCTCTGGCTCTGCGGAACCAGCAGCTTCCGCACCCTGTCCATGCTCTCCTCATTGAGGAAGCGGGACTTGGGGATGATGGCGTCGGCGGCGGCGGGCGGTGGAGGAGCGCGGCGCGACGTGAAAGATGAGGAGGCGAATGGGCATTTGAGCGAAGAAGGCAAGGAGGCCAAAGGGCGCAGTGAAGAGAAAAGAGGTGTTTGCGCAAGGAGGCGAAGGAGATGAGGAGGCGTGGCGCAGGCAAGGCTTTTTGAAGAAGCAATCAATAATTTGAAACGGTTCATGACGCGGGCGGTGTTGTCAGCTCTGTCTCTCTGACAGGACGCGCCCCCACGCGCGGGGGAATCAAGGCATTTTTTGCTCATCCGGCAGAGGCGCACGGCGCCCCACGTCGCGTGAAAATCGAAGCAGTTCCCCCATTTGGCACTCTGAAAAGGCCGGCGTCCTCGTTGGCTCATCGAATGAAGACCCCGCCCCCAGCCTCATCCACTTTTTGGGCCATCGTCTGGTGGCAGGGCCGGGGGCTATTGTCAGCGTTACGGGGCCCAGGGTCCCCTAAACCGCTGGCAAAAGGCCCAACTTGACACTGCGTCGCCAAGGACGTGGAGTTAAGAGGTGCCCGGGGACTCACCCCGAGCACTGCTCCCACTCGGCCAATGGAGGGGTGCCACGAGTCGTCCCTTAAGGGTGCCTCCCGAGCAGCCAAGGCGACTCGGCCCCCGCCCAGGGCGTGTCAAGAGGAAGTGCTCGGGGGCACACCCCCGAGCACCCAAGGTGACTTAGCCCCGCTCGGGGTGAGTACAAGTAGGAGTGCTCGGGGGCTCACCCCGAGCACCCAAGGTGACTCGGCCCCCGCTCGGGGTGAGTACAAGCAGAAGTGCTCGGGGCTCACCCCGAGCACCCGAGGTGACTTGGCTCCCGCTCGGGGCGCCGAGTGCCTCGCCCGTATGATGGAGCGACCCAATGAGCGTGCTCGGGGGCCTCCGATCTCGAGAGCCCCGAGCATCCTTCGTGGGCCCCGTCCTCAGTCCACGTGGCCCAACAGGCGCATTTAATGCATGTGTCGGGTGCATTGAATGCCCATCTACTCCAAGTCTTTGCAGACCAGAGGTGGTGTCTTGACCGGTTCCCACCCCCCCAAGTGATAAGCCCTGTCAGCTATCAGTCTTGGAGGGGATGGAGAGGTCTGACACCCTTTTTGACTTTGAGGGCGCGCCTCCGTGCACCCATACACATGCCCTCTGCACCTGGCCCGTGGGGCCCGGGTAGCTGCAGCATAGCCCATGTCAGGAGACGTCAAGTCTTCACCTCCTGACGCGGCCTCATCATGATGATCCATTTTTCAACTGCGGGTGACAGGTGCTTTCCCGCTACAGCGAATCTTCAACCACCGGTGTGGCTTGTCCACGCCCTATCCGTCAGCAACAAGCATTATTGTAAGATATTTACCTTTCGGCCATTGTGGTGACCCCCGGATATATAAGGGGAGAACCGCGGCCATGCAAAGGGGATCCCTTCTTGAAGAAACCTCATACATCCAAACCCTAGAAGAAGGACTGGAGCACCTGTGCTGCTAGTTGATTGTAATCTCTCCACATACTCTCAAATACACTCAAAGCAGGACGTAGGGTTTTACACCTAGAAGGTGGCCTGAACCTGGGTAAATCATCGTGTGTTTTCCATTTCCCATCCTGCCAAGCTCTAGCTCCGGCGTAGTTACGTAGATCTCCGCCTCCCCGGTCGAATCCCAAAGGGGGTCCATCCGGACCACCGATACTGGCGTTTGTACGTCGAAATATATATTCTCCCACTTGATCGAATGGCTAACATTATTATTTCACATTTTAATAAGAGCACCACACCAAGATAATGTAGTCACAACGATTTCCTAATCTCTCTAGAACCCCCATTATCTACAATGTAATACTCCATCTAAATATGGATCATTATTTATAATATTGGGAGTTTTTATGTGCATGAAGTTATACTCCGTTATTCCGGTCCTCATTATGGTTTGTTTTCTTTTTAATCATATGTGCACTTAGTTAGTGAAACAAACTTCCTTATTTCCAGAATCAAAATTTGAGATCTCATTATCATATTTATCGCAGAATTATAGGTTTTCCATTAGATTTATGCCAATTATGTTTTCCGAAGAGATTTGGTGGCAAGCGTTTGGTAGAGGGATTAACAAGCATAGACTTAATACTTAAATGTTGAATATTAATTGTTTCATATTGGATTCTATCTTTCACAACATGATATTTAATGTCAACGTGCTTAGTAGCACCACTTGACTTGTTGTTACTTAAAAAGAAGGCATCATCTTTGTTATCATAAAATAATTTTAGCAGTTTAGTAATATTGTCGATCACTCTAAATTCCATAAAAAAATTCTTAAGCCAGATGGCGTTGTCTCATAACATGCCACAAACTCTGATTGCATCGTTAAGAATGCAATTAAGTGACAGTTTGGAGCTCTCCCATGATATAGCTCCATTTGTAAGTATAAAAAATATAGCCTGATGTGTATTTTTTAGTATCCACACACCCTGCAAAGTCAGTATCTGAGTAACCCAAAATCTCAAGGTTGTCAATCTTTCTAGGAAAAAGTCTAGTTTTAGTCCCTCAACCATTACCGGAGTCTGATTTGAACCCTCAATTCCAAACCGGTCAATGTGCACCCTCAACTATTGATACCAGAGCAATTAACCCCTCGCGGCCGTTTGGTTTGGGGGCAGTTTTGTCTACCGTGGCACAACATGTGGCAATCCAACATGGCAAAGTGCCCGGTCAGCACTCATGGGTGACCTCCATCCCTCTCTCAGTTGCATCTCTCCCTCACTTTTCCATTTCTCCCCCTACCCCAAAATTTTAGGGTTCGAGCGACTGAGAGAGAGATGGAGGTCACCTGTGAGTACTGACAGGGCACTTTACCGCATTGGACTGCCACGTGTCGTGCCACGGTGGACAAAACCGCCCCCGAACGACCGCAAGGGGTTAAGTGCTCTAGTATCAGTAGTTGAGGGTGCACAATGACCGGTTTTGGAATTGAGGGTTCAAATCATACTCCAGCAATAGTTGGGGGATTAAAACTGGACTTTTTCCATCTTTCTATATGTAAGCATGTAATCTTTAGTCCCTTGTAAATAGTGTAGGACTTTCTTGACAGCTTCCAGTGATCTAAACCTAGATTAGGCTAATATCCGCCAAGCATCTTGGTTACATATGCTAAGTCAAGACGTGTACATTCTTGAGGGTACATAATGCTCCCAACAGCTAAGGCATCAGGAATTGTCTTTATTTGATCAGTTTTTAATTGATTTCTTGGACATTGCAATAAAGCAAACTTATCACCTTTAACAATAGGCACTAGAGTGGGAGAGCAGTTGTGCATATTGTATTTCTTAAGGACTTTGTCAATATAAGCCCTTTGGGATAGTCTCAATACCCCTTTAGACCTATCTTTGTGGATTTCTATGCCTAAAACATATGAGGCATTCCCAAGATCTTTTATGTCAAAGTTAAATGAAAGAAATCTTTTGGTCTCACACAACATGTCTAAATCACTGCTAGCTAGCAATATATCATCCACATATAGCATTAATATGATAAACTTGCTCCCATTGATCTTAGTGTATATGCAATTGTTCACTTCATTTTCCATAAAATCAAATTTCCTTACTACCCCTTCAAGTTTAAGGTGCCACTGTCTAGACGACTGTTTCAGTTCATAGATAGATTTCTTAAGTCGACATCACATATGTTCGTTGCCTCTTTATGATGAAACCTTCCGATTGAGCATATACATTTTCATACAAGTCACAATGCAGTTTTAGCATTCATCTGATGTAGCTCTAAGTCATAATGAGCAACAAGAGCCATAACAATTCTCAATGAATCTTTCTTTGAGACAGGAGAGAATGTATCATTATAGTCTATCCCCTCTCTTCACGAAAACCCTTTTGCAACAAGTCTTGCCTTGAATCTTTTGACATTTACCTTAGAGTCATGTTTAGTTTTGTAGATCCATTTACAACATATCATTTTGACATCGTTAGGAATTTTTTCAAGATCCCAGACACCACTAAGACTCATAGACTACATTTCATCCTTCATGGCTTCAAACCATTTTGATAAATGCTTGCTTGAAAGTGCATCTAGGCCCCTTAATCAGGTTTTGATGATTGACGATAAACGACTAAGGGACTAACATAACGAGTTTATAAATAGATATTAGTCCCAGAGAAAAGGCTCAAAGGACATCGGCGACCCCTAAAAAGAAGAAAAGGTGGTGGCTTCAGAATCTCTACCTCACGTAAAGTATTTCGCATTTATTTAAGTAGTAGGAAAGCTGTACTATTAAGAGGCGTGCGTCGTAGAAGCAATTAGTTGACCTTAGTGCTTAGAGATCATTGAAATTTATTTCAAAAGAGCAAATCATTCTCCACGAACATAAAAATGAGTTTTAAATTTGCTACATCGAAAGTTTCGGTTTCTGTACCGGATGTTCCGGTTCCACGGAAGGTCCGAAGTAGCCCTTGTTTTGAAGGTTCTGGAAAAAACAGAAGTTCCGGTCTCTGGATCGGAAGTTTCGATTGGGCCGGAAGTTCTAGGCCAACCTTTGTTTGAAGTGATCTGAAAAAACCGGAAGTTCCGGTCTCTAGATCAGAAGTTCCAATTGGGCCAGAAGTTCTGGTTCAGCCTTTGTTTTAACCGTTCTGGAAAATCGGAAATTCCGATATGTCCGTGAGTTGTGCAGCGAGAGGGAAAAATAGCCGTTTGATTTGAACACATCGGAAGTTCTGATGTTGACATTGGAAGTTCCGATGTGGGTGTTTTCAGTGCAAAACGGCTAGTTTTTGAGGGGTGCTATATATAGACCCCAACCCCCTTACCTCAACCAACCTTTTTGCAAATCATTTTCCTGCACACTCAAGAGCTCTTAGACCTCTCCCAATGCACAGGTGCTTAGATGAGGCGCTAAGTGCATGAAAGGGCTTAGCAACTAAACTCCCCAATGCATAGGTTCTTAGCTTCTTGGTGCTAAGCTTTCTTCATTTAATTAGTTGAAGGATCTTAGTAGTATATAAACTTTGTGACCTATTTGTGGCATGTACTCAAGTAAATAATATTTCTTAAGACACACATAAATAAATACATGAAAATATACTTGAATGGAGTCCATACATAAAGTGCCAATAAAATACCAGTTAAATATACCAAATCATATTTAAAGATGCATAATAATCTACTTTGGCCCAAACATTTTCCAAATATGCTCTACCAAATCAGCTTTGAGCGCTCTATGAGTTGGGCGATCCCGAATGCTTGCATCTCTTTGTAGCACGTGGGCAAATTCTGGCGTGTTGCCATGAGTGAATACCGATGGTAGGACAGTGGATGTGCCCGCCATCTCATTCAAATCAAGAATATCAGCTGCCTCTTCTTTTTCGTCCTCGACTACCATATTATGAAGAATGATGCAAACTATCGTGACAGTCTCGATATCGCCCCGATTATACAAACGTGTAGGATAACGCAAAATAGAAAATCGACCCTGCAAAACACCAAATGCACGTTCCACATCCTTCCTTGCCCCTTCTTGATGTGCGGCAAATAACTTGTGCTTCTCTGTTTGTGGCATCGATACTGTCTTCACGAACGCGGCCCATTCTGGGTATATTCCATCTACAAGGTAATAACCATGTTGGTATTCCTTGTCGTTGACAAAAAAGTTCACTCGAGGAGCTTGGCCTGGCAACTGCTTAATGAACAATGGTGATTGATTTAGCACGTTGATGTCATTGTTTGACCCAGCAATACCAAAGTAGGCATGCCATATCCAAAGATCTTGCGAAGCAACTGCCTCCAGAATAAGAGTAGGCCACCCTTTATCACCACGAGTAAATTGGCCCTTCCATGCCACAGGACATTTTTCCCCAACGCCAGTGCATACAATCCAGGCTTCCTAACATGCCCGGAAAACCACGACTCTCGCCAATTCGAAGTAACTGCTCCGTATCTCCAGTGTTGGGGCTTCGTAAATACTCCATGGCATAGGTATCAATCACGCCTTGCACGAACTTCTTCAAGCAATCAATTGAGGTAGTCTCGCCGATCTTGAGGTATTCATCAAGACTGTCTGCAGGTGTGCCATAAGCCAATTGGCGTATTGCCCCTGTACATTTTTGCAGTGGAGAGAGACCTTCACGGTTAAGGGCATCTGTCCTTGTGGTGAAGTATGGTGACCACTTGCCTAGCGCGTCGACGATGCGAAGAAAGAGAGGTCGTCTCATCCGGAATCTTCTCCGGAATATTTTGGCGGGGTAGAGAGGGTTGTCGGAGAAGTAATCTTGTACAAGCTATTGACGGGCTTCTTCACGCGGCCTATTCATGTATATCCTCGGACCACTCCTGCTAAGCGATCTTGCTTGAAGAGCTTCAAGTGTTTCCTTCAACTCCACAGCAATCTCCTCAGCAAAGTAGTCTAGCATGTCCTCCTCGGCTAGGAATTCATCAAGTGTGTATGTGTTGGCTGGATGATATGTGGTGTTTGTGGCATCACTATCATCTTGTTGATGTGTGTCAGGGTCATCCATTTGATGGGACATTGCAGCAATTTGATCACGGCTGGATGGTGGAAGATGTGCTAGTATGGCTCCATGGTATGTGCATATATAGAGGGAAATAGCAAACGTCTCACAACTTGTTCACATGGCGTGAGAGAATGCATGCAGCCATAAAATGCAACATCTTCATATACAAGAAACTATTCACATTTTTTAAATAGCAATCCTTTGACATCTGACATTCAAAAAACAAAGAACATGTTCACAGATGTGAAACTATTCACACATTTCTGAAATAGCAATCCTTTCACATCTGACATTCAGAAAACAAAGAACATGTTCACATATGGGGAATGAGGAAGTAGCATAGACCTCACTTTCCTTGAGAAAATAGCATTGACCCCATACTTGCCATTGCCTTGGCACACTCAGCTTTTGCATCGTCATCCATAGCACTTGTATCGGCAAACAACAACTTCTGGTAGAGCTCAATCATTTTTGTCTCCTTGGCAAGTCTAGCCGTTTCAAGCTGCTGACTTGACAGATGATGTTGGCTATCTATAACCTTCTGCCGTTCTAGCCTAGACGATTTCTGGGTCTCGATAAAACTGTCAAATTTTCTCCAAGCACAGACACACGTTCTGACTCCCTTGATTTGCGTTTACCACGACGCTCATCCTTAGCTGAATCACGACCCATCGGGCGCTCCTCATCTTCCACATAAATAGCACCAGATTTGATATCTATCGTATCTTGCTCCCCATTCATTTTTCTCATTGCTGCAAGCCACTTTCCATTGTTCTTGAGTTCTCTCCACATTGTCAAATGTTGGAAAGCTGAGTGCTGGTTGGCTTCATATTTCTCCAAGGCCAATGCCTGTAGCTGCTCCTCACCATAACCACTAGTGTACATTTTACACACAGCAGTATACTCGCCATGGAAAAGGTTGATCTTTCTCTTCACCTTTTGGAAATGGCTCTTCAGTTGCGTAGCATCTCTATGACGGTCTGCAGGAGTGAGACTGTTATATTGAACAGCTATGTCATCCCAATACTTATCTCTCTTCTTGCCATTCCCTTCAATGGGATCAGTTGAAAGTTCCAACCACACGCTTGCCTACATGAGGAACATATAAATTAGCATGGAACCAAATTTTTTATGGAAGTAATCAGTATTTAAACACTAACAAGACCACATACCAATCTCTTCTCTTCCAGTTGTGTCCAATTTAAACGTTGCACAGACCTTCCAGGCTCTGGATCATCTTCAAGCTCCACAACTTGGGGTTTTCCTTTTAACGATCCTATAGCTGAAGCAGACTGGGATGCTGTTTTTTCCTTTTACTATGCTGTGCTGGTGGTGGTGGTGGCGGCATTGAGAATGCAACATGTGAGGGGACATCAACGAAATGGAGATTCTCTTGTTGCGCTTGTTGAGGAGGGGTTTGTGGATTACCTAATAACTAAGGAAACCATCAGGTGGATGGGTATACATTGGCCTGAAACACATAACAAACAAGTGAGAACAATTGTACACATCACCATAAAAGATCGTAACAAACAATGCCTGTTTCTGCTGACAAGTTGTATGACTAGATAGCAATGTCTTGAAATTCCTCTATAGCGAGATTGATAATGCGAATTTTATCCCACAGTTTGATTCTTGCTAGTTGTATATTGCATCAACACTAAGGGGATGAGTCTGTGCTATGCTGATACAACCTAGTCTTTTGAAATTGCTCTTTAGCAACCTAGTGTTTTTTCTTTCTATCTGTATGCTACAGACTTATCTATATGCTACAGACTTCAATATGTAGTACTCTTTCAGTTAGCGATACTTCTAAAAATGCTGATACTAATATTGTGCTACATTCCTTACAATTGCGTAGAATAAAATCAACTAGTGATACGGGCTGACTAGTGTAGAGTAAATCAACTAGTACATTCGGCAACACTCAAATTAGAAGGGCACGATGTGCAAAAGAAATTGATGGACTGTAGTTTCTATCAGAGAATACTGCAAGAAAATTGGGAATCGATGGACTTGTGAGAATTTGTTACGAAATCAATGGACTACAGTTTCTATCAAATTAGATGGGCACGATGTGCAAAGAAATCGACAGACTTGTGAAAATTTGATGCGGAATTAACAATGCAGGCTTGCCCTTACCATTGACCAGGCGGTGACTTGCCGGACGAGCTACCAGCAGCGGCGAACTGAGTAAGTGGCGTCGGTGGTGCCCCTTCGACCTTCTCCTGGCTGTGGTCCATGAAGGCTGGAAGGTCGGCCAGAACTGGGCTTCGGCGAACTGACGGGACGGCGGCTCCAAGCGACGATTCAGAGGTGAGGAAGCGCTGGGGGCCGAGGATGAAGTGGCTGCGCCGGCGCGGGGCGATGAGGAAGAGGTGGGGGAAGGGACTGCACATGGGGGATTCGGGGAAGAACAGGAAAAAAGGGGTGACGACTCGGTTCAGCGCACGGCGCATGGGATCGAATTAACTGTGTTTTTCCTAGGTACGCGCGCTTGGTACCGTTTCTCCCTCTAGTCACCAAACTGCTCTCTCTCATCTTTAATGACTTTGCCACATCAGCTTTTTGCCTACGTGGCATAGCTTAGCACCTGTATAGCATGGAGCATTGTGAGGGGCCTTACTTCTCTTCTCTTAAGTTCCGAAGCCACCCTTTGTGAGAGAAAAGAAAAGAAGTGAGGTTTAAGGATTTGAGTGGAAAAAGATCAAGATCTCTTTGAGCACTAGGTTCACCTCCTTGCGACTTTAGCGCACTTGTTACTCTTGGAGGCTGAGGACTCCTAGACGGTTAGGAGTCGCTCACGAGCTCCCAATCCGTGTGGTGAGCCGTGGGAAGCTTGTGAAGGCCGGGATTCGCCTCTGCGAGGAAAGAATCACTAAGAAGAAGTCGAGGAGACTCCGGAGAATCCTCGAGGGATAAAGGCTTGAGAGGAAGCCGGCTTTTGATCACGTGTGATCGAGCTCCCCAAACGGAGATGTAGGATTCCCTCAAGGATCCGAACTTCGGCAACACATCTCTTGTCCCTTTCACATACTGCATCTCTTTTGCAAGTATTTATCATATTGTTTATATTGATCTTGCTAGTAGTCTTGCTTTCATATCATACTATTGTTGCTCTTGCTAGTTAGTTATATTAAGTTCCGCACATATTGCAAGAGTAGCTTAAAATTGATTAAAATTTGAAGCGGCCTATTCACCCCTCCCCTTTAGGCCGACATCTTGGTCCTTTACTGCTCGTCATGGCTTCCTTAAAGCAGATGAGATCATCTACTTTCCCAATGTCGTTTACATCTTCGTCCATGTATACAAAATAATCATTTGGAATAGTCTATAACATCCTGGTTTTGCTAAGTCTGATTAGTGAGTATGTTAACGAAATTGAGTAAGTTTTAAAACTTTTTGTTTGTAATTGCAACATCCCATACATTATAAGAACCCTAACTTTAAGATTTGGCTGAAGGTAACATGTGATGGATGAGACACAACTCGCGTTGCTAAGTTGTGTTCGTTCTCTCATATCGCGTTGCTATCTAATGCTACTTGGGTTAGTGTTCTCTGCATATATCTCATGCATCGCAAACATTCATTTATAAACAAGCACGTATAAACATTTGAAGATTAAACTCTATTCCATTGAAGAATACATTTACAAGTGTACAATGTTTGGTTACATGATACAAAAGAGAAGAAATAATCAAAGAGCACAATTATAATTGTCCAATGTACAAGAATAAACAAAGAAGATAACATCATTGCATTTCTATCTATACAAGTCTACCCTAATCTTTAATTCTCGACTAAACCCTAGTTGTGGGGGAGGCGACCTTGAAATATTGGCACTCGTCGGATCTTCTGACATATTCATCTGCGATCGTCGAGTTGTGCCATTTGCTGTAGGAGGCAACACGTTTTCGAAAATCTTTTATTTTGAAATAGAGGTGATCCCACCAGCACAGTCTTGCCTAAACCCGCAAAGTAATTTACGGGGGGAAAGTAGCACCAAAAGGTGGAACCTAAGTAGTTTTAGTTTTAATAAATAGTTTAATAAAATATTTTGTTTTCAAAACCATCTGAAGGCCACATGGCTAAGACCTTGTTGGACTAAACTAAAATAAATATATATGTGGAGAAGAGGGATGAGAATAAAAATATCTTTTCTTTTCCCTATTCTACTTTTCTACATTGCCTCCATGGATTTTCTATCAAAAAGGGAAATTCTTTAAAACCGAAAATGAGATAATCCATTGAAAGATATATCCATCAGCCACTATTTTTGACCAAAATCCATGCCTTAGCATGAAAGCTAGCTGAGCTCACCAAAATGACTGCAGTAGTTATCTAGCCAAGCAAGCACAAGCACAGGATCAGCATAACCGAAGGCAACTAGCAGGAGGTGGCCTGCCAACCCAAGGTAACCAGGAGGTGGCTTTCTTGCCACCAAAGATAACAGGGTACTATAAGCCTCTACTGGGATTAGGATAGCAGCCCATTGCCACCAGCGAGACATCCATTCGCAGGAGCTAAACCAAGTGACCACCAAGCTCCAGGGGGCCAAGAACCAGGAGTAGCTAAGGAGGAGTTCAGGTAGGAGGAAAGTAGAAGAGAAAGTCAGGAGGAGGAGTAAGAAAAGGAGAAACCAACCTACCTTATCCCGAACTGAAACAAGGTGAGATTCATCCCAAATAATCACAGACTATCTAGGCATATGGATGGGAGTTAAATAGTATCAGATGACCCTCAGATTTTAGTAAGGCATCTATAGTATCTGTTCTTATCAAATTATACCTTTCCCAAGCCCTTTCTCATATTCTAGAATCATCACAGGGTATAAGGCAACCATTTCAACATGTCTATCCTTTCAGTTAATACATGATATTAAAGAGAGCATATATATAACATTCGTCCTTACCAACATTTAACCACATGCAGCATACAAGTGCTTCAGATGTCTAAGCATCGTCACTAACTAGCTAAAATCAAGCATCATATCTGTTCCTTCAGTTCTTTAAACTAATATGGTTAAGTAGATACACATATAGAAAATAGGAACATGCTAAGTTCAAGAATAGCATTGGTTCTTATCTGGGTTTTACCCTTCTCAAACTCTTTCTCAGAAAAGCAACTCATCATAGACTAAGCTAAGACCTAATGCAATATCTGTTCTTTCAGTTTAACATCTAACATATATAAGGCGTCTAGTGTAGCATCTGTTCTTTATCAATTTTAAATACCAAACACGTATATATGCACATGTATCAGCTATCAACAAAAGGATTAAAGCATGCAAAGCATTTCAGATACAAAGGCATCCTATCTGTTCTTGCCAAAATCAAAGGCCACCAGCACACACATATATCTATATATGAACCATTCGGAGATAATAAAATCCCTCAAGCATGGCATAGACATCATGCATCAGATTAGTCATGAACAACCAAATTAACCATAGAGAATTAAACTCCACAAGCGACCAAGCCACATAGAAAAGAAACCCTAGCATCAATGGGGAAGTAGAGGAATAAGGAGAGGGAAGTGGGGAATTGGCACTTACCTGCTGAAGGGGCCAACTGCACGGGTCACCGCGGCACGTCACCAGCGGGAGGCAGCGCGCGTAGGAGGCAGTGGCATGGACCCTGGCGGCGAGGGGGACCAACCCGTGGACCCATGGGTGCAGAGGTGGCGAATCCGGGCATAGGCGATGGCAGGGTCGAGCGTGGGGCGACAGCACAAGGTGCTCGAGAGGAGCCGAGCGGCCGGAGGGAGAGGAAGTCTAGGGGAGGTTGTAGACGGTGGGCGGCGACGAGCCCGAGCCCTAGGGCTCGAGGCGACGGCGCGTCCGGGGTGGAGGAGGGACGCGAAGAAGCCGGGAGCGAGGGAGTTAAGCGCTGGCGGTGGCGCACGCTCGGGAGAGCCGAGCGGGAGGAAGGCCATGGCGGCGGCGTGCGAGAGGAGGCAACCGAACGGTTGAGGAGGAGAGAAAAGAAAAAGAAAAGAAAGAGAAGAAAAGAAAGAGGAGAAGAAGAAAAGAAAAGAAAGAGAAGAAAGGAAAAATGAGAAGAAGAAAAGAAAAAGAAAGAAAGGAAGAGAGGGGAGGGCCAGGCCAACCAAGCCCATTTGGCCCATAGCTTAGGTTAGGGCCGGTTGAGCCCAATTAGACCAAATTCGGCCCATGGGGCCTGTTAACCAGTGGACCCGTATTCTTACTTTAACCTATACGTTTTTAACCGTGGGACCGAACTGAATGTTAATTTGGTAAAATAGAGTTAAAATATTATAACTAAAACCGGACCCCACCTCTTGTTTATAGTTACATATCTAATAAATCGCCCTAGTGTGTAAATTAATTCTATATACCTGCTGACCCACTTGAACAGTGAAGATAGCCGAGTGAAATTTAACCCTGACCCACCGATCCTAAACTAGGGTTAGTATTAATACATGTAAAAACTACTTCCGTTACTTTAAATCAAAGCCGGATTTATAGGTTGGCATAAAACAAAACCAGGAACAAGTCATTCATATTAAATTGGAAACACATGACTGATATACTAATATATGTATAAAACTGAATACTACTCATCATGCCACTTCCCTACATAATTGTATTACCGATAAAATGAACACAATCGAACTATTGAATTTGACTATTTCTCCCTCATCAGAAATCTTCCGGAATACGATGCTTTAAGCATCTGAACTCCAATTAAATCGATTCAAGTTGCATTGGTTATTGTTTTAAGCATATCACACCATGACATTCATTTCATATCGTCATCATGCTGGTGTTCAGTTGTTAATTATTATCTTGCTTTTTCGGTGTTTTTGCTTCTTTCAGGTAGACACCAGAGTTCACATGAGTTGCGGACAACCGTTTACGACAATCTCAGATCACACCCAGCAAGGCAAGCAGCCCCTCCTTTGACATGTTGAACACTCCTATTATTTACCAAGTTATTATTTGTGTTCACACTTTATATCGTATGCGCTCAACTTCTACTTTTTCGATAAGTAGTCAATGTCCTATTCTTTTTGCATTGAACTGTCTTGTAACCTGGAACGCCACAACAACCACTCCCAACCTAAGTCTACTAGTTTAGTCAAACCCTTAGTCTACTTGTATTGATATTTCATGCTTAGCCCTGCTTAGACATGTACAAGTCATAATTCCTAGGATGGCAGAGAATTCAACATCTGATGTATGGGTTAAGTGTGGCATGGTGTAGAACTACTGGGAAGTGACTAATGCTCATTGGGCTTAGACGAGAGGCCATGGCTAGGAGCATGGTGGGTTGTCTTATTTTTCCACAACGACTGGTTGCCGATGTAGACTTAATGTATGAGCTGCATAGTTTGTCGTTTCCACTTGCCGGGTGGGTGAAAAATGATGTGATGTGGTGCCTCAATATGTTTTAAGAGTTACACACGGTCTGGGACCGGGGATGTATCATCTGCTACAACTTTTGGGACTGTGACGGGGGTACCGGCCGGACTGGTGTACACGGACTAGCCCATTAGGGTGGCTCATACCTAAGGTCGAAAGCATTGTAATGGTCATGTTCGATCACCCTCTACCGACACACCTCGTGAAGTGTGCTAATGGTACTGGCATTAAGAGTCGATCGATACGTGTAGGTAAAGATGTACACCCCTATAGGGTTTGAACTATTCGAATAGCCGTGTCTGCGGTTATGGATAACTTGGTAATTACCTGCGTCGAATTAGACAACTTCAACGTCACTCTAACATTTGCCAACTTTCTTTAGAGGAGCTATTGACTACTTCCTCCCAGGTGGTCTAGGAAGAGTCGGGTGGTGTTAAGCTGTGGATGGACGGAAGCTCTGTACTAGTTTTGGAAGCACGCTTGCTTACCCTTTTATCCTTTGTTACATTGTGCATCTATTATTAATTTTCTGTAAGTCTTGCAGAGTACAATTTTTGTACTCATTTTGCTGTTATTATGACTAGATTGTCCACTCAGTGATCTATCTGCGAGAAGGATTGTCTTCGGCAACGCCTTGACTTAGGGGATCCCAGGTAGCAATGCGGGAGGGTGACAGTATCGCTCTGATATTACTTTCTAGCCATCTTATGGCATTTGTTAACTTTGCAACTGTCTAAGTTGCTAAGATGTTTCCGTTGTGTTCGTCCTTGGTCATCCAACCATGTGTGCATCCAGTTGTTGAACTTGCTCATTATAAGAGTCTCTTATTATTGAAGTTTACCTTGGATGTCATAGAGCTATGTTCTAATATTAGTTTGTTCTCGCCTGTCTCACATGCCATGCATGTATGATTATTAAGCACGTGATGCAGGTAGGGTTTCAGAGTCTATGGTATAGGATTGTTAGGTGTGATCACCCTTATGAAGTGACCCATTTACTGAGAGTCTGGGGACTACATTATCCTACTCCAGCCGAACATTGATTTGCCGGGACGAGTTTGGGATTGAAGTTCCGGCTTAGTGAGAAAATGGTGAGGAGACCATATCACCCTACTTAATATGTGCATTAATTTGCTGGAAAGAGCTCGAGGTTGAAGTCTCGGGCTATTCGAAGCCATATCAGTCCCTCCTCTTGGAATTTGTGCCTAAAGATTAAGGTCGGGGTTGACGTTTCGACTTAGCGGGTGATTCCACTTAAAGTTCTATGTTATAGATTCTAGGTACTCACATAGTAGACCTTCTGTCTCGCTGTGATCTGCGTAAGGGTTCATTAGTTATTACATGAGATTGAGTCACAACAGACTGAGTTATGTGAGGCTCATTGTTAGGTGCTACACCACTATTCCCATAATTGTCAACTGTAGGTTCAATTCCAGAATCCTCAACTTGGGGTACAACATTGGGAAGTGAAGGAACAACCCGATTATCGATAATGGTACATCAATCCAATTTTCCTCAAAGTGTGATTTTCCTTGTCTTAGAGCTCCCACTGAAATTAACACTCTAAAAATTTAGCATGTCTCGTTTTCACAAACTTAGTGGTATGTGTTGGACAATAGAAATGAAAGTCTTTGGATCTTCTAGAATATCCAATAAAATAGCAACTGATGGTCTTAGGGTCTACAATATGTGGATTGAGAATCTTAGCTTCAATAGGACAGTCCACACGTGTAAATAATTTAATTTGGGTTTCTTCCCAGTCCACAATTCATAAGTTGTATTGGGTACTAATTTATTAGGAACCCGATTAAGTACGTGTGTGACTGTCTTTAATGCTTCTATCCACAAATTAATTGGTAAATTGGAATTGTTAATCATGCTCTGTACCATATCCATAAGTGTATGGTTGCGTCTTTCAGCTGGTTTACTAAAAACCGACGACAAAATAGAACTCTCAACTGGTTCAGCCAAAGAAAGCGGCTAAGACAAAACAACCGGTTGAGACAATATCTGTCCTTAGCCGGTTTGTAGAGGTAAACCGACTTTAATATTATAGTCAGGTTTGACGCCCAAAACGACTACAATAGTACTATTATTACAGTCAGTTTTAGAGCTAAACTGGCTAAGATCATACTGTTCCAGATCAATAAATGATGTCCAAAGCTGCCTTCAATGAATGTGTCCGAATATTGTTTGGTACACTTGTTGTGGGTTGATTGGGGTGTTGCAAAATTTTGGTAATTTTAAGACAATTTTGTCACACAGAATATTCATACAAATATTTTTTATTTTAAGGTTTGTATAGTAATTAAATTTGCATGTTGTTGCAGATGGATCGACGGTGGATGGACCATGCTAGAGATGAGTACATCGATGGTGTTTTGACATTCTTACCAGCAGCCGAACAATATAGTCTGAATAGAGGGGACATGTGGATGTGCTACCTATCACACCCTGATTTTCTAAGCTGGGGTTGAGAGAGCTAAACCCTAGTTGGCATATATTCATATACACTTGATAAGCATGCGCGCTTGCACATTTGGAGTTTTCTCGATGTTTCTCGAAGCATACATGTCATGAAATAACCTAAGCCAAGAGTCTAACTATGCAAACCCCTCAACACATGATGTACACATGTATATGCGCATAAGTGCTAACTCTAATACCTTCCCCTCTCGACAAATCGGCAAAACCCTAAACAACATATGATCACATGATCCAAGAAAAGGTGTCCTAATCCTATTTGACCCCTAATATTATATATATGCCCTCCCACACCTCAAAACCCTAAATTTCTACCCCTAACCCCATTATCATTTAATTATTTCTCTAGAGCAGAAACCCTAAAAGCAATATCACATGCATTTCCTACGCTCTAAAAATTCTAAAAAATTCTAGGAAGTGTATAACATTCCTCACCTAAATATAAAATAAAATTGTGGGGTCCAGTTCACATAGTTTTAAACACCTTCAAATTTTAATTTGGAACAGTTTTGGACCTTGAACTACCACCCTAGCAAATAAAGCTTAGAAAATTCTCCCAAAATTTCACAACACTCCTCATGCCTAAAAACCCAAATATACAAAACAGGATACCTATAGTTCGAAAGTTTGGAATAAACCTCATTGAGCAGTTATGCCCTAGTTGTTTTTCTCATGAAATCATGATCAAACTCTGTCCAAAAGCCTCCAAAAACTTCTTGAAACCCCCTCTACACCTCAGGAACCTACCCACGACCTAACCCCCTTCAGAATAACTCCTTTAGGTGCCTGTCTAGCTCAGCCTCATCTCATGCTGCTTATGGCATTCATGGTATTCACCTATCTACCACTGTGAATTTGGTGCCTAACCCTACTATACCTCTTGTACACCTCACCTCCTCCCCTGTAGCATGAGGGACATGCCTGCGCACGACAGGACGCACCAGGACACGCACATGCCACTCGTGGGCACGCCCTGTGATGAGGACATGAACCCCATCGATACAACCGTTGCCATCTATACTTTCACTACTTCAACTACATCCGCTACTCAAACCATAAAGAATAAAAGGAGGTCCGTCAAGATCTTCAAGAACATGCGAAGATTCAAGTTCAAGCTCTCAAGAGGAGGAGGGAATAAAGTTCATGTGATTATGACCATGTCCCACATGAATTTGTGTTGTACAAAGAGTCTTCCCACGTCACTTTTGGTCCAAGAAGAGCTAGAGATAGATTCCCACAAGATATGGACTCTGATTCGGATTGCTGAGATAGTTCTGACTTCAAACGTCTTTATCTCGAGCATACAGACTCCAATTTGGGTGATCTTGCACTCTATGGAAAGCTTATCTCATGCTCTTTCTAACCTATCCAACCCCATCTCCAAATTCCTTATGAGCAGGCTACAACTACCAAAACAATCCGAGACTGTATCTGCAATAGATCCCCTCTTCCCTTTATATACCCCTAGGATTCTCTCTTTAGTTTTTGGGTTTCACTGAGTTGTTTAGTTACTGCTACATTATCGTATCTACAAGTCGTGTAGGACTACCGCCTTGTTTAGATCGCCAGTGGAATCCCAATACATTTTCTTCTATCTCTTGTGCTAATTTAATACTCGCAATTTCAGATTGCAATTTATCATAGTTCTTGTTGGTTCTTCGGTTGCTTGCAGGAACTTGAACTTCGTTGTTCAGGTTGATCGTGCCTACAGCAAGGTCAATAACCATTGGAGGTTGGTTTAGCGATTGCTATGGCGTACCGTCGCGTACGGTATAGTCGGATCGTCAAGGTCAAACTCCACTAAACTGTTAGCTACCTTCGTCTCACCAAAAGATCAGGTCACCGTCTCATCACCCTGGCTGTGCACAGACAAAGCATGCACCCAGTGGCAATCCACGCCATTCGCTGACAACCGCGCACCGTTCGTCATCTTCCCCTACCGCCCAATGCGCCACCACACGCCAAGACCTCTCCCCACCCCCCACGAGCACAATGCCGCCTCGTTTTGATCTCTACTCCGTCTCATCATCGGGCATGAGCATGCACAGCGACGGCCTTACCCCGCACTCGCTGCTCTACCTATAAAGGGCCTCATTAGCCCCTTTTTCTACCACATCCTTCCTCCATAGACTCCACTCGAGCTGCCAAGCCACACCACTTACTCCGCAACCTCCTCCTTTACCCATCTGCTCAAAACCTCCACCTCCTCTGACCTCACCAATCCGTCTGCTACATAGCCATCGAGGAAAAACTGATAGCACCATGAGATTCCCCTCCACATTTTGAGCCAGACCCAAGCTTCAATTCCTTAGCACCCCCACCGAGCCAAAGACGCCCAAAGCTCGCCGGAGCACAGCCCACTGCCACTGCCGTCGACTGTCCCAAGTGGAGGAGCTGCCTGGTGTAGCTGACCAACAGGCCCTACCTCGAGAAACTTGACCCGAAGGTGTAAGTTGGGCTAAATGTCATCAACACTAGGCCTAGGAAATCTCGTGAGGCCCCCACTGGCAGGTTAAGTGATGGCGCCCGAAGCATTTTTCTGCCTCCCATGTTGGAACACGTATTCACAAAGCGTTGAAGGCATAAATCTGTTTGAAAAGCCAGTTTAATTTAAACCAGTACCGATTTTCCTTGATTCAGCCGGTTCGGTCATTAGACCTGCTATAGAGAAAATTTTATTTTTTGCTAGAATCACGCGAAACCCCTTTGGTTATGGGATAAAACCCTTGGGAAGGCATGTGCCTTCCAAGGTGAATGTTTGGAAAGTGATGTTTGTTAAAACCCAAAAATAAAATGGAGGATGATTTTGATTGGGGTGAGAACAATAAGAGGAGGTCGGATGAATTGGTCATAACATGTAGGAACATGGCTATGGGGAATGATGTGCAGTCTTGCTCGAATTAGTTAAGGACCGAGCCTAAGTGCCGCTCAACCAAGTTCACCCTGTACATCCACATGTCCTTTATGAGAAGGACTTGACTAATTACCCTGTCGAGTGCTAGTGTCTGGACCCGTGGGCAGTAGGAAGTTAAGTGCTAGGTGGATGGCTATCCCTAAAGAACCTCCACATAGCTACGTAGGAAGTTGTTTGACACAAAGATGGACCCCCTTTTATGTATCCAGGACCGTCGAGCATAAAGTGAAACTACGTAGTTCATCTAGCGGGTTCAGCTCAGCTCAAATGGGGAAAAGGTCTCATTGTAATAACCCTGCCGGTACCCTTCGTGAAGAGTGCTTATCTGACCATGGCAACAAGGGGGCTTATATCTTGTGGGTAAAGCCGTACAACCTTTGTAGATTGTTAAAATCTATTCGAATAGCCGCATCCCCGATTATGGACATAATTTGGCCAGGCCACACACTGGTTAGACTAAGTTTTATTACAACATGGGGCACGGGCTTAAGGACGTGGACATGATGTGTCCACAGTGTGTAGTTGAGCTACATGCATGTAGTGAGGAACTGCAGAAGTGAAACCCAACCCGTCCTATGTGGTAGTAACATGGGTGTGACTTAAGGATTGCCTAAGGCAATGACGGTGCTATCAGCCTTTAGCTAACGATTATCTAGCTGGAACTTCCAGCACTAGATACTGACTCATCAGAGTTGAGCTCGATTTCAAAAATGCTTTGAATCTATTAATATCATATTTTGAATGAGAACTTACTTTTCCGCTCAACATACAACATAGGTTAGAGCCCTTGTTTGAACAAGCCTTGCATGAGATACATCTGTTATCCTCTCCCTGTGGGATGCTTGCGAGTACATTCAATGTACTCACCTGACTTATTGATTTGGCTAGACGAAGGAGACGTCAATGTCGAGGACTATGATAGAGTTTGCGAAGGCTATGGTGTAACCCAGTCAGTTGCCCGTCGGGTATGGCATATTGATGGGTCACGTCACCGCTTGATTTCCACTACAAGATTTTGGCCGTTGGGCTACAGGTATAATACCTCGGCTTAGACGGTCCATTTATGTATCATATTAAGCTATGTGTGTGTATGACAATGATATACATGTTAACTTGTGTGTACTGGACACTGATCATGGGACCAGTACAGGAAACACAATGGTTTATCCGGCCTTAAAACTAGGTACGCACATGTAGGGTCCCTCGTTCCACACAAATATGGACTTAGCCAGGCTTTGCAGGCGAAGCGCGAATGCAAAAAGCTAGGAAATCAGTTGAAGAAGAACGCAAGCGCCAAGAGTTTAAGCAAGAGATACTATGAGACTTAAGACAGGAGTGGATTCTAACTCCGTGACAAGAACAACCATTTGCTGCTAGCCCCAGTAACCATCGGAGTAGCTACATGTCGATCGACCTCCCTACTCATGATGAAGATAAAGTTGATACCTTTCTGTGTGATGAGATCGAGGAAAAATCAATATATCTTAGCAATATGCTGCACACAAGATAGTTTCACACCCCTTGGCTAAAAGTTGGCTTTCTTATGTAGGCTGCCACAAAATGCACGATTCAAGTTAGGCTGATGGGCATGATGATCTCGTGGATGCTGCTTGGGGGCTAGTGTTTTCGACAACAGGGGAGCAGACGATACATAATGTCCCCATAGCCTCTTCATCCACAAAGGTGAGCATCGACAGGGTCAAAGCAACTTTCAGCAAGCTGAAGCTCCTGGTTCCGCTGAACAACGAGATCTTAACTCTACATTCGGCAAAGGGGACATTCATCCAGTGGCCACAAGAACATCTTCCTCGATGAGTTGCGGGCAACTAAGAATGTTCTGTTGCGGCCGTCAGAGCAGCCATTGGTCCCTTTGGTGTACTCGCCCAAGATACGACATTTTGAAGATTCTTAGACGGGAGAGAAATAGCTAGATTCACTTGTTTAACCATTTTCATTTTATGTACAGTGCAAGAATGCCTGAAAATGGCATGCATAGATAACATTCATTTTATGAACATTTTGGTGTGTTATTCATATTATTTTACTTAAATATGAATTAGTTATGATTTTTCTAAGATTTAAACCATTAAAAAATGGATTTCTGGAATATCAGATAATTTATTTTGATTTAAATTAACAGGAAATGCCTTTAACACTCACTACTATCTAGCTTGAGTCAATGGCAAGTGGGTCTAGGGGTGATAGTTCATTTAGTCATCTCTAACCGGTCAAATCGGCCAATGGGCCCACATGTCAGTGACTCACAAGTCACTTAGGTAATTAAAACACACGTTAAATAATTGGGTTGACTTAATATGTGTTTAACTTTAATTAACCAAGGGCCCCTGGGTGTTAGTGACTCTTTACGGGTCAACTGTAACAGTTAGGAGTTCTGGCCTTGAGATCCGGCCGTAACGGTCTTGCTGGTGGCTAAACGTTGGTGGCCTCTCGCGGGAACTCTGGTGAGAGCTAATCTCACATTACAAGGAGTTCCAAGACAGGTGCTTTCACGCGATTGGTTACCGGGTCTGTACCGCATCCAACCGCGGTGGTGCGGTGGCTAGGGGATCACAGAGCATCGCCATTGATGAGTTCCAGCGGCTCGGCACGGCAGCTCTCCGTGCATAGGCACTCCGAGGATGCACCCGATCTCAGAAAGTGGGGAAGTGGATCAATGGCTCACTAGAAGCTCGCTACTAGGCTTCGGATGGTCAGATGAGCTTGGGAGAATCAACTTCATCGGTGTCTGCGGAAGGCACAGTAGAGCAGTCGTGGTAATGAAGTCCTGGCTCGCTCCGGGCTTCAACGGAAGGGCCTGGCAGTGATAGGGGTAGAGCTTGGACACAGAGAAAGAAGTCGATCGATGATATGGTGTTCCAGTGTTCTCTTGGACCAGCTGATCAATGCAAACAATGTAGAAGGTGATGGCGAAGCTCTATGACATGGCAGTGCATCGAGGGGAGGTCGTTGGCCATGGGTTCGATGGCGAGATGCTCCGATGGTGCTCAGGACACCATCGTCATACTGGGAACACAAGAGAGGGAGAGGAGATGAGACTTGCTCGAGAAGCACAC
>JAGXJF010001416.1:0-28888 GCA_019208055.1 Stipa capillata | reverse complement strand
GGCTGCTGGTGGAGGAACTACAAACATTGTGGAAAGAGAAAGGGGTAAGGGCATGGGATGCGTACAAAAAGGAGTCATTCGATCTACGTGCATTGTTACTCCTTACCATCCAGGATTATCCAGCACTTGCTAATGCTTCGGGGCAGAGTACAAAGGGAGCCAAAGCATGTGTCACATGCATAGATGATACCGCGAGTGTCTGGCTTCCGTTCTCGTGCAAAACCGTATACATGCGTCATCGGAGGTTCTTGAGAAGAAATCACCCTTACCGTAACATGAAGGAACAATTTGATGGTAATACAGAAAGAGGCGCGAAACCAAGGCCTTTTACCGGCGATGAGGTCAGTGAGATGGTAAAGGATGTGAATGTCGTGCTTGGCAAGGGACATAAATGCCCCCGTGAGAAGAGCGTGTGGAAGAAGAAATTAGTTTTCTGGGACTTACCTTATTGGAAGGATGTAGATGTACGTCACTGCATCGATGTCATGCACGTCGAGAAGAACGTGTGTGACAGCGTTCTTGGTACATTACTGAACATGAAAGACAAAACGAAGGATGGCATCAAGTCACGAATGGATATGGTCCATTTGGGCATCAGACCAGAGTTAGCTCCAGTAAAGAAAGATAAGGGCCAGACGTATCTCCCACCTGCCTGTTACACTTTATCCAAGAAGGAAATAATAGAGTTCTTGGGCTTCTTGTATAGTGTCAAAGTCCCCTCTGGTCATTGTGCAAACATCAGGAGTCTTGTTTCAATGGAAGACAAGAAACTAATTGGCATGAAGTCACACGATTGCCATGTAATGATGACACAGATGCTCCCGGTGGCAATCAGAAATATTCTGCCCACAAAAGTTCGAGAGGCGATCATGAGGCTTTGTGATTTCTTCAACTCGATATCTCAGAAGGTCATGGATCTCGATACACTGGATGATCTGCAAGAGGAGGTTGTGAAGACTCTATGCCAGCTTGAGATGTTCTTCCCGCCCTCGTTCTTCGATGTCATGGTTCATCTCGTTACACACCTTGTGTACGAGATAAAGATGTGCGGGCCTGTGTTCCTACGCAGCATGTATCCGTTCGAGCGGTTCATGGGAATACTCAAGCACTATGTTCGGAATCGGTATCGGCCCGAGGCCAGTATCGTAGAAGGATATACCTCGGAGGAGGTGGTTGAGTTTTGCACCGATTACATGCACAACTCACAGCCTATTGGTGTGCCCAGGTCTCGCCATGAGGGAAGGCTATCTGGAAATGGGACTGTCGAAAAGAAGTCAGCTGGAAGGATACTCATCTATTTGACATTGCCCATTTTACGGTCTTGCAGCACATGACAATAGTTTCCCCTTATATAGAAGAACACGTGAACAAGCTACGGCAAGAGTTCCCAAAAGTGCCATACAGTCAGATCTTGAACAAGCACAACCAGACATTCAGCCAATGGTTGCAGAACCGTATCGTAGACGGGCCGACAGATGACACGCTAACGTGGTTGGCCAAAGGGCCAGCATTTACAGTTCATAGTTGGCAAGTGTACGACATGAATGGGTACACGTTCTACACGAAGGATCGAGATGAGAAGACCACATTTCAGAATAGCTCTGTCCGAGTAGAAGCCATAGATACAGATGGACAGAAGGAATTTTACTACGGGATCATAGAGGAGATTTGGGAGCTTGACTACGTGACATTCTGGATTCCATTGTTCAAGTGCAAATGGGTCGATCTCAGACATGTCAAAGTCGACAATTACGGCTCGACTTATGTCAACCTCAGCAAATTGGGATACATAAATGAACCCTTCATTTTAGCCTCCCAAGCTACCCAAATTTTCTATGTGAAAGACCTCGCACATAAGAACTGCCATGTAGTGATGCATGGAAAAAGGAGGATCGTAGGAGTTGAGAATGTTGTCGACGAGGATGAATACAATCAGTTCGATGACTTGCCACCTATTGGAGAACGCATAAGAATCGACGAGCAAGACCAAGGGGAAACTTGCTACGTACGCCAAGATCATTCCGATGGGCTAGTATACAAAGGAAATCATGTAGTGGATTCATGATTTATTTTGAATCTGATACTCATTTTGAATATGTAATCGGTTGAAGTAAGCAAATTATGTTTCGAAAAGTCATCGCAGAATTTTTGAATCTGATACTCATTTTGAATATGCAATCGGTTGAAGTTAGCAAATTATCTTGTGGAGTCATCGTAGAATTTTGATTCTGATATTCATTTCGAATACGTAATCGGTTGAACTATAGATGATCAACTCCTGTATGTGAGTCACATCGCACACGGTGAACACGTGTCACCGTGTGCGATGTGACTTACATCGCAAATGGTGAACTCCTTCAGCCCGTGTGCGATGTGGTGTGAGTCACATCGCACACGGTCAGAACTAGTAGATCATATGCAATGTGATTCACATGCACACGGTCAGATGCTCTGGCCCGTGTGCGATGTGAGTCACACATTTCCAACACAGGTGGAGAAGACATTTCCAACACAGATTAACAAGACATTTACAGACAGAAAGTAGACATTTCGAACACAGATTAAGAAGACATTTCGAACACAGATTAACAAGACATTTCCAACACCGATTAACAAGACATTACATAACAAAAGGCCTCTTCCGGTTGTTGCGAAGAGGAAACATTACGTTACATACAAAAGCCTAGTTCATGCATATGTGTACACACATAATGTGAAGCAAAGGGAAATAAAAACTATCTAAATCGACTCCAGCGGCAGATCTTCATCCACAGGGTCAGGGTTCAGAGCGGAGACATTAGCAACTATGAAGAAGCTCACCATCTCGGCACCCCACCGGAAGCACTTCGCGTGGAGGCGCAAGACGATATTTTTGTTCATGCAGCGGACGAGGATACGCCCCGGCTGTGGTGAGCTTCGAGGAGAAAACCGACGGTGCCGCGGAAACTTCTTTTCCAGGATACACCGGACGGCGTACGCACCGGAGTAATTGACGGGGTCGGCGTTGTACGCACAGAGGAGGGTGTGGTCGGTGGGTCCATACTCGACCAACTCCAGTGCCGTGGCAGTGGCGCGGGAGATAGCCATGGTCATCTGCATGCGGTCCTCGCGGATGGGCGACGCTTCGCGCTTCCGCTTCCCCGAAGAGCTCCCTGCAGCGGCCATTACGACAGATCGAGGAGGTGGCTAGAGGGGTAAGGAAGAAGAGGATCGACGGAGCACGTGGCTAGAGGTGGCGTTTGGAGAGAAGAAGTGGATCTACGGAGCAGGAGGCAGCTTATAGGAATGAAGATGAGAAACCGAAGAGGCGGCGGTTTATAGGGGCGACTCTTCGTGTTGCGCGCCGCACTTACATCGCACACGGTTGTGGATCAATACCCATGTGCGATGTGACTCACATCGCACACGGACATCTAATTCTGCCCGTGTGCGATGTGACTCACATCGCACACGGGCATTACCAGTCACCCGTATGTGAGCACTTCGCACACAGTTAAGATCAAATACCCGTGTGCGATGTGTGTCGCATCGCACACGGGCGGGGGTATGCGACCGTGTGCGATGGCAGGCCCCGGTACAACTAGTACCTAGGTCACCCCGTCCGTTCATCAAAACATTTCGGCTTCGCGCGCCGCCTCGCCCGAATTTCATCGCCTCCGCCTCCCCGAGCGCCGCCTCGACATCTCCGGTCGCCGCCTCCCTGTCGTCGAGTCCCCGAGCGCCGCCTCCCTGTTCCCGACCGCCTCGACATCTCCGATCGCCGCCTCCCCGTCCCCGAGCGCCGCCTCCCCGACACGCTCCCCGACAGGTTAGGGTTCTCTGTGTCCTCACAACGAGTAGCAAGATAGGGCTATATCAATGTGTATGTTCCAGTGCTGCTTGTTAATATTTGCGTGTAGAGGATTATTTGTGCCCGCACTAGTTTACTTCTTGTTATTTCTGCCATTATCATCCTATTAATTAGCTATGACGTCCGGTAATCGAATCGCCGGACTTTTCTGCGAGAGAGATCGAAGAGAACTCATCATCACAGCCGGAAGGGACCAGCACTGATCAAGCAGAAACCCTATCAGCTGTGAAGAAGGGAAGAGGAATTAGAAAACCAAGCAAAAAGCCCGAAGGAGTTTGGCAAGTGGAGGCCATCGACGACAGAACCGAGGGCTCCTACCGAACCAGAGAAAACGGAGAAGAAGTTTCGAACCATGTGCGGGGCAGTGGTAAGGGAAAGGGTCCCCATTCACTTCGAGGATTGGACAAAGGTTAGTAAGGACCTGCGCAAGGCCATAGTGCTAGAGATAATGCAACACTTCAGGGTGCCGAAGCAATGGAAAACGCAGGTGGAAGAATGTGCCCTCTTGAAGGCAAAGGATGCTTTTCAAAATTTTAAGTACGTGTTGCACAAAAAGTTTATGAAGCAGAATAGGATCCCTTCGAAAAAGTATCCACACATTCTACCCGAGCAGTGGGCCAGATTTGTGGAGATGTAGCGAACGCGGATTTTCAAGCCAAGAGTGAGGCAGGCAAGGCTCTAATCGCGAAGAACAAATACCCCATAGAATGGGGGTCAAAGGATACTATGGGAAGCGGAAGATTTGGGACAGGGAGGACAAGAACCGACGCCTTTGGGGAGCTGATGTGCCTTTTCCTGATGTTACGGCAGGGCAAGAGACTTCTGAGAGCGAGGTCTACAACTGATTCCTCGAGTCAGGTTGTGTTACCCAACCCATCAGACCAGGAAGTGTACCAATCTATGGTAAGAGTGTTGGAAATATGCCCTAGAGGCAATAATAAATTATTATTATCATATTTCTTGTTCATGATAAATATTTATACTCCATGCTATAATTGTATTAACCGGAAACATAATACATGTGTGGTTTTATAAACAACACCGTGTCCCTAGCAATGCCTCTATCTGGCTAGCTCGTTGATTAAATGATGGTTAAGGTTTCCTAATCATGGACATGTGATGTCGGTTAATAACGGGGTCATGTCATTAGGAGAATGACATGATGGACAGACCCAAATTAAGTTAGGCAATTCGATCACGTCACAAAGTTCATATTGCATAGCTTTCCATTGTTAAATGTTCCGATCCTTAGACCATGAGATAATGCCGCTCCCTGGTATCGGAGAATGCTTTGGGGGCATCAACCGTCACGCCGTAACAGGGTGATCATAAAGGTGTCTTTCAGGTATTTCGAAAAGTACTTGTTGGGTTGCATGTATCGAGAGTGGGATTTGTCCATCCATGTGACAGAGAGATATACTCTGGGCCCACTCGGTAAAGCACATTCTGTATCGCTTGCAAGCACGTGACTAAAGAGTTGGTCACAGAGGATGTGGCATTACGGAACGAGTAAAGAGTACTTGCCGGTAACGAGATTGAACTAGGTATGGTGATACCGACGATCGAATCTCGGGCAAGTAAAATATCGCGAGACAAAGGGAATGGAATATTCGACATCGTGGTTCGAACCGATAAAGATCTTCGTTGAATACGTGGGAGTCATTATGGACATCCAGGTCCCACTATTGATTATTGATCGGAGAGGTGTCTCGATCATGTCCACATATTCCCGAACCTGTAGGGTCACACACTTAAGGTTCGTTGACGCTAGGGTATAAAATGAGATATTAATATGGTGAGACCAAAATTTTGTTCGGAGTCTCGGATGGGATCCAGGACGTCACGAGGAGCTCCGGAATGGTCCGGAGATAAAGATTCATATATGGGAAAGTATTTTTAGGGTTCCGGAAAAGTTCGGGATTTTTCCGGTATCGTACCGGGAAGGTTTTAGAAGGTTCCGGGGGTCCCCGGGTGGGGCCCACTTATCCCGGAGGGGTCCACATGGACCAAGGGTACTGCATGAACAGTACACACGTGAATAGTGTCGCGTGAACAGTAACCCCCCAAGGGATAAGATCAAATCCCTTAAAAATAGGAGATAAGATCGAAAGGGGAGGCTTTACTTGGGGGAGGGTACTGTTCACGCGCGTACTGTTCACGCGTGTACTGTTCATGGGTACTATTCCTCCTCCTCCAAGTTTCCTCCTCTATATAAAGGAGGGGAGGGGCAGC
Source organism: Stipa capillata (assembly GCA_019208055.1). Lineage (NCBI taxonomy): Eukaryota > Viridiplantae > Streptophyta > Magnoliopsida > Poales > Poaceae > Stipa > Stipa capillata. The sequence goes on along the minus strand of JAGXJF010001416.1, from coordinate 22,806 downwards.
CCTCCGGAGAGATTTATCCCAGCCGCCGCCTCCCTCTCTCCCATCTCCTCTCTCTCGTGCGCAGCGCTTGGCGAAGCCCTGTCCGCGGAGAAACCCCACCACCTCCACCACCATGCCGTCGTGCTACCGGAGTTGATCTCATCTACCTCATCTCCCGCCTTGCTGGATCAAGAAGGAGGCGACGTCTTCGAGCCGTACGTGTGCACATCTCGGAGGTGCCGCTCGTTGCGGTGCTTGATCGGATTAGAACACGAGGAGATCCCTCTCGCGGCTGGGAGGTATAACCTAGCTGCGGGAGGCTGCGGGCTTCATCGACAACGGTCAAATTCTCCGCTGCGTTGACGTGTTCGTCGAGGGTATGTAGATATGATCTGTCTCTCGTTGCAAGCTTCTTCTAGATTGGATCTTGGTTTTCTAGATTGGATCTAGATTTTCGTTTGCATCTCGTAGGAAAATTTTTGTTTTCTATGCTACGAATCCCATCAAAGAGCGACTATCTCATTCAGTCGTCGGTCTATAATTACGACAATGCTTATGTACCTACTAATTATAGGTTTTTATTTGCAGAAAGAGCTAAGCGTCCAGGCTTCGCAAGGCTCGTTTCAGCCTCAAGGGTGCAATGACATTCTCACGGCCACTCTGGGAACCAAGGAGCCCTCGGGTCATTGTAGGACGATCGGGACCAATGTCGCCCGTCGGAAGGCCTTCCCTCAAGACGCAGAGGAGATGCGTGCGAGGAAAAGGGCAAGAGCGGAGCAGAAAAAAGAGCAGATGAAACAAGACCTACTCGCCCAATTTGCGGGCATGATGGAGGAAAGGCTTGCAAAAGAAAGAGCTGTGTGGGAGGAGACGTATAGAGCACAAACGCTTGAAGCTGCTGCACACCCAAGCCCCGGTGCATGCAGGAGTAGCTGTGCATCAGCTCCCGATGGGGTTGAAGGCCATGAGGAAACAACCAAGTCTCCTATTGATGACATCACGGCGCCGACGAAGTGCAAGCTACAAGTGCCAACAGCGCACATGGCTTTTCCGTTGGTGGCAGCTAGCGGGTTTGTTCATCCACCGGTTAAGGGAGCTACCGTGCACGGTGTACCGATACAGCCAGGGTTCATGAGGTGCACCGTTGATAAAGTCGAGCCTCCCGCTATTCCACATAAGCCAGATACCGAACTCTAGACCTTGGGACAGGTAGAGATGTCCTTCGTCCAGTGGTCGAAGAAGGACATACTCCTTGTGCCCTTCACATCGGCACCGCTTCCTGCTTCCCCACCATTGGCTGCTGAATCTGAACTGCTCTTCGCAGCACATCCCATCATGAGACCGTGGTCTGAGCCGCCTTCGTGCCCACCAGCTCAAGAGTCACCCAAGCAAGCGCCGGTGCTTCCGACACCACCAAATCTTGACTTACCGCCACTGCCCCCACTAGTGAAGACTAAAAGTACGAGATCAGCGCCGCTGAAGGGCGCGGGCAAAGGACAAAGTAAGGGCCAGGGCAAGGCCAACGAGCTGGGGTTAATGAGGGACGAAGAATTCAATCGATTGTTCCCCCCAGCGGAGCTCGCACGCACGTATGTCAAAGGAGAGCCATTGCTACTCCCCCAAGACCTGGCGGCGGCAGGTTTGCTATGCAAAAAGCTACATGACCACTATATGAAACTATGTAAAGCCGGTGAGTCGAGCATTTCGGTGTTCTTCAAGAAGGAGCATTTCCTTCATGATTTAGATAATTGTTGCACGGTGGGCTTCGAGGACTTGTTTCTCCTCTTCAACCTGGGTGCCCTCGATGCCTCCCTCATGAGATGCTTCACATTGTAAGTATTTTACAAGAAATTCCACATTCTGTCAACTCTCTTTTGTTTCGTAAATGATAACTCTTTTCTTTCCTATGCTTAGGCACATGATCACCGAATGCAACGCTCAGAAAGAACCGGTGGGTTTCTTCGACCCACAGTTGGTCTCGAAGCAACAAATCGAGGGGAATAAGAAAAGGGTATTTAATTATGTTGTTGACGCGTTGATGGCTCAAGAGAACAAAGAGTTCATTCTCCTTCCATACAACCAGGAATATGTGTATTTTTATACATTAGCTGTACCTCCATTGTCATCATTCCACACGTGTTGTAATATCTTTTTTTGCAGCGAACATTGGATCTTAATTATCATCATACCTTAATGGAGCAAAGCCGTCCACCTTGATTCCCTCAAAGCGTCACGTAAGGACTACTCGGCGATAAGAAAATTCTTGGATAGTGCTTTCGCTGAGTACGTCAATCGTGGAGGGAGGTGCTCACCAAAGGGAAACCCGGCGGGCTTGCGACACGGAGACGACAACTTGGTGAAGGTAACAATTGGTACAACATTCCTCCTAAGTGCTAAGTAATGCTAATTGATGCCCTAATTGATGCCGTAATTCCTCAACAAATTTTCAGTGTAACCAACAGCCAGAAGGAACCAACCTTTGTGCTTTTTACGTTTGTAAGCAAATGATGAGGGTTGTTCTGAGTTCGAGGACAAAAAACACTGCTGGCCTCCCTACGGTTAGTACTATATGTGAGACTCAATATTTTACCTTTTACCTATATGCACCTAAATCTGAATTTAATTACTTCGTGCAGATTTTGAATTTGATGGACAAAAAACCGTTGAGTCATACCAATATTGTTGAAGTTAGAGGACAGCTTGCCTACTTCTTCGTCTTGCATGTCATACCGGAAAAGGGACAATTCAGATCACCTTGATTGTGAGGTATTTATTTTCTTTCTGTTGGCTGTCAACCTTGTCAGATCCAAACTTGTACGAATGTTGGCTGTGAACTCCTGTTTATGTAGCTGTGAATGGGTCAACTCATATTCAATTGATTCAATTTGCTTATATATGTCAGCTGTGAAATCTATGTGATCTCTGTTTTATTTGTGTTTGGATCAAATCCGTGTATTTGCCTGATGGATGAAATCTATGTATATATGTGGCTGATGAATGAATTCTGTGAATGTGGCCGATGAATTTTGTGAAATGATATTGTTGCCTGAGATTTTCTGTTGTCGTTACTGTTGCATTCCCAGCATCGCATATGGTTCGGCGGCCTGAATCGTGGACGATGTGCGCGTCAACGCACACGGTCCGGAGCACCTGACCGTGTGTGATGTGGTTCGTCATCGCACATGGTCCCAAACTTTTGGCCGTGTGCGATGTGCAACAGTCATCACCCATGGTTCAGAGCGCCTACCCGTGTGCGATGTGGCCAAATATCACACACGATTCTGATAGTATGACCATGTGCGATGTGGGTACTGATCGCACACGGGCCGGATGCTCCGACCGTGTGCGATGTGTCCCTTCATCGCACACGGTTCGGAGGGCTGACCCGTGTGCGATGTGCCCAGTCATCGCACACGGTTCTTTCACATTTACCGTGTGCGATGTGGGTACTTGTCGCACACGGGCCAGCCTGAAAAGCCGTGTGCGATGTGCGTATCATCGCATACGGCTCTGGACCCGTGCACTACAAGAAACCCGTTAATCCATGACGGTTTTCTCGTGACGTTTCCATAAATTGTCACAGATATTCCTTAGGTGCAGCAGGTTTAATGTGACGGTGGTGTATTTATGACGGACAGACATGACCGTCATAGTTGTGAGATACTAATCCGTCACAGATAGGGTGGGAAGATAGAAAATATTGGGCGGGAGAGGCGGGCTTGGGCGGGACAACACGCAAGCGGGAGATAAAAATCATTCTTTCTCCTCACCCCTATCCATTCGCCTCCCACCACTACCCCCCCACCCCCGCCGCCTCCCCCCACTCCACCCTCACCCCCACTGCTCTCCCAGCAGAGAGCCGCCACCGCTTAGGGCGGGCGCCCCGTCGCCTCCTCGCTCGCTCTAGCCCTCGGTGCTGCCGCGTCCTCGAGCCTCCGGGCTCGGGCTGGCCCGCCGCCGGTCGCTCTCCCTCTCGGCTTCCGGCCTAGGGCTCGGTCCAGCCCCACTGGGCCCGCCGCCTGATTGCCGCCTCCGGTCGACGCCGCGTCGCCACCCCGCCACCCTGCGTCGCGCACCTCGGCCGCCGCCCGGGACGGCTGCGGCTGGCGTTGCAGCCTGCCACTGGTGGCGCTCCGCGGTGTCTGGCCATCAGCCTCCCCATGTCGTCATCTCAGGTAAGTCCCCCCCTTTGCTTTCTAGGGTTTATGCTACGGGTTTGATTGAGCCAAACGTTCTCAAGGATGCCATGGCTAAAATGATTAAATCATTGTTAGACAACCAATTTAATTCTTTGACTGTGCTGATTCACGGTTTGACAGCAGCTCTAGTACTCGACCGATTATAGACTCCTTACCATTCTTAACATCTCCATTCCTGAAAGAATCGATGTTCATGAGTTGGATTATTTTCTTTACTGTTAAGGAATAACTTCACTCTAATTGACTGGCGTTAATCTTGTAATTCAGTTTGGGACATTTAGTGCTAAGTTGTGGTGTTAATGTTAACGTGTTTGAGGGTTTAAAATTAATATTTGCTTGTGTGCTCTACCAACTGTCCAGAAATACCAAAATCTGGTTAGGAATCTAATATATATGCCCATTCTGGAATTGGTGAATCAAAGAAGAGAGTTAAGAAAATGCAAGAGAAATTTGGCGAGAGCTATTGTTGCTTGGTCAGTAATTCTAAAGTAGCTATACAGGTTCTTACAGGTTCGAAAAACTGACATACCCACATGCCACCCTGTTCTTAGCTATGCTTATGGTCTTAGCCTGATCTGATATATTGTTACGTGGTACACCCCGTATCAGTTTAATTGACTGAGGTGAGCAGATGTGTATGCTTACAGTAGCTTATCAGACTGAAGAACAGGTGCTCTTTAATTTAGCTAAATAATTGATGCTGTTGGCATGCTCTAGTCTATTTTTTTTTCAAGGCTGGTAGGAGCATGACACTAGCTGGTCAACTAGAGCTTTACCCATATGATTTAGTTGGAAGCATTCTAGATTGGCTTGTGGCATGTATATTGGCCTACTGATGTGTTCAGTAGGTCTTGTTCAGAAAACTAAAACTTGGATCCTGTTGTTAATGCTATAGAGACTAATTCCCATCTATTTAGGAAGAAGGTTCTTTGATTCCTAGTTAAAATGGATTGTGATAAGGATATGTAATTGTTATTAGCTTTTATATACCTTAGAGATTATAGGTGTATTGTAGATATATGTAATGGTTGAGTACTCATTATCTTTTGACATGATCAAATAACCTATTATTGCTTATTTTCTGCATGCATTCCTGGAAGTGTTTGCTATGTATTGCTGCATGCCATTCTATATGCATCTTTACTTAGCTTTGATCCTGATATGCTCTCCCCCTAAACTTAACCCCTTTGCTGCTGTGCATATCATTTTGGTTACCTCCTTCAAGTTTATAGCTAAGTCATATATTGAAGATAAGAGCTGGTACCACTCTGATTCTTTGCTATACCACAATGATGGTTAGCATTTTGAAAGTAGATTGATAAGAATGGGTACTGTACTCGGTTTCTTTTGAGAATATATGCTATTGCTTAGACATATGTGTGTATTTCTATCGGATGTTAGCTGTAAAGAACAGAGCTACACCTGATCTAGTTTGGTTACTCAATCTATGGTGATTGAATTTGATAAGAACAGAATACTACACAGTTGCCTTAAATGATAAGAATAGATACTACACATGCTGCCTATTAGTTGCCTTTAAAACCCTGTGACGAATCTAGAAATCTGAGATTTTGTTTGAGAAACATGTGGTGTCAATTGACAAGAACAGATATTACCAATTCTCTTACAAGAATTTCTGTGATGATACATGGATTCTGAGGGTCTTATTAACATGCTAAGTCATTTTATGCATGTATATGTGAGGTAATGGTGCTAAAGTTGATCCTGAGAAAATAATTGTTACCTTGGTGACTGAACAAGTGCAAGTTTGGCCTTCTAAGTTGATTAGCAGCTGCTTCTTAACCTGCTCTTGATCTTAATGGCTTGCTTTCTTTTCTCTGTTTGGTGGTCTCGGCCTCCTGGCACTTGACTCCTCCTCTTGGTGGGTTTGGACCTAGGGTGGTTTCGGTGGTGCACCATTATTACTGCTTGGTGAGCTCTACTCCCTGGTTTATATGCTGCCCTATTTGGAGAAGAGTTTAGAGAAAAACATTTATTGATAAGAACAGATTCTCATACTTGTTTCTTGGTTACTTAATAAAGGTGATGACCCTTTAAAGTGAACTTGCATGGCTAGTATGCTTTTTAAAGTTAACACAATGTGAAAACAAGTTTGCTATGATATCTTTTCTTGCTGCTTTTATATGTGCTTAATTCTTTCAGTTGTTTAACTGAGACGAACAGATACTTCTCTGTTCTCAGGCCCTTCTCCTTGTTTCTATATGTGTATGTATATCAGTTTGATAACTGAAGAACAGATACTGTGCTTGGCTTAGTTCATCTTTATGATGGCTTTTACTTAAACATGGTTTAGAGAAGGTATACTTTTCTGATAAGAGCAGATGCTACTCACTGCTGCCTATTAACCCTGTGATAATTTATCTTTTGTTCTTCCTACATAGGTTCTAGGAGATGTGGATGTTGCCTATGGTGAAGTAATCTTGTGGCTGACCTGATTTGGTGAATTTAATTAAAATGTTAAACCTGGATTAGCTGGATGATTACATGAAAGCTAATTCGGCTTAACAAACTCATGGTTGCCTAATTCACGGAGATTAGTCTGAACACAGATTGACTTATGGAACTCAATGGATTGATGCCTCGATTGGTTGCCTATTGCTGCCTTCATTTAGTTGCCTAAAGTTGGTTCACATGTTGCCTTAAAACTCTGGTGCCTTTGAAACGAATTGTTCCATAGGTCAATACTGTTCTTATTGAATTTAGAATTAGTTCTCTAGGTTCATAAGGCTGATCTCCAAAATAAAACATTGCATCTCCCCAGGAGATGCAAACATTTTAATCCTAACCAAAATACCCTTTTGTAGCTCCTTTTCTTTGTCCAGGTTGGAGAATCAAGAATTGGAGAAGATGAGGAAAAAAAAGGACTAAAGAGAAGAATGAAGACATTAACTTGATTTCTTTTTATTGTAGATATTCTGTAATACTCATAGTTTGTAATATTGAACCCTTTGTAAATCAAAATTTTGAACTCCCGTATTTGTATTCGAATTTATGAGTATTCCTCTTTGAATTGATTTGTATTACTCATGTATATATGTACATATATATATATATATATGTGAATTGTTTATCAGATGTACATGTGTGCGATATGAATAAATTTTTTTAAAATTTCTCTCAAATTGATATGCATGAATGACATGTTTGACTGCCACATCAGATCCACGTAGATGCCACGTCAGATCCACGTAGATGCCACGTCATGTAAATTCGTGACGGTTTAGTCCGTCACAGAGTTCCGGGCTTGGCCAGGGCCAAGGGGACTGATCTATGATAGTTTACGACCGTCACGGATTGGAGAAGATCTGTGATGGTATGGGGAAACCGTCATGGAAGGTGCCGCGGTCAATCTATGACGCGATATACATGACGGATTTTATAATCGTCACGGATGCAAATCCGTGACGGTTTTGAACACATCTGTGATGGTTTCAAACCGTCATGGATTAACGGATTTCTTGTAGTGGTGTGCGATGCGCCCCCCACATCGCTGACCAGCCGGTGCATACGGGCTGGAAAACCGTATGCGATGAGCTTTTTTAATCGTGTGCGTTGAGCTTTTCTGTGGTAGTGTTTGCAAAAGGCCAATAAAACAACTGCTAAACATGTAGGCATAATTGAAGATGTTCCAATTAGCTTAGATAATACTTATATACCTACTGTTTTGTTGTTCTTGATATGCTTGAAGATGCTACTTTATCTATTTTTCTTGGGGAAACCTTTCTTAAATACTGCAGGTGCTATAATCGATTGCCCTGACGGCAAAGTGATACTTAGGGTTAATGGAGAAGAACATACTTAATATTGTCGAAGGAGAATATCCAAAATATGTTCCTCCACCTAAAAAGATCAATGCCATTAGGATCAACATTATTCTAATTGAAATTTCTCCTCCGAAGAAGAGATCATCATTTGTCAGGAAATTTGAAATTGAGGTAAATGATTATGCTCTTGATAATGGTTGAATAAATAAAATGTAAAATACTTGGTAAGGGCCTACTTGCTACTCTACCCTTTTTTTATTACTGTTGTTTAGTTTTAGTTTACAGTACTACATTTTACCTGCTGAAACAATTGTTTAATTAATTCTAGAAATAAAATTTGAAATCTAAATTTGGAAAATTTATATTTGAAAGTTTTGAGCCATTAGGAGCCTGTGGGACAAAATGGGGACCTAGGGGATACCCCAGTCGTCCAGACGGCAGAGGGAGGATGTAGAGCCTGTCGCCCCACTTACCGTTTGGGCCCACCGTAGCTACTTTTGAGGAGTTCTTTGGGCAGGGGCTCATTTTTTCAACTCTTGCATGAACTCTCTGCGGCGATACGCACAGACGAAGTGCCTTCTCGACTGTACATATCACACAGAGTAGCACGACAGAAGCATTGCAGTGGTCCATATGTTACAATACTTAATTTACAACCTCAAAGAACAACATACAGTATTACAACACATTCCCAAAAGTACGGGAAATTTAACACCGTTATCGTTTGGTTACAGCAAAAGACTTTTCTACAACTCACACTGACTCGACCTATTACATCTACTCGGCGGTGTTGTTGTCGCGGTAGTCGTAGTAGTAGTCCACGCCTTCCTCCTCCTTTGCCGGTGTCGGTTCTTCAGCTTCTTCTTCATCGACCTCGACGTAGACGATCTCCTGCTCGGCCGTCGGCTCACAGTCTAATCAAAGGAATTAGATAGAGGGATGAGTACAGAAGGTACTCAACAAGTCCAGGAATAGCAAAGAGGTGTTTGATGCACTAGCTACTGAGAACGGCAACGTTCTCCCAAAGGATATGCATTGTGGCAAGGTACGAGAATCAAGTTTTAATTAAAGAGGCTAATGATCTCCTGTTTCACAAGCTGCTAGGATCCCCAATGAATCCCTTTCTTGCCGGGTTCGCAGTTCCAACGGTAACACGGAGTGACTCAGCCACAATTCTATACACTCTGCAGAGGTGCGCAACTGTACCCACAAAAGAACTTGGTCATGTGTCCGAGTTTGCAAGGCTCATTCACATTCCCCCGATCACAAAGCCTTTTCACCGCCCGCTCGGCCATACTCCGCGTTGTAGTCCGTACAGGACTACCGGTCCCCAAATCAGTTGTGGCTAACCCAACGGTCAATACCACTTTCTCAAACAAGATGTGGCTAGCCCGACAACTAATACCACTTGTGGGCAGCCCTATGGCCGAACCACATCAACAACTGTGGGTAGCCCTATGGCCAAACCACCTCAACAACTGTGGGTAGCCCTATGGCCAAACCACCTTCCCGGTAGCCGATCCCACTACCGAGGTCTTGCGTTCCCAGGGGACTATGAACCTAGGGCAAAGGTACTTCGGCTCAGCCCCGCCCATACAGGGTATGTGGTATGCGCGATCGCTACGGCCCTTGAACACAATCGATCATTGGTTGCATTAACCTTATATGAAACAAACCCATGTGATGAAATCCACCTTCCCAATGTGCCAAACTGCACCCAAACCAGGATTTCACCACCCGCCATGCGATCGCCCAAGAACCAGCGATCCAAAACAAAACAACAGTTGATTCATCCTTAGAAAATAGATTTCCAGTGCATGTTATAGACAAGAGGGAAATCTGGCAGTTTTCAACGGACATGAACAAGAAACTGGACTTGCCTGGTGACGGATAAGTAGTGGAGTTCGACTGGTCTGCTTGCGGAACTCCGGCTTCTGAAGAAAAACAAAAGTCCGATAAGGACTAATCCAGAAATCTTCGAACATGAATGCAAATGGTATGACATTATATGCACGGAATGATGCATGGATTGAGATTATCATCAAAATCTTTAAACTTAAACTTTTTAACATTCTCTTACATATTTAAGATTTCCAAGAATAACTCAAATGTTGAACATTTTATACATTATGTTAGCTTTTTGCATGATGATATTAGTTAACTTTTAATTACTTTAACCTTAACATTTTTATCTAGATCATTAACTTTATTTCAAAGTAATAGCCACAATCTCAAGAGAAATTCAGATTAGGGTTTAATCTCTTTCAAAGGATAGCACATGTTATTCTAATTTAAGAATGATTTATGGCTTAGATAATCTTACTTCCTTTCTAACATATCATTTTAACTTTAAGATTTATCCTAGAATTTAACTCATTCTTCCAAAAATGCATAAGAGTATATCTATACCATTACATATATATATATATATATACTCTTCATTCTTCTTTTGGAAAAGAAAGAAGTACCTAGGTTAACTTCATTTTCTTTTAAATAGAATTAACAGAAATTTGGTTTAGATCCTTTTCTTAAATTTATTCCATTCCCTTTTTATTTCCAACCCCCCTCTCTTTCTCTTTCTCACCTACTCATCCACCAAATCTCTAAATTCCCCTTTGGCTCTCTTTCTCTCCCGGTTGCCCCCTGTGCCGCCGCCGCCATGCGCGCCTCACGCCGCCGCCTCCCCTTCGGTGCTCCGCCTTGGTTGCTCCACCCGGCTGTTCCGCGCCTTGGCCCCTCGGCCTCCTCCGCCATCTCCGGTCTTATCCGAGTCCGGCGCCGTCCCGGCGCTCCGCCCCGGTCGCCTCGCCATGTCGCCTCCCTCGGTTGCCTTGCTGCGGCCGCTGCCCGGGCCGGATGCGGTCGGCGTCGCAGCTCCGACATCGGGGCTCCGCCGGCCCGCCCCCGCTGGTGGCGCGCCGCAGCGCCCGTGCCGCCCGACTTGTTCTCCAGGTAAGTATTCTTCCTTTTCCTCATTTCTCTCAATTCCCCATTCTGCTACTTCTAGGGCTCTTCCTTACTCAATTAAACCAATTGGAAACGGGATGTTGACCCTATATTCGCTCTAATTGAGGTTAAAAGGTATGCTGATCCAGTTATTTAACACTCACTGATGCCTCAATGATCCCATGTATGGTGATTTTGGTTGACCTTTTATTAGATGTACAGATGATATTTTTGTGAAATGCTTGGAATGAATTCAATTAACATATGCTCATTTTCTGAGGAGAACAGATTGTTATCTTGTTCTTAGTTGGCTGCTTTCTAATTTCCCCCCATATGTACATGTATGCCTCATCAGCTTATTTAAACTGAAGAACAGGTTCTACACTTGCTATCTTTGATCTAGCGTTCCTAAACTGATAAGAACATTTACTGCACATGATTCTTAGTTGTTGCCTGCTGTCCCTATCTTTGTATATCTAAAATCAATTGGTTGGTTGAACTGATAAGAACAGATACTCTGCAACGTTGCCTATTAGATGCCTTACTTACACCCAGTGATGATGTTAGCTGAGATTTTGCTTAAGAATCTGTGGTGTTAACTGATAAGAACAGTTTATACACTTGAGTTGCCTAAACAAAAACCCAAGGATGAATCTAAGATCTGAGAAACTTATTTGAGAACTTGTAGCCAAGGATTATAAGAACAGATGCTATCTAATTCTCTTATAATGTTTCTGTGACGACGATCTGGTTCTGAGGGTCCCTTCATCATGTTAACTCCTATGTATGTAATATGCGAGACTAATGGTTTTTTTTTAGCTAAACTATTACCTCGTTCAAGATGGACAAGGATAAGTCTGGCCGGCTGGTCCTAGTGATGGTCTTGCTTCTCCTCTTGATGGCTGCCTGACTTAACCCTGCTCTCCTTGTTCTGATCCTAAGCCTGTCGCTGGTCCTTCTCCTCTTCCTGGATGGCCTTCTTGTGCTTAGTCTTCTTAGAGCTTGGTTCTAGATGCTCCTTTGTGGTGGTCTCCTATTTCTTCAAGCCTCTCCGTAATGGCTACTGCTCAATGGTATGAACATTATTGAGGCTGCTGTACTGGTTTCTGGAAAAAGGCTTATGATGCCCCATTCCCTTCGGTGAATAAACACACGGTTCCTTTGTTGCCTTAGGCGGTTGAGATATTTCTTTTACTGGTTGCCTTACTTGCTACGTGGTACTAATTCTTGTGCCCAGCAACTACTTGCTGTTGGAGCAGTCTGGTTGATCTTTATCCCTATTACCTTGTAGCCTAAGCTATTGGACTTGGGTCAAACTTCCTTAGCTAATGATTACACTGCTGCCGTGCTTGATGCCTTATCCACACTTGTTGCCTCACATTTGTACATATGCAAGCTACTGATGGATAAATCCCAAAAGAAAAGGTTGCCTTGGCTCTTTGATTGGTTTATAAAATCATTTTCTTTTCAAAAATAAAAACCCATGGAGGTGATTTAGTTGTAGGAAAAATAAAAAATATATTTTACTATCCTCACTTTTTTTTTCTCCCTACTATACAATACTAGGGTTTGTCCGATGTGGGTCTTAGCCACGTGGCCCTCGGACATTTTTGAAATTAAATTGTTTTATAAAACTATTTTCAAAACTAAAATATATTTAAGTCGTCGGCACGGTTTTGCCCCCGCGGCTAACCCTGCGGATTGTCGGCGGAACTGTGTCGACAAGACCAACCTTATTTCAAAACGTCGTCCTTCGAAAACATTTGCCTCCTACAGAAACGGCGTAATTCCAACGGTCACGAGTGCATATTCTCGTCGACCTCGGATGTCGCCAACATTCCCGAAGGATTTCTCCCTTCGGCTCCCGGTGTTCCTCGACGACTCAGGGTTGAAGACTTCGAAGATCCGAAGATCCAAGAATTAGGGTTTAGATGTTGTATAGATAGAATTGTTTCGTTATGTAATTTTCATTTCCTTTTCTTTATTCATTTTGTATTATTGTTGTACCATAGCATTGTAACATTTATTCAATTAATAAAGTTAATTTCAATTATATTTACCAATGACATTGTATTCTTCCTTTAATTAATAAAGTTTAATTTCCGTTGTATTTACCATGCATGAATACTATATGCCATGCGATGATGCGAATGAAATGCAATTACGCAACAATTCCCCCCTCACTCTCTAATTTCCGACGTAACTCGATAGGTTCGAAACAACTCAGCAGCGCGAGTTGCTCCACGACTTCCACCTCACACCTCTCTCGTCTACGCCAGAATTAGGGTTCTCACACTCTCTCTTCAAACAGCAAAAAATCTCATGTTTCACCCCTCAGATTCAACAAATCATTCAGTTAATCTAGAAAGTTGCTGTCGGAATCCTCAGCAAGGGTATGTTTCTCCTCTAATCCATGGTTTGAAAAAAAATTCATGTTGTATGAAGAAATTTATGGTCATTTCATTTTCTATGCTTTATGCCATTTACTCCTATTTATTCACGATTTGGTGAATTAATATTGTAGTATGTTGTGGGATATGTTATGCTATGCTTGTAAGAAGGATTTCCCACGTTTTGATTGGAGAAAATTTATATTTTAACCATCATGTGGAAGGATGCTAAGAAGCTTTTTGGTGTGGGTTCCTCAAGTTCTTCCTCAATAACAGCATGTTTGGGTTCAAGAAAAGCTTCTGAGCACGTTGATATCATCGATGAACACACGATGAAAGGTACAACAAATTGCAATATGTGGAAGTTGCATCCACTAGGTGGAATAATGTGAGCACTCTCATTGCTTATGGTATGTATGATGATTTTGATATTCTTTGTCGAAATGCCGGGCTTGGAGCCTTTATTCAATTTGATGCATTTACGTATGACAAATTGAATATATATATTTTTTAGCTTCGTTTGAACATCATGCTTTTCCTAAGGACTGCTCTAGGATCATGTTACTTTTGACTTGCTTGGTACATCTTATGATATTAGCATGCAAAAATTGTGTGATGTGCTTCATTAGAGAACTCTACAATTAGGAAGGATGATAAAAATCATCATGCTGCATCGAATGAGAATTGGTTGCTTATTTCTAGTGATAACTATCATGAGTATAAGTCTGCTAAGTGGTTAGCTATCCATCTACTTGCAATTAGATATTTTGTTGTATTCATTAGTCGTGCTTTATTTGCCATTAATGATGGTGCAATGTTACCACCCCACTTATGAGGGCCGTTAATGATGGTGCAATGTTTTGGTAGCTAAACATTTATGGCACATTGGTACTAGAGCTTTTAGTATTGTTACTTGTGGTGCTTATACTACTATATTTGCTGCACATTCTAGTCCTGATGTCTCTAGGCTTACTTTTGTTCCACCTCCTAACTTTATTGATATCTTTCTGCTGAAATCTATGAACTTTTTGGCGCGTAACCCTCAAAATTGAAGCGAGTATTTGGGCAACTTAAACATAGCAATGGAAAAGGATGCTTGTTTAGCTTCCGTTCTATGAGTTGTTTAGCCTTTAGGAGATCATTATAGCAGAGCAGTAGCTTCACCCACTAGTGCAGCCATCTTGATATTCTACTTCTGGCTGGGGAGAGTGGGAGCTACCACCACTACCACATGGACCATGGGATCACCACCTTCAGCAGTAGGACATCTACTTCCCTTCACTGTCTCCAGATGATGATGAGTAGAGTGCCAAGCATAGGCCAAAACCGTAATCTTGGGGCAGTAAGTTTGCATAGCCATTGTATTCTAGTTTCTTTTCTTGTTGCATGTTTATGTTGCTGCATTTTTATGAAAAAAAGAAGAAAAAATAGTTGGGTGCATGTTTACTTTCTGCTTGCGTGTTGTATAGTCTGTTGAAAGAAAATCCCAAAATATTTACTAGTTTTAGTAGTAGCTTGAATAAATGTATAATGTATATTTGGACTATGCCGTTGTGAGCTACTCATGAACCTAATTGAATCTAGTGTGATTTAAGTTGCAGTTTGTGGAAGTTGGTGTGATAAATAGAAATGAGTATGATGAAGTAAATGATGTCAGAGAATTGGTATAGTTATTTCACACTCTCTTTATATTTGTGAGTATTTACTTTGGTCATGCTTGTTTATACCTTCTAGGCTACTCATCATAAACCTAATGTTGCTTAAATGATGAATTTGATCTTGCTGTGATAATAATGTGATTTACTACTTCAGCATGTCTAGAATTTATGAACCATTTTCCTTGTTGAATTTAATGTTATTGAGAGATCATGGTTAGCATTCAAATAAAGGAACCATTATTTGGTGAAACCGGGTTCTAGCTAATGGAGAGTGAAGTCAAGTATGATATAAATTGGTTTAAAAATACTCGTTGTTTTTTATGAGATTCCACTTTAGTCAAGTATGCTCTCTAAGCCGGTCACTCCACACCATCTTATTTGCTAGTCTTTACGGTACTCGCTTTTGCATTTATCACATTGATATTTTGCATACTTCGCTGGTACATCCAAATCCATGGGGTATATCTCTCTAAAGTAATGATAAAAATGAGAAAATGAAACAAGGATGATGCTGAGGTGGCAATAAAGATCGTTGAAATAGAACATGCAGTGCATGAAAAAGACATTCCAAAAGCCCTTCAGTATTTGCCATTTGTGTCCACCATACATACATATCATGGCACTTCATCTTTGTCATTTCGTAGTAGTTGATTTTTCATGCACTTTTGTTCTTCATTGATACATCTTCTAGAGGTGCCTAGTCATATTTTATATGCCATTCATGAAAATTGTTTCATCGTTTAGCAGTTGCATTATGTTGCATATCTTCTAGCGCTTATTTATGTTCTCATTATTGTTGCATTAGCCACCATCTTTATCTCTCTCTTATTATCTTATTAGAGAGCTTATCATTATAAGGTGCTTCTTACATCTCATAGGGCAAAAGAAAAGAAAAAAGAAAAAAAGAGAAAAAGAGAAAAAAAGAAAGAAAAAATAAAAGGAAGAAATAAAATAAAAGCTCTAGTCCTTCATGTTAGCAAGATGTTTTCATTTATAGGCGTTTCCATTGCATTTTAGCGCTCACTAGTCTTTTGCTCTACATTTCATCGTAGTAGAGCATCATCATATTTAGCTCTAGAGTGATTATGGTTTAGAGCTTCATATCATTCATATCACCATTGCTCTCTTTTTATTCTTTGTCGAGATGTTCTTCACTCACTAGTTTGAGTTGTTTGAGTCATTTTTTCATCGCACCATTGTGCATTCATATGCAAACCACTACTCCTTATGCAATATTGATAACTGGGACATCACTAGGGCTCAGGGACCACTTTGCATTGCATAAACCTTTCTGTTCCTTTGGTCGAGTCCTTCCTCCCCTCTATCATTATTTTCCAATGACCAGAATGGCGAGACATCAAGTACTTGAGTGGTTGATTTGATAAAAAAACCCTTAAGTAATGAAAATCTTGCTTTATTCTTTCAAAAGTGATAAACTATTGTCGAAAGCTTTGCATTAGTACACAAGTTAATCCTTGTGACTTGCCTCTAGTAGGTGAGCTCCTGTTGTGAGTGTCACATCATTGATTTATCTAAATATTAATTGAACAATTATATTCCCTCTTTGTCAATATGTTCATTCATCACTGTCTCATGCTCTTTTACTAAGTTGTTATTATTATCATGCCAAGTGATAGTTCTGATGTTTAAGTCAATTGTGGAATGGAATGTCGATAGCTTGCTAGAACTAGTATAATATTTATGACCATTGCTATATCTGCACACTATCAAGAAGAGTCAACTAGCTTATGCCACTCAATGAGAGTTTCATTTCAAAGCATGGTCATATCCATTTATCACTAGCATTGCTCGAGGATGACCAATGAGTTAAGCTTGGGGGAACTTGATACATCGAAAATGTATCGATATTTCGCATGTTTTTCATGTCACCTATTCATCTCTTTACTAGATATTACTGCATTATCTGCTGATAATTGATGTTGTCCTGCCCCCTTCTGCCACCTGGTACCTTTAGGTTTCCCTGATGCTGCCTCTTCGACTAATTATTCCTTGCAATGCATATATTCTAGGAGAGGGTTCTTTCAAGATGTGAACCACCGCAATAATGTTCATGTCCACCAAAAATCAGATAGGATACCACTTCTTCACTAGATCGACGATTGTATCTTCACCACCCATCGCCAAAGATCATCACCAATTGGTTTAGGGGAGTTGCTACTATTGTATCTCTTTGTAACCCTCAGGATGATACTTGTGTGTATTTATCATTTATTATGTTTGACTCGTCCACCATAGGCATACGGGATGGATGGGAATTGGTGAATTGTGTTGAGATGCTATGATGTTACTTTATATTTATTTTTAGAATAAATTTTAGATTGTGATGATGTTGTTTATTGCTATTATTTGCTATTATTTGCTATTGCTAGCCTTGATGTTTGTAGTCTAGGGCCTAGGCAACATGATCTTAGAACTATCATTCGTCCCTTGCAATAATTGATACCTATTTATGCCGTCCGGCCATTCAATCACCTATTGAGTGGCAAGTTACGGTTGAGGGGTTGCTGATGCATGAGTTCGAGGAATAACATGTGCCACCATGCTTTATGCTTTGCTGCTGTATATCTTAATTGAGCACCTTAATTTTGGACAAAAGTGACGTTCTTACGAGAGACATCTACTTTTGGGTGCATGCCTATGAAAGTGCATCTTAGCCCCCTAATTAGGTTTTGATGATTAATGACAAAACTATTAAGGGATTAATGCGGGCATCAAGATGTTGGTCAGGTATTTAGTCTCCAAGGCAAGTTGGAAACAAGTGTTGACGACCCATAAAAATATTGAAAAAGAGACGACATGGAATCAAGAAAATCAAGGACCTGAAAGAGCATCTAGGCCCCTAAATGGCCAAAGAATCAAAGGTACTTACTAAAGACGACTTTCCTGACTATGCTGAACTAATGGGTATCTTGGAAAGAACAGATAAGGCTTATGGCAAGGAGAGGAAGGAGAACATATCCCTAAGGGATAAGCTTAGAGAGCTCAGAGAAACCTGCGATGAGGTTATGGATGACAGGGAGAACCTCAGGCTGGATCAGGAGAACCTGGAAATTGCTCATGACAAGCTTAAGCTGGCTCATGAGCTTCTTCTCAGGGAGCATGAGGAGCTGAAGGCAAAGCATGCTAAATGCATTGATGATACTAACTCTTCTATTGCTGCTGATATTATATCCTTTCCTGCTTCTGTAACTGTTGAGACATGCTTAAATTGTGCTACTCGCATAAATGTCCTAACATCCACAGGTGTTGTAACTGATAACTCCAATGAGGCTTGAACCTCTATTGCAACTAACTCTATGGATACAGCTGAGCACAACAAGCTCAAGGAGGAGCTTGAAGAAATTAAGAGGCTAATGAGGAAAGGTCTTTGCACTGCCAACATTAGCATGCAAAACTATCAGATGATTAGAGCTGAGATGCTCAAGAAAAACAATGGCCGGAAGGGTCTGGGTTATACTCCTGTCATGAACAAAGATAAATTGCTTACTATCACTAACCCTAATCTTGCAACTAAATTTATGAGACAGGCAGGTACAAATGACAACAACTTTGTTGGTCACAAGCAGAAAAACAGGAATGTGGTGAACATTCCATCTAACCCATTCTATGTTCTGCAAAAGGACAGGAAAGGTAAGATAGTGGCCAAGTATGTGGTCGCAAGCACCTGAGAAAATGGTCACCTGCTATCTAGTGTAACATCCTCAATTTTGCGGGCTTGAAATTTTTTTTTAAAAGAGAGAAGTATGTGCAACTATGTAATATATGTTAAAAATATTTTATTGGAGTTTTATCTCAAATTAATCAAAGGCCTTGAATTAATTTGAGAGCAAAAAGAGAGTTTTTGATTTTTAATTTGATTATCATTTGAAAATTTGCCTCAAAAGTATTTTTATTGAGCTCCGTATGGTCAAATTGATTTTATGGAATTTTTCTAGATTTTTCAGAGGTGTTTTGGTATTTTTAAAGCCCCCGAATGATTTTCTACCATTTTTATAATTCGAAAAAGGTGTTTTTTGTTTTTTTTCCTCAACCTGGGCTAAAAGCCCATTTCGCCCCACCCTTGGGCCTAGCCCACCCGGTTGCCCCCTTGCTCTTGAGCCACCTCCCCACTCTGTTGGGCTGCCCTTTCTTTTTTCTTTTTCCTTGGGCCACCTCTCATTTTTCTTTGGGCTGCGCCCCATGCTCCCATGGGCCACCAGCAGGCCGCCGGCCCAGGACGCCTTGCTCCATTTCCTTGCTGCTAGAGCACGCGCGTGCGCGTTCCGCGCGTGTTGCGCCGCCGTCGCCGGCATTAGCTCTTTTTAATCCGGCGTTTCCTCTCCCTTTAATTCCTTATTTCTCTCTTCTAATTACTAATTGATTCCAGCATTTGTTTCCATAATTTCTGTTGCCTCTTCCTCTCCCAATCCTCCTCTATAAAAAGGGACCCCTTCCCCATATTTCTCCTCTTTGTTTTCCTCTCCAATTTCTTCCACCTCCTCTCTTCTTCCCCAACTCCGGCGGAGCTCCGGCGAGCAATTCCGGCCACACCGACGACCCCCACACCGAGGTGCTACCACGAGGAGCTTCCCCACGCCGGCGCGCACCTTCTCCTCCAACAAAACGCGAGCTTCGTCCACTACATCAACCGAACCGCAAGTATCTTCTCCAACTCCGGCGACCTTCTCCCCAACTCCGGCGAGCTTTTCTCTCCGCGTTTTCGTCGCGCTCGGTGAGCTTCTCTCCCATCCCAACACCAGAATATATCCCCACCAATCCCGTAGATCAAAACCCCTCAACCAATTTTGGTCTATATCTATCCATCTTGTGCATCTATATTTTGATTTCATCTCCAATGTACTGCTACAGTACCCGTGCTACAAGAGTAAACCATAGGATAACTCTCTACCCAATATTTTGTCTCTAACCAATTCTTGTCCGATCTGTGATCTTAGGATTAAAATGGAATCCTTAGAACCCCACGAATCCAACAGTGTAATCGGATTTTTAATCCGACCGTCGGATTTTGAGATATATTTAATTTAGTATGAAATTTGAGCAAATTTCATAATATCATTGTACTGGTTAATTATTTTGAGATGAATCTTTTTTTGTAGATCATTAGTATGCTAAGGAGTAGTTCTGGAAATTTTCATGATTTTTGAACATGTGTAGAATTTCCTAGAATTAAAATAAGCTCTGTTTCATTTATTAAAAATAGAAATCTTCTCTGTTATTTTTATCCAATTTTTGCCTAGGATCAGAGAACCCTAGAACTCATTTACCATGTAAATTAAAATATTTTATCTGCAAAGGTTAAAGCTATAGAAATCAAAAAGTGTTCTAGATCTATTTAAAATTGTTATTTAAATGCTGTTTCTAGTAATAAGTCCTTTATAAATCTGTTATAGCTAATAAAAATTCATGTTCAGTACCAAGTAAATCTGATAATGTTATGAGAATGTTTTCAAGTCATGAAAACCCAATTTGCTTAATTAATTAATGTTTTACTATATTTTTAGGGTAGTTTTCATGCTTAGATTAATATTTATAATTGCTTAAATTATATTTCCAGAACACATGTAATTATGAAATGTCTCTGGAATTAGTATTAGAACATGTTAGTCCAATGGTATGATTTATTGATGATAATTGTAATTTTCTACTTATTCGTTACACTAGAAATGCTAGAAAATGCTTTAATTAAATAATGTTCAGATTAGAAATTGGTTTTAAATCATTATTGGTACTGTTCTAGTACCGTTAACATGTTCCAAGTTGTTTCATGCTTAGTTAGTACATGTTAAGAGTAGAGAATATAATTTAGCTTAATTTCTAGTCTTTGAAATAATGGAAAAGCATGTGTAAATCTAGTTATATGTTGTTAATCTATTTTTCTTTACTGTTGTTAACCATTAAAAATATTTAGGATTCACCTAAATATTTAGTTGTGGATAATTATGAATTGTTTGTCCTTTTATTATGATTACTTGCATGTTAAGGTGTATGTGTGTATATATGTTTGAATATGTATTAAATAAACCCGGTAAGGGATATATGCTATATATATGTCTATGGTTATGGCCAACCCTAGAAGACTATTCTTCTTCGCGATTACGCTATCGCGCCATCGTTCCATTCCACCTCACCTTACCTTCATCGGGCTTCTCTCTCGTGTTGCTTTTCGGAATGCTTCCCTGGAGTTATTTGTTTATTTATCGTTGCTCGTTGCGTTGCGTCAATAGGGAGTGAAGAGACCGACCCGACGACCGAAGCAGCTGAAGAGGGAGAGTTCTACAACGAAGGCATGCCACATTTTCTTGATCATATTTGATCCCATATTTTTGAATTCATTATATTTTGTTATTTACAAACATGCATGCTGTTTTTAATCCAGTAGCTAGCGTGTCGATTGACACACTTTTACCATGTCCGCTTGTCACCCTTTTATCTTGATACCCTAAGTAGTTTAGTAGGTTTTATTCTGAATAGAGTAGAAATGCTTAGCCATGCTCAATTATATCCCTAGGTTGCTTTTGAATTGCCTCCTCGGAGGAATGAGTATCGGATCGATGATCCTTGTTGAAACTTGTTGAGCTCGCTGAGCTAGGGCCGGGTGCCCGATGTTTTCCCTCTCTATCTATTCCTCCTATTCTACTCTGGGTGAAACTTACCATCTAATATGGTGCGGGCGACAGCTGGATCATGTGATGAAGGAGCATATGGTTGTCCTACCCGCAGAAGGCCGGTTGAAAGGAACCATTGGTCGTCCGTACCGCATAAGGCCGAAGTCTTGAAGTTGGAGAAATTGTGACCACAGTGCAACCACACGCTAAATGGGCAATGGCTTGGTCAAGTAGGTTAGTCAGCCTTTGGTGCCGATGTTGCCGTACCGCAAAAGGGGTGGACGTAGCGACGAGGACCCTCGGCACAGATGGGGGGAACGGAGTGCGGGGATGTACTCTCGACTCCGGGCCAGACCCGGTGGGCACGTCACACCTTAGGGGGATCTAGCTAAAAGACCTCGTCACAATCTCCCTGCCGGTACACCGATGGGTGTGTACTATGCTGGCGACGGCCAGTGGCAACAAGACGAGATTGTGTCGTGTGGGTAAAGTGTACACACTCTGCAGAGTTAAAACTAATCGATTAGCCGTGTCCATGGTTATGGACAGCACATGACTCATTCTGAATGAAAAGGACCTGTCCCTCTCCCCCTTGCTACTTCCCTCTACCCCTATGCTGATGAAACCTATGGCCGAGTTAAGGCAGGAGTTCCTTACTCGAAGGTGTTGGTCGAGGACCACACGCTGGAAAATACCCCTATTAATAAAACTGTTTTACATCAAAACAATGCCTTCGAATCTATTAAAAGTAATTCAACTAAAAGATTGCTTTACGCAACTAAGCCCTAAAACCTTCCTTGAGGCCTTGCATATAGTTCGGTAGGACCATCTGCTGCCAGGTGGCTTGCTGAGTACGCGAAATACTCATCGTGCATGTGTTTCGTGGTGGTGTGCAGATGAGTATGCTGAAGAAGGAGCCGATGAGGACTTCTTCTATGATGATCCCGAAGAATAGGTCGCGTGGGCTTCCGTCAATTTGCCTGTGGCACGGATGGAGCCGCTTCGCTTTTATTTCCGATGTCTTGCCTCTGATGTAATAAATGTCGTTAAGACATAGTACTTTGTAAGCCATGTGGCATATTGTACTCAAACTATGTTTTATCTTGAATGCATGTGATGTTATTCATTTCGCTTGTATACCGTCAGCATGATCCTGGGACTGACGAGAATGTACACAAGGGGGATCTGGTAGTTGAAACCAGGTTCTTACATCTAGGTACCTA
>JAGXJF010001415.1:0-72678 GCA_019208055.1 Stipa capillata | reverse complement strand
GTGATTACTTGTGGGTGCAATGTGGCTGACTGTGTCGTGGACTTGTTATTGTAATACTTTTTGTTATGTAAATTTGTTATTGTAATATTTTTTGTTACATCGTGACATGTTTGAGCGTGTAGAGATACGATCCCTTGAGTGGTTGTGGGCAGGTTCGAGGAGCCTTGCCGGACGTGCTGTTTCCTCTGACTCCCCTGAACACCCCTGAACTCGGGGCGGGCGGGCTCTTGGAGCCTCGTTGGGCTAGCTACCGTGGCACCGCGACCGCTTCGATGAGGTCCGCGGTCTTGGTCGGTTCGAGGAGCCTCGCCGGGCACGTCGTCTCCACTAGCTCCCTCGAACACCCCCGAACTCGGGACGGGCGGGTTCTTGGAGCCGGGCTGGGCGCGTTGCCGCGACACCACGACCGCTTTGACGAGGTCCGTAGTCTTGGGAGGTTTGAGGCGCTTCGCCGGACGTGTCATCTCCACTAGCTTCCCCGAACACCCCCGAACTCAGGGTGGGTGGGTTCTTGGAGCTGCACCGGGCGCGCTGCTGCGACACCGTGACCGCTTCGACCGGGGTCCTTGGTCTTGGTAAGTTCGAGGCACCGCGCCGGGCGTGGTGTCTCCACTAGCTCCCCCGAACACCCCTGAACTCGGGGTGGGCGGGTTCTTCGAGCCGTGCCGGGCGCACTGACGCGACACCACGACCGCTTCGACGAGGTTTGCAGTCTTGGTCAGTTCGAGGCGCCTCGCCGGGCACGTCGTCTCCGCTAGCTCCCCCGAATACCCCTGAACTCAGGGCGGGCGGGTTCTTGGAGCCGTGCCGGGCGCACTGACGCGACACCACGACCGCTTCGACGAGGTCTGCAGTCTTGGTCGGTTCGAGGCGCCTCGCCGGGCACGTCGTCTCCACTAGCTCCCCCGAATACCCCCGAACTCGGGACGGGCGGGTTCTTGGAGCCGTGCCGGGTGCACTGCCGCGACACCACGACTGCTTCGACGAGGTCCACAGTCTTGGTCGGTTCGAGGCGCCTCGCTGGGAGCGTCATCTCCACTAGCTCCCCCGAACACCCCCGAACTCGGGGCGCGGGTCCGTGGTCTTGGTAAGTTTGAGGCGCCACACCGGGCATGCTGCCATGACGCCATGACCGCTTCGACGGGGTCCGTGGTCTTGGTAAGTTCGAGACGCCGCGCCGGGCGCGGTGTCTCCACTAGCTCCCTTGAACACCCTTGAACTCGGGAAGGGCGGGTTCTTGGAGCCGTGCCGGGCGCGCTGCCATGACACCACAACCGCTTCGACGAGGTTTGCAGTCTTGGTCGATTCAAGGCACCTCGTCGGGCGCGTCGTCTCCATTAGCTCCCCCGAACACCCCCGAACTCGGGGCGGGCGGGTTCTTGGAGCCGCGTGTCACACCCTGATTTTCCAAACCTGCATGCCAGCAGGACACCACAGGTAATTAGGACATGTTCAAAACCACAAGTAATTAGGACATGTTCAACCTTGCATGTACCCCTTATACACGAGCCCGCCACACATGCACCATAGCCACGCATAAACCCCTAATGAGGAAATACACCTTAACACAACACTTACGCCCTATACACCGAGGTGCCAACTTTACGGCACCTTGCTACCGAGTAGCCCGAACCAAGGTGGAAGGATTTCAGGGAATCCCCATATCCCCTTCCCACCTTGCCGCAACCCGGAACCCTAAAACTATGTCCCGATCCTTTTCACCTATTAATTTCAATTTCGACCGAAACCCTAATCGGGTGATCTAGTGCTTTTCGACCCTTCTAAAAATTTCGGGAAAATTCATGGGACAATCTAATATTGCCCCCAACTCAAATATAACATCAAATAAGGATACCCAGTTCAAAAATATTTACCAACGGACATAATAAACTTTAGGGCAGAATTACGCGCTGAACTGCAACCCATAAAAATAAGCATCAAATTTTTTTGGAAAAATTCCAATGGTCCTCACATCTCCAGGAGTACAAATATACAAAAACATGGGCATGTTATGCTCAGGATTTGGCGACCACCGACATCGAACACCTTGGTCTAAATGTTTTCTCCACATGAAATCATCAACAAGCTTAAGGAAAAGCTCTCAGAAAAATTCATGAAACCCTTGTACTGCCCCAACTACCCACCTAACCCCTTAACTCTCCTTAGCAACGTTGTTGCTCTGCCCACTCACTAAAGCCCTAACACTGCTGGACATCGACCTTCAAACCCGTCCTTATTCCTCAATAGTTTTCGATGCCAAACTCTCCCAATATCCTCTGAACACGTCCTCACTTTTCCCTGACATGGTTTGACACATCTCAGCATGCTGAATACACCAGGACACGCACGTGCCAAGCCAGGCACGCACTGGACGCGCACAAAGATGGCAATGCGCACAGCCCTATGCCGGCCGATGGCATCAACGTGCTGTCCGTCGATTCCTCCCGTGCCGCGCGTCGACGACTCGCCATCCCCCTCGCCGTCGTGCGCCACGGCCGCTCCTTAGTCCCTATCCAGCTTGACGCCTTCCTATTGACTCTTGGAAGCACCCCATGCTGTACTCAACCGACAGAGGCGGCCGCCCCACACGGCCACTGCCAGCCCCTATAAAAGGAGAGTCGAGCTCCTCTTCTTCGCACTAAGCTCTCTCTACTCTTCCTCCTAAGGCAGTGAACCACTGTCCGTTTTCTTTCCACTGCCATCGCTCTCCGTTTTGACTTGCAACCGACGCTCCCTTGCTTAGCAATCCAAGCAGCTCAGAGCCTTAATCCTCAGTTAACCTGCCCAACTTGATTCCCACTCTCTTCCACTCCTAAAGCCCTCTCCAATCTCTTCTAACCTCCCTCACCGCCGAAAGCCCTAAAGCCAGAGGTCACCCGACGCCGGCAGCCCCATCACCAGTCCGAGCAGCCAACCGAGCTGTCGGGGTCGCATCAAACGACCGGAGACAGAGCCGGGTGGGGGAAAACGCCCCCGACCCGTGGGCCA
The DNA here is from genome assembly GCA_019208055.1 of Stipa capillata. Lineage (NCBI taxonomy): Eukaryota > Viridiplantae > Streptophyta > Magnoliopsida > Poales > Poaceae > Stipa > Stipa capillata. Next base: position 69,690 of record JAGXJF010001415.1, on the reverse strand, counting down.
AGGGTAAGCACGAGGCCCACCGGTGGTAAACGGCCGGCGCCCAATCAAGTTGCCGCCTCTCCCCTATTAAAGCTTCTTCAATTTGTCCAAAACTCGATTTTCCGCGTCCGACAAATTAATACGCAAAATCTCAGTTCCGTCTCTAGCACATTGAAAGCGCATTAACACTGCCGGGAAGCGCAGTTAAGCTGATTTTTTCTGATTTTCAGAACCGGGCGCCACCGGTTCAACCGGTTCTCACCGATCTAGACTGGTTTTTTTAGAAGATTCTTCCGGTTTTGAAATCCTCAGATTAAATACAAACTTTTTCTTTTAAAGAGTTTTAAATTTTGAAGAGATTTTAAAGCTTAGTTAATAAGAGTTAGGTTTAGAGTGATTTGTTTCCTTTTCTTTAAAACTGCATATACATGGTATATGCCACTTTTGGAGCAAGCCAAAAATAAACTTTCTACCCTATACAGTATAACCAAAACATTTGTAGTACTCCATAATTCGATAGGGCAGATGATGTTGAAATGCAACCCTAATGGCATGAACTCGCTCCGATCAAAAGCACGTCATTTTATGTGACATATATACATATACCCATCGCCTAGGATATTCCTCGTTCTCGTAGGCTTAAGCTTTAAAAACCTCAGAACCCTACCACTGACTTGAGCACATATTTATACTTTCCCAGTTTCCGTCCGGAGTTGCCCTTAAACTCAACAACTCCTCGGATGGAACGACAATACCTTCCAAAACCCGAAACCCTAACTCGACCAAAACCTTTATCACCCCACCTTAATAGCATCATCCTCTTTTGAACATAAATATCATCTGGTTTTGTTGAAGTTGATTTGATCGCTTCTCATTTGACATTTTTCCGACGTGTAGTTGACGGAGTGAGATACGTGCGCCAGGAGGAACTGGACTCACCCCCATGTCAGGAACAAGAGCAAGAGCTGCCAGGCAAGCATTCCCACCTTGATCATGTTGAATCCCATATGTGTGAAATTTAATTTTTTTATTTGTGAACCTTGCATGCTGTGTGGATATCAACGATATTTTATGCTAGACGTAGCTATACCCAGTAGATGCATATGACCTAGGTCTAGAAATCCGACCTTTGTAACCCTAGACAAAATTTAGTCGGTTGCCGTGCGACCGACAAAATAATAAGGGTATAGACCTTAGCCGTGCTTAGACCTGCTATAGCTAAAAATAAAGTTTTGTTCGGTTATACAAACTTCCTCAGACATGGGATTAAAACCCTCGGATTGCAAGTGCTTTCCGAGGAGACCGTTTGAAATAAATGTTTGCCAAAACCCCAAATAAAATGAAGGATGATTTTGATTCGGGTGAGAATGGTAAGGGCAGTTCAGGGATGTAGAGTAACAGGTGGTAGCATGGTCATCGAGGACGAATACGGAGTCTTGCTCAAATCAATCAAGGACCGAGCCTAAGTACCATTAAACCAGTTCCACACCGTACGTCCACATGTCCTTTATGGGAAGGACTTGACTACATATCCCGTCGAGTTCTAATGCCTGGACCCGTGGGAAGTAAGGGGAATGTGCTAGGTGGAATTGCATCCCTAGAGGATCTCCACGGGACTACGTGGATAGTGATTCTTGGTGAGCTCCACGTAGTATGTGGATAGAGGTTCGACACAAAGGTGGAGAGTCCCATTTTTGGTCCGGGACGCAAAAGTTGGGTTACCCATCTAGCGGGTCCGGCTCTAGTATGAAAGCGGGTGAAAGGTCTCGTTGTAATAACCCTGCCGATACATCTCGTGAAGTGTATTCATAGTGCTCAACAACAAGGGGGACTTACATCTTATGGGTAAAGCCGTACAACCTCTGCAGAGTGTTAAAAACTATCCGAATAGCCGCGTCCTCGGTTATGGACTGGTAAGGCCACACATTGGTTAGACTGAGTTTTGTTTGTGAAAACTTGGGAAAGGGATTAAGGACGTGGGCATGACGTGTCCACATAGTGCAATTTACGCTACACGGCTGGTAGCCAGGAATTGCAGAAGAGGAGGCTAGCCGCACTACCTGGGGTAGTGCAGGCTGTAGCCATGAGTTAAGCAGTGATATGTAGAGCATTCACTCTAAGATGAGAAAAGGAGGTAGAGGAGTCTACCTCCAGTGATGATTTGTTACGTTGAATTGTTCTAGTTTTCAAAACTGCCTTGGAATCTACTATTCTCTTATTTAAAGTGAAAACTTACATTTTCGCATAACTTGCAACTTAGGATAGAGCTGTTTCCCTTGAATCACACCCTGCATGAAATATTGCCGTACAATTCTCCCGTGGAAATTGCTTGCGAGTACATTCAGGCTTGTGGATGTGGCCAGACGAAGAAGAATACTGCTCCGATGACGACGGCAGTGATTATGAGGGCTGGGGCGTTTCCCCAGTCAGTTGCCTGTGGTTCGGCATATTGATGGGCGAACTACTACGTATTTCATTTCCACTATTGTTTAATTCGGCCAATGGGCCCAGTTTGTATGAATTAAGACCATAATGGCCATTTGTATGACGATGTTATCAAGTGCTTGTGTGTACTAGCCCTTGATCGTGGGACTAGTACGATTAAACACAAGGGTTTATCCGGCCTCAAAACTAGGTACGCCACACTGCTCCGGGCGTGCTACCGCGACGCCGCGACCGCTTCGACCGGGTCCGTGGTCTTGGTAAGTTCGAGACACCGCGCCGGGCGCGGTGTCTTCACTAGCTCCCCCGAACACCCTCGAACTCAAGGCGGGCGGGTTCTTGGAGCCGCGCTAGGCGTGCTGCCGCGACACCACGACCGCCGTTGGCTGACGCGTGTTTTCGGTTGAAATATAAGGCGCCTGTCTTCTTACACCTTTTTGGGCCGTACTTCCCATGTCTTTTACTTTGCCGTTGTTATTGACAAACTGTTATCCACTTGCTTGTGCTGATTGTCAGGATTGATGTCGTCAAGGAAGGTGCCATCTATCAACCATGCGGGGCTGAAGCACGGGATGCCGGGCTCAGGGGCGGAGAAGAACATGATCGAGAAGGGGGCAAGACGATGGCCTCAGTGACGCACACCGGCTACCTCGGCCGCTCTACTGCGGATGCGAGGCTCTTCCAACGGCTTGCCAAGGCGGGCAAGACTCCTGACCCCGACCATGTTACCGGCTCAGAGCCCCCCGGGTGTTCTGACTGGAGGGGCTCACCTGGCTAGGGGCAAATCTTCGTCTTCGCTGCCCAGTTCGATGCCGGGTTGTGCCTCCAGCTATCCGACCTCTTACAGGGGATACTGTAGTTTTTTCGAGTGACGTTGTCAGACCTCCACCCTTCAGCTTTCGTCCTGATTGCTGCTTTCAAGTGGGCAGCCCGAAGCACGGGGATGGTGAGCTCGCCCGCGCTTTTTGCTTGGATGTCCATGCCAACGGAGGCGACGCTGCAGGTTTGGGAGCACCAGGGTCTTCTTTCGGTCTACGGGATGGTCAGCTTTGGCCGGCACCACGAGCGTAGTGTTGGGGACCACCCTGTGTTTCCCCTGAAGAAGGTTTGGAGGGACTGGCAGAGGGCATGGTTTTACTACCGCGATCCCTCCTTACAGTGACTGAGAGGGGTGGCAGTGCCGTTCTTCGGGCAAGCTCGCCTTGGTGGGCAGGACGACGAGGGCGTGACCATGCTTCAACGCATGGCTCGCGAGCTGAACGTGCATGACTTGGTGGAAGAGTACTGCTTGCTAGGTATTGCTCCGCCCGCTCAAGGTTGGACTCTGTCTTTGGCCCTGCCAAGCTCATCGCGCTCCCTGCGTATTCCGCGAGGGTACACGCCCACAACTTGTGAGTGCCTCTTACTTTTACCCACAGTTTATTTGTGTTGACCTTAGCTTTTACTGAACCTCGTATGCTCCCATGTTGCAGGCTCCACGCTGGAGGACGGAGCGCTGTGTGCTCACGAGTTGTTGGGCTGCTTCACCCTTGTGGAGGCCGAGGAAGCGAGCCAACTGATCAAGAGGGCCCGGTGCAATCGAGTTTGCGAGGACTTCGGGTGGGAGGTGCCTGCCCGGCCATTCCTTATGGTTGCTAAGGCCCTTACCACAAGCAAGCAGAGTTGATCACCTTCTCCATCCTTGCCAGAGCGGACGATTCGAGCGCGTGGAGCCTCTGGGGGTGTTTCTTCCAGCCCAACCCCGGAGGTGCCGTGGCGTCGCCCCAGGGCTAGGAAGGGCCCGATGACGGCGTCGTTCGTGCGGGATGTCAAGTCATGCTCACGGGACTATGAGGACGACATCGAGGTGTCCACTGAGTCGGACATGCCAGCGCCGTGCGACCTTGGGCCGACAGGGTTGTGTGACTTGTCGTCGTCTTCGAGTGAGTTTGACCTACGGGCCATTGGGGCGACGAGGCCACTTCCCACTCTCCTACGACAGCTCACGCGGCGAGCCCTGAGGCAGTGGCTCCGTTGTCTCCTGGGGGCCACCCCGCGCCGACTCCGGTGGTGTTTGTCAACGACGTTGTTGAGGAAGGTAAGGCCGGTGGGCTGCACCCTTTCTTAGTTGCGGGCCGGTTGCTTTCGGCTCACTTCCTCGACCCTGAGGCTGAGGCGGGCTTTTACCAGGACACCGCCGCATAGCTTTCTATGGCTAGCCTTGACACGGCGTTTGAGGGTTTGTCCTTGTGACAGATCCGTGCCACCTCTAAGTCTGCCATACTCAAGGTACGACTAGCGTTTTACTCATATGAGGTTTTGTGATGTGATTCCTGCGGTTGTGCCTTTACTATGTCTCTTTCTCGCATGCCTCCTTTGCAGCAGAGCAAGTGTGGAAGATGCGCGATGATCTGGCTTAGTCCCAGCGGGCTCGCCACCATGAGGAGAAGAAAAAGGTTTCGGAGGCCCAGGCGGAGGTTGCCTCGGCCAAGGAGGTTGAGTCAGCACAAGGAGGTGATCTCCCAGCTTTGCGCTACTCTTCACGTCGCCCAGACTCGGCAGGGGGAGCTAGCTACCCTGGCAGACGCGGTGTGTGCAGCTGCTCGTGAGCTTGGTGGGGTGCTCGGCGTTGAGCTCGACCTTCACACTGGTGCTGATGAGGACAAGGTTGCGGGCCAGCTCCAGTGGATGGCAGTGGTTTGCACTGCCGTGCGCGAGGCGGTGCCAGACCACGGGCAGGACTATGCTCAGGCCTCCCTAGAGTTGTCTCTTGCTTGCCTTCGCTTGGTTGGCTGCGACCCCGTGGGCAGATTTTGGACAGAGGGCTACATGGTACCGAGCCGGGCCGACATCCAGCGGGCCCAGGCTCCCTTGAGGTTTGATGTAGAGGCCTTTCTTTCGGGTTTGTGGAAGAAGCACGGTGAGAAGTACCTTTGCGGGATACGGAGGGCCCATCTTGATGGAGGGTCTTCTGCTACAGTGTTTAACAGACCGTCTGGTGGATCCGACCCGCCTTTTCAGGTGTGAGACTTGTTACTTGTTCCTGGGTCTTTTGCTTATGTCGACACGCCAGGATGTCTTATTTTGCTTCTAGGTGTACTTCCGTGTCATAGTTTTTAGATGATACTTTTAGGATGACATATCCCACTGGCTGGGCTGTCGCGGCGTCGACGTGATCCCCTAGCGCTTTAGGTGTTTTGAGAACTTCTTTTAGTAGGTTTAATGAGGCCAGAGCTTTCTTTTGTAGCCCTCATGTAACCCTGTCGGTTAATGGAAAGTCAGAAATTGGTGCAGCCGTGTTTTGCTTCTCATGACCATTTCTTCTTTTTGCATTGTTTACAGGCTGTTGCTTCGAGGCGAAAGGTCGTGGTTAGGCGGCATGGCACCTAGCCCCTAGTACGAGTGTCATACAAGCATTGCTCGTTTGGCGGTTTGACGAAGGCCGAACGGCGTGATGACAACATGCGTTTTTTGACAAGCGAGGAGATTGCATCGTTTGTCAGGCGAGGTGTACAGTGCCTTGTGTGGATTTTTTATGTTGTTATCGGCGTGTTGAGTATACATTGTACCCGGATTCGTTATAACGAGTATCTACCCCCCACAACAAAACTAGCATCTAAGACGTTGTCGAGGGCGAGCATATCGTTCTGAGGGTGTGGCCCAAAACTCATGTGGCGGCGAAGACGTGAAAGAGCATCTAGGCCCTAATTTGGTTTTGATGGTTAATGGCAACCTAAACTGGAATCTAATGTTTACATTTGAGTGTAAGCAGATCTTACAGGTTCCATGATGAAGGGCTATCCAGAGAAGGATGGCCACCAAAAAGGTACAAGGTGGGTTCAAGGACAAAGAGATGGCTGTGCTAGGGAGCTGTGCCACAGCTGAGAAGAAGCTGGTGCTGTGCAGGGAGCTGCAAGCAGGGTGATGGTGGCTTGATGCGTCAAGGGCCGTGACTTCAGCTAGTGGCAGGTGAAGCCTAGATTTGCTAGTTTCTTTGAGTCCATAGGAACCACCCGTACTATCAAGAGGGATGAAACAGTAGCAGTTGTCTAAGGGAACCTTGCTCATTGCTCAGAGTGTTGGTCAAGGGGATTGGTGCTTTGAGGCCAATTGCCCTGTGTCAATAGCTTTGCACAAAAGTATGTAGCTGTGTGAAAACCCTAGAGCCTTAGGCATCTGTGTGACACAGCTGTGTCACAGGTGGTCTTCCGCTCTATGACTCAGGTACACCTCTGTATCGGGAGAGAGCTTGTAAAAGCTAAGGGAACTGCTCTGCGGTAGGGTCTGCTGTGTCAGGGGTCTATCGGAGGTTCTCTCCTTTTCAGGTAGTTTAGGTAAAGTATGCTGAGGGCATGTAGTGTGCCAGGACCGGGCTGGGTAGTGCTGCTATCAGCTAAGGGTTCACCTGTGTGTGCCGCCGGTGACACAGGTGTCGGTCTGCCTGAGCAGGTTACTGTTGAGCGTAGGGTATAGCTGTGTCACAGGTGGTTGACACCGGTGGCTCACTCAATCCTACGTGGCAACAGGGTAACGGTCAGGTGCCTGTGGACCCTATATATAGGGGACCAGGGGAGGACTCTGTCCTCAACCTTGCTCAAATCAGTGATTCTCATACGACCGTTGCAAAGCCTCCAACCACTCCACAAGAGCCAAGTGCCTAAGGGTTAGTTCGAGTGGGTTTGTGAGCTAGAGCACGAGCAAAGGTTCCTCCAAGAGATTGCTGCTGGATCATCTGTTACTCTTGGAGTTTGTCTACTCCTAGACGGGTGTAGGAGTTGCTGGTATCACCCAAGCTTGTGTGGGCTGAACTAGTAGTTTGTGAAGCTGTTCTGAGGTCTACCTGCTGCAAGGCAAAAGGATCTCCACAAGCAAGAAGGAAGAGTCCTGAAAGATCAGGTACTCGGAGAACAAGCACGATTCAGTGCTGGCCATCTCTTAGGAGTGGTCTCTCCAACGGAGACGTACCTTCTCTGCAAGAGTTGGGAACTTCGGTGAAAAATCTCTTAGTCTCCTTTACTTTCCTGTACTGCATGCTTATCTGTTTACTCTTGCTTGCTTGTGTCTCTTAGACTTGCTCTGTTGCACTTACCTTTTCACCTGTGCTAGCTTCCCTTTACACCTGTGTGTGATCATCTGTTACTCAGCTGTTTCATTCATTTGTTCTCATCTGTGCTAGCACCTGTGTCTCAGATAGTCTAAGTAGATCACCTGTATTAGGTTATCTTTTCACCTGTGCCTTTCACCTGTGTGACAGCTGTGTGTTAATTTTCACATAGTTCTCATCTGTGTCACTTACCTGTGTCACAGCTGTCACTTTTAATCTGTGAAGTTAACCTGACAACTTAAATAGAAGAATTAAAAGGGGAAATTTTATAAGCCAACTATTCACCCCCCCTTCTAGTCGGCATCTCGGTCCTTTCAATTGGTATCAGAGCTGGTTGCTCTTTGAATTGGCTTAACCGCCAGAGTAAAAGATGTCGGGCTATGAGGGTAAAATACCTATCTTCACTGGATCTAATTATGCTTTCTGGAAGAGGAAGATGCAGATGCATCTTACCGCTATCGATCCAGATGTCTGGGATACTGTTGATGCAGGATACAAGGTGGAGAAGGCCGATGCTCTCACCATCAACGACAAAAGAAATATCCAGAATAATGCCAGAGCTGCCACTGCCATCTTCATGGGCTTGCAAGAACATGACTTTAACAGAGTCAGCACATTGGAGTCTGCTAAGGAGATCTGGGATACCCTTCAGCAGATATATGAAGGCAGTGACACTTTGAAGAAGTCCAAGAGAGGACTGCTGGAGTCAACTCTAGAGAGATTTGAGCATGAACATGGAGAAGACATAAATTCTCTATACTCAAGATTGACTCTCATCACCAATCAACTGAAGGCACTGGGTTCCAACCGAGTTGAGGATGAAGATGTTATCAAGAAATTCTTATCTGTGCTGCCAAAGCCTTACAGAACCCTAGTTTTGATGCTCAAGGAGAAAGAGGGATTCAATAGGATGAAACCTACAGAAGTGCTGGGAAGAATCCTCACTCATGAGATGGAGCTCAAACAAGAGGGCAAGCACAGCACCTCCTCAGGACCCAAGAAGAATATTGCTCTGAAGACCACTGCTCAAGCTTCACTACCAGACAGTGACAGCAGTGATGATCTATCTGATGACATGTCAAGTGGTGAAGAGAATGAGCTGCTCCTTCTTACCAGAAACTTCAGAAAATTCTATAGGAAGAAGAAGCAGTTTGGATCAACAGATAGATTCAGAGGAAAGAAGCCTTCCAAGGACAACAAGTGTTTTGAATGTGGCAAGGAAGGCCACTTCGCAGCTGATTGCCCTAGCAAAAGGAAGGACAAAGGGAAGAAGAAGGAATTCCACAATAAGAAGAAGACCTTCAACAAGCATCCTTCCTATTCCAAGAACAAGGCTACTGCTAGAGCCTATGTAGGGCAAGCCTGGGTCTCAGATGACTCTGGTTCAGATGGAGAATCAGAGGAAGAAGAAGTCCAGGTCGCTGGGATAGCAATCTCCATGGCTGACACACCCAGCTGTGTCACAGCCAAGTCAGACAGCTCCAAGCTGATCTCCCAAGCTGATCAAGCTTCATCCACTCCTGCTCCCTTATGCCTCATGGCTAAGAACTCCAAGGTATTAACTGAAGATGATTTCCCTGATTATGCTGAACTAATGGATATCTTGGAGAGAACAGAGAAGGGTTTCTGCAGGGAGAGGAAGGAGAACATATCCCTTAGGGATAAGTTGAGGGAGCTGAAAGAGACTTGTGATGAAATCACAGATGACAGGGAGGATCTCAGGTTGAAGCATGAGAACCTGGAGATAGCTCATGAGAAGCTTAGATTAGCACATGAGCTTCTTCTCAAGGAGCATGAAGAGTTAAAGGCAAAGCATGCCTTATGCATTGATATATCTGATAACATTGCTGAAGCTATGCCTTTACCTGCTCCTACTGTCATTGAATCATGTCTAAATTGTGCCAGCAGAATCAATATTCTAACATCTACAGGTGGAGTGATAGACAATTCTAAGGAGGCCTCAACCTCTATTGTTACTAACTCTGTGGATGCAGCTGAGCACAACAAGCTCAAAGAGGAGCTAGAAGAGCTTAAGAGGCTCATGAGGAAAGGTCTCTGCAGTGCCAACATTGGCATGCAAAACTATCAGCTTATAAGAGCTGAAATGCTGAGAAAGAATGAAGGCCGAAGAGGCTTGGGTTACTCTGCTCCTACTGCTAAAGATAAACTGCCTGCTGCCACTAACATCTGTCTTGCAGCCAAATTTGTGAAACAGGCAGGAACTAATGACAACAAGAGTGTTGGTCATGAGCAGAGAAAGATGAATGAAGCAAGCATTCCCTCTAACCCAAGCTATGTTTTGCAGAAGGATAAGAAGGAAAGATAGTGGCCAAGTACATAGGTCACAGGTGCCTGACGAAGTGGTTGCCTGCTATCTGGGTGCCCAAGTCTACACTTGCCGGTGTCACCGGTGGCTTACACAGCTGTGTACCCACCTGTGTCACAGGCAGATCTAACAGGCCACTAACCCAGGTGTTTAAGGTTGCAGGTGACTGCCAGCCAAAGAAGATCAAAGTCATATCATCTGTTGCTGATGCTGCTAACCTTAAGCACAAATATGCTATATATACATCTGCTACTTCTGCTTATGATAAAACTGCAAAGGGAACCAAACATGTTTGGGTCCCTAAGTGTCATCACTAATCTTGCAGGAAACTGTCTCCAGTGGAACTGATTGGATTGTGGACAGTGGATGTACACAACATATGACTGGAGGCAGAGAGGAGTTTGTAGAGATCACAAGTGAAAATCTTCCAAGCAAACATGTGATCTATGCAGACAACTCAAAAGGGAAGGTAAATGGCATTGGTAAGGTTGCCATATCTGAAAATCACTCCTTATCCAATGTAATGCTTGTTGATCAGATAGGCTATAGTCTGATATCTGTGTCACAGCTGTGTGACACAGGCATGAAGGTCACTTTCTATCCTGAAAAGGTTATAGCCTCTAAACTATCTGATGATTCACAAGTATTTGAAGGATGCAGGTCTGGTAAGCTATACATTGTGAACTTCTATGATCAGCCTGCAGTAGCTCCATGGTGTCTAATGGCCAAAACCAGCCTTGGATGGCTGTGGCACAGGCGACTAGGACATGCAGGGATGAAGCTCCTGAACAAGCTGAGCAAGCATGACTACGTCAAAGGCTTGGAGAAGGTGAAGTCAAGAAGGACAAACCCTGCAGCGCATGTCAAGCCGGAAAGCAAGTTGGAGCTGCCCATCGACCTAAGAACATCATGACCACCTCCACTCCCTTCGAGCTCATTCACATTGACCTATTTGGTCCAACAACATACGAGAGCTTAGGAGGTAACAAGTATGGCTTTGTCATTGTAGATGATTTTTCTAGGTATACTTGGGTTTTCTTTTTGAAGGAGAAGATACAGGTGTACAAGAAGTTCAAGCATCTCATTGTCAGAGTCCAAAATGAGTGGAAGGTGAATCTTGTGAAGGTCAGGAGTGATAATGGGAGTGAGTTCAAGAACTCCAAGGTGGAAGCATTTCTGGACAAGCATGGAATCAAGCATGAATTTTCAGGTCCATATGCTCCACAACAGAATGGAGTGGTGGAGAGGAAGAACAGAACGCTGATAGAGATGGCAAGGACTCTTCTAGACGAATGCAAGACTTCACCAAGATTTTGGGCTGAAGCTGTCAATACTGCCTGTCACTCTGTCAACAGAATATACCTTCATCCACTACTCAAGAAGACTCCCTATGAACTGCTCACCAACAGCAAGCCTAACATATCATATTTCAGAGTATTTGGTTGTAAGTGCTACATTCTTAGGAAAGGCAAACGCCTAACTAAGTTTGAAGCTAAATCTGATGTTGGTATATTCCTTGGTTATTCCACTAACTCCCATGCCTATAGAGTCTTTAACACTTCCTCTCAGGTTGTTGAAGAATCTATAGATGTGGATTTTGATGAGTCTTATGGCTCCCAAGGAGAGCAAGTTGCTATTGATGTAGGAAATGAGGATATTCTAAAGAAGTCCACCGGTGAGATCAGACCCACCATCAAGGAGGAGCCTGCCTCACCAAGTGATCAAGAACCCTCTTCTGCATCAATCCTTGAAGACACTGGAGATCATGAAATAGAGTTCGAGTGCAACCCAGCCAATGATCAGCTTGACGCAGAAGCCTTCATGCACCCAGCTGTGTCACAGGAAGAAACTACCGGTGTCACAGGCAACTCCATCAGCTGTGACACAGGCAGTTGATCCCGATCCCCTTGTGATCAGCCGGCTGCAGAAGGATCACCCTGTGGACAACATCATCGGTGCCATTAATAGGGGAGTGACCACTCGATCTCGAATTGCTAACTTTTGTGAGCATTACTCCTTTGTCTCAACTGTTGAACCCAGGACCATAGGTGAAGCTCTAAAGGATGCTGATTGGATCAATGCTATGCATGAAGAGCTCAACCAGTTCGAGAGGAATGAAGTATGGTCACTGGTGGAAAGACCTAAAGACCATAATATGATTGGAACCAAATGGGTCTTTAGGAACAAGCAAGATACTAATGGACTGGTGGTAAGAAACAAAGCCAGACTTGTGGCACAAGGATTCACACAAGTAGAAGGTCTGGACTTTGGAGAAACATTTGCCCCTGTGGCAAGACTTGAAGCCATCAGAATCCTGTTAGCCTATGCTGCTCATCACAATATCAAGCTGTACCAGATGGATGTCAAGTCTGTATTTCTGAATGGTAAGCTTTCTGAGCTTGTATATATAGAGCAGCCACCAGGTTTTGAAAATGATAAAAAGCCATACCATGTTTACAAATTGCACAAAGCTTTATATGGTCTAAAACAAGCACCAAGAGCATGGTATGACACATTGAAAGAATTTCTAATAAGCAATGGATTTAAAATGAGCTTAGTTGATACAACTCTATTCACTAAAAGAAATGGAAAAGAATTATTTGTGTGCCAAATTTATGTCGATGACATAATATTTGGTAGTACTAACCGTTCCATGAGTGAAGAGTTTAGCAAGCTGATGACCAAGAGATTTGAGATGTCTTTGGATGGAGAACTCAAGTACTTCCTAGGACTTCAGATCCATCAACTGAAGGAAGGTACTTTCATCTCTCAAGAAAAGTTCACCAAAGACATCATCACCAAGTTTGGCATGAAGGATGCAAAAGGTATACACACTCCCATGCAAACAAATGGCCATCTTGATCTAAACACTGAAGGTAAGTCTGCTGATCAAAAGGAATTTAGATCTATGATAGGCTCATTGCTATATTTGTGTGCATCTAGGCCTGATATTATGCTTAGTGTTTGTATGTGTGCTAGATTCCAAACTAACCCTAAGGATTGTCACAGAGTGGCAGTCCGCAGGATTCTGAGATATTTGATTCACACTCTAGGGTTTGGCTTGTGGTATCCTAAAGGTGCAAACTTTGAGCTAGTTGGCTACTCTGATAGCGACTATGCTGGGTGTAAGGTTGACAGAAAAAGCACCTCGGGTACCTGCCAGTTCCTAGGGCACTCTTTGGTGTCCTGGTCATCCAAGAAACAAAATTCAGTAGCCCTTTCCACTGCAGAAGCTGAGTATATAGCTGCTAGTAGTTGTTGTGCTCAATTGTTATGGATGAGGCAGACCTTGAAAGATTTTAGCATATCTTTTAATCAAGTACCCCTCTTCTGTGATAATGAAAGTGCAATCAAGTTAGCCAACAACCCAGTACATCACCAAAGATCCAAACACATAGAAGTGAGGCACCACTTCCTTAGAGACCATGTAGAAAAAGGAGATATACTGCTGTGCCATGTAAGGACTGAAAAACAATTAGCTGATATATTCACCAAGCCCTTAGATGAGACCAGGTTCTGTGCCCTGAGGAGTGAATTGAATATCATTGATGTCTCTAACCTGCAATAAAAGGTTTGGCTTGGTGTCTAGCTGATGTGATTTCATCTTTATCTTTTGCATCTTTGTACCTGTGCTACCCACCTGTCTCACAGGTGTGTACTTTGCATCATGCTGATATTATATCTTATAGTCTGTAAAGTGCATTTTTTGTGTATAAGTCTTTATCTAGATTAACTCATGTCAGCTTGGGCTTTGCTTGATTGATTTTCTGGCAAGCTGACACTGAGAAGATCACTTAAGGACATTCTGATAGTGCTAATGCTTTCTTTCTTATCTAAATCAATCCATCTTGGTGTTCACTAGATGAAATACTTGTCACCTGAGTCTCCCAGCTGTGTCTTAGGTGAATGCTTTGAAAATCCCATAGGCCAGAGTATACATCTCTTTCACCTGTGTCACAGGTCCTTATGTCAGCTGTGACACAGCCACTCTATAACCTCTGGACCTATATAAAGAGTTGCTGCGTCCACACAGAAACCGCTTCGAACTCCCATACCCAAAACTTCCGCCGTGCGCCAATTTTTCGCGTTCTCATCTTTTTCGCCGGTTTCGCCATCGAAATTTCTTCAACCAGTTGAAGGAAGCATTCCGTTGATCTCTAACGTCGATTCAACCGCAGCAAAGTTCAATCTTGATCAAAGTAAGCCACTGCAAAACCCTCCTTTGCGCTCAGTTCATGTTCTAGGTCTTGGTTGCCTAATCTATTAGCGCATTGGTCCATATTAGGGTTGGTCTTACTCTTGTGCCATCTTTAAATTTCATCCAAGCTAAAATCGGCCAGCAAATCTTTGTCAAACTCAAAATTCCATGAATTTGCTGTCCGCCCCCGCACATAGCTGTGTCACCGCTAGGGTCTCACCTGTCACACAGGTGTGCCTATTCAACAGGCTAAGACCTCGGAAAAGCTCTAAGTCCTCACCTGTGTCTGCTTATCCTAACACAGGTGTCTAACACAGCTATTACTCTGCATCAAATGAACACCTCTTACCTACTTCTCTCTTATCTATCTTGTCTCAGCAGATGTCTTCAGGCTCTGAGAAAGCTGACAGTGCTCTGAAATGGTCTGATCCAGAGAAATCTCCCATGGAATTAGTTATCTCAGATTCAGATCAAGAGAGAGAGAGGCTGAGACAGAAACAGGAGGCTGCAGAGAAAAGAAAGGCACAACAAAGGGCATACAGGCAAAGAGTGGCTGCTGGAAAGAAGGCAGCTGCTTCTAAAGCTGGTTCTCAGGGTGCTCCATCTAAAAGGACAAGGTCCTCAGCTGCAGTTGAGCACACTTCTTTGGGAAAAGAGGTTGTCAAGAAGGGCAAAAAGATAGCAAAGAAATCTCCAAAGCCATCCATTGAAGATGTAGTGGTGGTGCCAAGTGGCACACTCACAATCAGGGAACCTACTCCACCGCCTAAAGTGTCTCAAGAAGAACTTGAGTATGATCAGATGATTCTTGAAGAGATGGATAAGTTAGCAATTCAGATAAGAGAAGAAACAGATGAAGAAATCAAGAAAAAGCTGAACACTATCTATACTGCCAAAAGCCTTGAGCTTTCAGAGGCTGCAAGACCAGTTTCCATGGGCATTCCTGTTCCATCAGAACAAGATAAGGAACTTTTAAGAGAAATTGCAGATTTACACAAGCAGTTGCAGTCAACATCCTCTCATGATGCTGCAGTCGAAATCAGGAAGCAAATCCTTGAAAAGCAAGATAAGCTCTCAGCAAAATCCTTGTTGTCAGGGCCTAAGGATCAGAGAGGCTTATCTAAAACTGATGCCAGAGATAGTCATCTTCTTCAACAGATGGAAGAGCTGCTGAAGAAAGCAAATTCTTTGCCCAAAGGTCTTGAGAAACAATATCTATTGGCTGAAATCAGACCAAGAGAGGTCAGCTATCTGAAGATTTCAGAAAACCTCCTCAAGCTCGATCTTTCCTTCAACCAGGTCTCAGCAAGGATGATGCTAAAACACGTCTTGCTGCAGAGATTAATACTTTGCTTGGAAAGATAAGAAGGACACCTCGAGGCACTGAGAAACAAGCTTTGCAGGCTGAGCTCAAAACCAAGCAGGCGATGCTTTCTGGTGAAATTCCTATCCCTAAAGCTGATGCTCCAGCAGCTCCAAAGAGAAAGAGATCTAATACAGTGGAAATCACTGAGGAGCCTGCTGCAAAGAAGTCTGAACAAGAACCTGAGATTGAAATAATCTCTGAATCAACCCAGAGCTCTAAGCCGTCTCTCAAAGATCAGTTGGATCAGCTGAAGAAAGATCTTCAAGAAATCAAGAAGGAATCGCTACCACCTGTGTCACAGGTAGCTAGCTCAGACAGATTTGGCAAACAGGCATATCAGAGGAAAGGCAGAAAATCTCAGAGTTCAACCAGCATTGACTCTATTTCAACTCTGGATGTTCAGAAGCCTTTGTCTCCTTCTCAGTTTCTAGTCTCTGAAGCTGAAGATCCAGCTGCTTCCAAGGCTCAAGTGCATGCATCTTCTAAACAAGTCTCAACAGAATCTCCAGTGGCTGCAAAATCTTCAAGTCCACAGCTGTCTCAACCAGCTGTGCCTCAGGCAGGAGAAAAAGCTCAAGACTCTCACCGGTCTCCATCACCTGTGTCACCGTCAGCTGACCCAGCTCAGTCAGTTCAGCCACCTGTGTCATCACCTGTGGCACAGGTCAGTAAGTCAGCTGAGCCAGAAGAAAGTGAAGAAAGCTCTGAGAGCTCATCTGATGATGGCAGAGGTGCGTCTGTAACTCCTCCAAGGCCAAGAAAAACCAAAGCTGATTCTGATGAAGACTATCAGGGAGAGAGTCCATCTCCAAGTGACAAATCAGCAGAAGAAGCTGCCGAAGAAGAAAAGGAGGATGAAGTGGCAGAATATGAGGACAGCTCTCCCAGTCACTCAGTCAGAGAAGAAGACATGGAGGATAAATATCATTACATCTTCTCTCATGCTCTGAGGACTGAGGCCAATCAGATGGAATTTATTTCTAGAGCTGATGCCAAGAAACTGCCAAAGAGTGATCCCAAGAGATCCAAGAGCAAAGTTGCCTCAATGAGACCAAGTTCATTCATAAAGATGAGGTCAACAAATCCATACTTCTCTGAAGATCAGGAGTTTATAGCTCCATCTTGCTCAGACCCCAGATTCCACAATGATCATCAAAGGGGTGTATACCATGAGGTTCTTGCCTCCAAAGGATTTGTAGATTGCAAGACCATTGACTGGTCAGCTATGTCAGATTCAAGACTGAGAGCAGTTCCTTCTCTGATCCAAGCCTCAGGTCTTGAATTCCTATGCAATCTTCAGCAAGCTTATGATCCTGAGATCATCAAGGAGTTCTATGCCACAGTTTGGATAGAACAGCAGAATCAGGATGTTATGCTCTGGATGACAAGAGGTCAACTTCTTTCAATCACAGCTCCAGAGTTCAATAGCTTGATGCATGCTCCTCTGGAACCAGGCATGCCAAATCTTTTCAAGCTTGCACCAGTTCCAAATGAAGTGAGAAGAAAATTCTATCCAAGGAACTTCAGATTCCCTGCCAAGGCCCCTACAGATCATGTCAATTTCAAGGGTATAACCATCACTGCCAAGCATCTGATCAAGATTCTTAATGTCACTCTTCAACCCAAAGGGGGTAACACAGATGCTGTTTATAATGCAACCTGGCAGATATTGGTGCATATAGCAAAGAATCAGCACTTTGATGTTGCAAGATACATTTTTCATGAGATAGATGTTGTCTCCAAGGACAAAAAGGCTAAGCTGAGGTATGGATCGTACATCATGTACATGATCCTTCAAAGAACAAGTCTTCTGAGCTCTTCTCTTGACCTCTCTGTGAAGACAATCAAAACCCAGCTTAGACCTCAGGCAGATGATCATCCAGATGAGGTTGCAGTTCCTGCATTATTTGGCGAGCATATCGTTCTGAGGGTGTGGCCCAAAACTCATGTGGCGGCAAAGACGTGAAAGAGCATCTAGGCCCTAATTTGGTTTTGATGGTTAATGGCAACCTAAACTGGAATCTAATGTTTACATTTGAGTGTAAGCAGATCTTACAGGTTCCATGATGAAGGGCTATCCAGAGAAGGATGGCCACCAAAAAGGTACAAGGTGGGTTCAAGGACAAAGAGATGGCTGTGCTAGGGAGCTGTGCCACAGCTGAGAAGAAGCTGGTGCTGTGCAGGGAGCTGCAAGCAGGGTGATGGTGGCTTGATGCGTCAAGGGCCGTGACTTCAGCTAGTGGCAGGTGAAGCCTAGATTTGCTAGTTTCTTTGAGTCCATAGGAACCACCCGTACTATCAAGAGGGATGAAACAGTAGCAGTTGTCTAAGGGAACCTTGCTCATTGCTCAGAGTGTTGGTCAAGGGGATTGGTGCTTTGAGGCCAATTGCCCTGTGTCAATAGCTTTGCACAAAAGTATGTAGCTGTGTGAAAATCCTAGAGCCTTAGGCACCTGTGTGACACAGCTGTGTCACAGGTGGTCTTCCGCTCTATGACTCAGGTACACCTCTGTACCGGGAGAGAGCTTGTAAAAGCTAAGGGAACTGCTCTGCGGTAGGGTCTGCTGTGTCAGGGGTCTATCGGAGGTTCTCTCCTTTTCAGGTAGCTTAGGTAAAGTATGCTGAGGGCATGTAGTGTGCCAGGACCGGGCTGGGTAGTCCTGCTATCAGCTAAGGGTTCACCTGTGTGTGCCGCCGATGACACAGGTGTCGGTCTGCCTGAGCCGGTTACTGTTGAGCGTAGGGTATAGCTGTGTCACAGGTGGTTGACACCGGTGGCTCACTCAATCCTACGTGGCAACAGGGTAACGGTCAGGTGCCTGTGGGACCCTATATATAGGGGACCAGGGGAGGACTCTGTCCTCAACCTTGCTCAAATCAGTGATTCTCATACGACCGTTGCAAAGCCTCCAACCACTCCACAAGAGCCAAGTGCCTAAGGGTTAGTTCGAGTGGGTTTTGTGAGCTAGAGCACGAGCAAAGGTTCCTCCAAGAGATTGCTGCTGGATCATCTGTTACTCTTGGAGTTTGTCTACTCCTAGACGGGTGTAGGAGTTGCTGGTATCACCCAAGCTTGTGTGGGCTGAACCAGTAGTTTGTGAAGCTGTTCTGAGGTCTACCTGCTGCAAGGCAAAAGGATCTCCACAAGCAAGAAGGAAGAGTCCTGAAAGATCAGGTACTCGGAGAACAAGCACGATTCAGTGCTGGCCATCTCTTAGGAGTGGTCTCTCCAACGGAGACGTACCTTCTCTGCAAGAGTTGGGAACTTCGGTGAAAAATCTCTTAGTCTCCTTTACTTTCCTGTACTGCATGCTTATCTGTTTACTCTTGCTTGCTTGTGTCTCTTAGACTTGCTCTGTTGCACTTACCTTTTCACCTGTGCTAGCTTCCCTTTACACCTGTGTGTGATCATCTGTTACTCAGCTGTTTCATTCATTTGTTCTCATCTGTGCTAGCACCTGTGTCTCAGATAGTCTAAGTAGATCACCTGTATTAGGTTATCTTTTCACCTGTGCCTTTCACCTGTGTGACAGCTGTGTGTTAATTTTCACATAGTTCTCATCTGTGTCACTTACCTGTGTCACAGCTATCACTTTTAATCTGTGAAGTTAACCTGACAACTTAAATAGAAGAATTAAAAGGGGAAATTTTATAAGCCAACTATTCACCCCCCCTCTAGTCGGCATCTTGGTCCTTTCAAGACGCTCTATGCCACGGTAGAGATAAAGTTGTACTAACACGGCGACGGAGACATAGCTCATGTGACGGTGAGGGGATACTCTACGCCGCAGCGGTGCGTGCTCTACACCGCGGTGGAGATAAAGTTGTCCCGACACGGCGACGGAAACATTGCTCACGTGGCGGTGAGGGGATGCTCTACGCCGCGGCGGAGTGTGCTCTAACACCGTGGTGGAGATAAAGTTGTCCCGACACGGTGAAGGAGACATTGCTCACGTGGCGGTGAGGGGATGCTCTACACCGTGGCGGAACGTGCTCTACGCCGCGGTGGAGATAAAGTTGTCCCGACACGGCAACGAAGACGTTGCTCACGTGGCGTGAGGGGATGCTCTACGCCGCGGTGGAGATAAAGTTGTCCCAACACGGCGACAGAGACGTTGCTCACGTGGCGGTGAGGGAATGCTCTACGCCACGGCAGAGCGTGCTCTACGCCACGGTGGAGATAAAGTTGTCCCGACACGGCGACGGAGATGTTGCTCACGTGGCGGTGAGGGGATGCTCTACGCCGCGGCGGAGCGTGCTCTATGCCGTGGTGGAGATAAAGTCATCCCGACACGGTGATGGAGACGTTGCTCATGTGGCGGTGAGGGGATGCTCTACGCCGTGGTAGAGCGTGCTCTATGCCGCGGTGGAGCGCGACCTTGCTTCCTCATGAAGAAGGGATAACCGTTATCTTCCTCTTTGGACCAGCCACGGGCCAGCCCCTATTTTTGTTTATGCAGACAACACTACGGCTCGCAGGCCCATTACATAGTTTTGATAGTGGCAGTCGCAACAGCCTAGGGCGATGCCCTTTACAAAAGATGGTACTAACCGGCGCAGCGGCTTGCTAATAAAACTAGAAATGGAATACATGAGGAGGTCCCATGATGACGCTTCTACACGTGAGCTACACATAGTACTTGCGGAGGTTGTCGGTGTTCCAGCTATGCTTCAACTCTGCTCCGTCGAGGGTTTTTAAATGGAATGATGATGGGCGCGTGACACAGATAACTTCGTATAGTCCCTCCCACTTTGAGCTTAGCTTGCCATCAGCCTCGGGGTTGGCCTTCTTCTTAAGCACAAGGTCACCTACTTGGATGGGCCGCGGGTGGACGGTCTTGTTGTAAGCCTTCGCCATCGAGGCTCGATCCACTTGGAGAAGTAATCGACCGCAACGACCACAAATTTGCGGCCATGACTTTTGACCTTGAACGGGCCAACGAAGTCAAGCCCCCAACACGTGAGAGGCCACGAGGGGAAATCAGTTGCAAGTCATGGGCAAGGAGATTTGTCCCCCGACCCATCCACTAGTATGCCGGGCATGTCTTGACGAGGCTTTGTGCATCACGGAGAGCGGTTGGCCAATAGAAGCCTTGGCGAAAGGCCTTGGATACTATGGCACGCAGCGCGAGGTGGGAGCCGCACAGCCCCTGGTGGATTTCTCGCACAAGATCGGCTCCTTCTTCTTTGGAGACGCACCGAAGGTACGGCACGCACACCCCATGCTTATAAAGGGCTTCTTGGTGAATAATGAAGCCCCTGGCTCGGCTCTTCAGTCTCTGTGCCTCGACAGGGTCATCGGGCTCTATTTCATCTGTGAGGTAGCGGAGGATTCGTGTCCTTCATTCTTATTCTTCAATGTGGTGCACCTCCGGGAGGTCCTTTGTTGCTGGCGCCGTGATGACCTCGTAAAAGACACCCGGCGGGACCTTAGCCCGTGTGCTCGCGGTGCGCGCCAGATTGTCGGTGTCGGCGTTCTCTGAGCGCGGGATGCTGCGCACGGTGATGCCGACAAAGTGTTTCTCGGTGGCTTGTGCAAGGGCGAGGTACTTGATCATCTCGGGGTCCTTGGCCTGATAACTTTTGTCCACGAGCCCTGCTATAAGCTGGGAGTCGCTCTTGACCATCACCCTCAGCGCTCCCGAGGCCCGTGCCTTGCGCAGGCCGAGTAACAACGCTTCGTACTCGGTGATGTTGTTAGTGGCCTTGAACTCAAGACGCATGGAGTACAAGGTGCATGATCTCTTGGGTGATTCTAGGACAGCCCCCGCACCGGCACCATCGGAGCACCACGAGCCATTCACGTATACCGTCCACAGCAAGTCAGCATGATCTTGGGTGACAGGATATTCTGATGGGACCCATTCTGCCACAAAGTCTGCCAGCACCTGCGACTTGATCGCCGTCCGGGGGAGAAAGTCGATGTCGAATGGGCCAGCTCAGCTGCCCACTTCCCGATGCGTCTGGAGGCCTCCTTGTTGCGGAGCATCTCTCCGAGGGGGAAGGAGGATGGCACTCGAATAGAGTGAGCGACGAAGTAGTGCCGCAGTTTGCGGGACGCCATCAACAACGCGTATGCGAGCTTTTCTAGCTCGGTATACTATGCCCTGGCACCTTGAAGTGCTTCTGAAACGTAGTAGACTGGGTGCTGGATTGTGTTTTCTTCTTTGGCCAAGACGGCGCTCACCGCAGCCGGGGTAGCTGCCAGATACAACAACAGGCTCTCTCCCTAGGCAGGGCTCTGCAATAGCGGTGGTGAGGTGAGGTACATCTTCAGGTCATCTAGGGCTGCTTGGTTGTCCACCGTCCACTCAAAGTTGGTGGACCCCCATAGAGCTTTGAAGAAAGGGAGACCCTTCTCAGAAGATCTAGAGACAAACCTCCCGAGCGCCGCGAGGCGTCCGGTAAGCTTTTGTACTTCCTTGACATTCTCAGGCGGGCGCATGTCGAGGATGGCTTTGATTTTTGAATGGTTAGCTTCAATTCCCCTTCTCGACACGAGGAAGCCGAGTAGCATCCCTGCTCGAACACCGAACACACATTTCTCAGGATTGAGCTTCATGCCGGCTTGATGGAGGTTGTCGAACGTCTCCTGCAAGTCCGCTGCGTGGACGGCGGCTTTCATGCTCTTGATGACAATGTCATCGACGTAGGCCTCGACGTTGCGCCCGATTTGGCTGGAGTGGGCCTTGTGCACGAGCCTGGAGAAAGTAGCTCCGGCATTCTTCAACCCAAACGCCATCTAGACATAACAAAATGTCTTGAAAGACGTGATAAAGCTGGTCTTTTCCTCGTCTTCCCGCGCCATCCATACCTGGTGATACCCTGAGTAGGCGTCAACGAAGCTCATAAGTTCGCACCTGGAGGTGGCATCGACGAGCTGATTGATCAGTGGCAGCGGGAAGTTGTCCTTCGGGCATGCGTTGTTGAGGTTGGTGTAGTCCACACACATGCGCCACTTACCATTGGCCTTCTCGACTAGGATAGGATTAGCAAGCCATTTGGGGTGCATGACCTCGCAGATGTCTTCTGCCTTGTGGAGCTTGTCAACCTGCTCCCGGACCGTGATCTGACGCTCCACCGACATCTTTCGCAACTTCTGCTTGACAAGACGCGCGTCGGGGTTGACGAGCAATTTGTGCTCGATGATTTCCCGGGGGACGCCGGGGAGGTCCTCGTGCTCCCATGTGAACATGTCTCTATTGGTCCGCAACGTACCGAGGATGGCCTCCTCATTGATTGGGTCAAGGTTGACCCTGATGAGCACTGTCTCACCGTCGGGTTTAGGTTTTGGCACCCACCACCCTAATGTCGGCGGGTCGGGAGCCCCTTGCGTAGCCTTGTCATCTTCCGACTGGATGGTATGGACATACCGGATGGCCGCTTGAATGTCCTTGTCGATCTTACAAGACAAGTCCTAGCTGCCCCCGCACTGTGATGACCCCTGAGGAGGCTAGGATCTTCATGCAGAGAAAGGTGTGGTGCGGAACCGCACCAAATTTATTCGGCGTGACTCGACCGAGGATGACGTTGTATTGGTAGGGGATGTTGACGACATCGAAGACAATGCTCTCCCTACCGATGCAACTGTCAGCTCTAAATTCCACCGAGAGCTCAATCTTGCCGAGGGCCGGGACTGGCTCGCCCCCAAAGCCCAGGAGTGGTACCCCCGCGGGGGTGAGGCACACGCGGGGGATTCCCATCTCGGTGAGTGTAGATGCAAAAACGATGTCCACCGAGCTACCTCCGTCAATGAAGACACGGCGCACCTCGCAGCTGTTGATGACCACCGAGATGACGAGAGCGTCATGGTGGGGAAAGTGACTCCGGCGGTGTCCTCAGGGCAAAAGGTCACGGTGGCATCGACCCACGCAGGTAGCTCAGTGGGCGGAAAGGAACCGATATGGTCGACTTGACGGGAGTAGGCCCGGCATTGCCGCTTGGATGAGTAGGTGTGAGCGTTGCCTCCGGTGATGGCGTGGATGATTCGTTGGGGGCCGATGGCCTGGATTGGTGCTCCGCCACATGGTGGTAGCGGTGGTGGCAGCAGTAGCTGTAAGGTAGGAACCCCTTGTCGCCGAGCTCGGCTTGACGGATCAGCAATGCCCCTGCCGCCGGGGTGCCATGGTTGCCAGCGCTGCCGGGCCGCGATGACAACATCACACTCTGTCGTGGAGTGAGTGTTTACTCGGTGTACTTCGCAGAACTTGCCTTGTGGCCTGCTGCTTTCACCGCTTCTATGATTGCGGTGGCCGGCCTGGCTGTCTCTCTCGTGGTTGCGGTGGTCATCGCGCTTCCAATCTTGGTGATCCAAGCGTGGGTGGTCTCGTCCTTCACTGCGTACTCGGTTCTGCCCACCACCTTGCCACTAGCCTTGGCTTTAGTAGTGTGGTTGCGGGGCGGGAGCCTCGCGCTCCTCCACGCGATGTACACCTCGTTGGCGTGGCTGACGCTTGCCATGATTCTCAGAGTCAGGCGCGAACTGTGCGGCTGAGGCCAAGGCTTCGGCTCTTCTCTGCTCTCTCCCTTTCTCGGCACGGGAGTATGTGTCCATGATGTCGTAGAGCTCCCTAATTATTCTCGGTTGCCTCCTGTCGAGCTTGGCTGCCAGGTCGTCATCATGTATTGTACGATGCACGGCATCACACATGCTTTGGTCGGTGATGTCGCGGACTTGGCATTGGAGGTTGGAGAAGCGTTTGTGGAATGCCCGGATGGATTCGCCCAGGGCCTGCTTGAGGATGTTCAGATCCGAAGAGGTGACGTTTGTTTATGCTTCCCTGGAAGCGACTGTGCATTTGCTCGCGAAGGTGCTCCCACGAGTACACCGAGTTGGGAGGCAGTGTGAGGTACCACGTGTGAGCTAATCCGGTGAGCGCAAGCAGCAGACTTTTCGCCATCACTGCTTCGCCCCCTCCGGCAGCTGATACAGCAGCTTCATACACACGGGTGTACTCTGTGGGGTCTGTCTCACCGTTGTACTTGGGAAGGTCCACCAGGCGAAACTTGCTTGGCTATGGGTTAGCCGTCAGCCCCAAGCTGAGCGGACTGAGCACGTCCGCGAGGTTGTCGACCTCCTGCCGTGGCAGGGGGCGGCAGGCGCGGCAGCCAGAGCTGGGATGTAGACGTCAGGTGGGGCATCTGGGTACACGTGTTCCTTGTCCGGGCGTCTAGGCCTCGGGCCCCTTGGTCGCTGGTGCCGGCCCTGGCATCGCGGAGGACCGTGTGTGCCGTTTGTTGATTTCGTCCGATCTCTTCACGGAGGGGTTCAGCGTGTGCCTGCGCATTTGCCAATTCTTGGAGGAGCTCATCGACCGCTTGGTGATTGCGCCGGATATTCTCCCGTGCTTCCGCTATGGCTTCTTCTTGCGGCCGACGTATGACGTCGGCCCCACCTTGGGTAACCGCGAGTTGTGCTCGGAGCTCCACAGTTTCACGGGCTAATGCCACCGCATGGAGGGCCTTGACTTGGGCTGCTTCAAGCTGGACACGGACCTGCTTCGCCTGCTGGGCTACGGCTGTAACCTGTTGCCTTAATGTCTCCATCTCTCGCTTGGCATGAGCGAGGACCCCAGAGGTCTCTGGACCAGTGGCTTGGGCGTTGATGGCGAGGGCGATGTCGTTGTTCGTTGCAGGGGTGGCCATGCGTGTTGTCATCCTCGCGGCGACCTGTGGGGCGACAACCGTGATGCTTGGAACCATATTGGCGATTGATGGTGACATGGCACCCGGGTATCATCAAGGAGGACGAATCCGGCCTCCCAGCCACGGGGTGGGCCGGGCCGACTACTCGGAGTCCGACTACAACACGGGGGCGCCTCACCGACGTGGAGTACAAGACAAGGACTAATACCTGTCCGGCTTACCCGGAATTGGTTGTAACCGAATAGGAAACATATCTGTTAACCCGATCCGGACTCTGTAACCCTACCCCGGCCGACTATATAAGGCCCAGTAGGGGACCCCCGATCGGGAACCAATCCATCCAACTTCACCTGATCACGTCTGATCAGCCCTCCATTGTTTCATAGCTCAAGCCCCCTCGAGATCGACTCTCTAGGGCTTGAGGCACTCGGGATACTTGCAATACCAGCCACCAAACATAGGACGTAGGGTATTACCTCTCCGAGAGGGCCTGAACCTGTCTAAATCTTGTCTCCCGTGTGCACCCATCCAGATTTGCTGTGCTCACGCCGCCCCATAAGTAGTATTGCCGGAATAATACTCCGACAGTTGGCGCGCCAGGTAGGGGCAGGTGCGCATAGATCCATCTGCACGAATCCAGATGGGCTTCGTCAACGTCAACAACGTCTTCGTCCCGGGAAGCATCATGAGATTCGCCCTCGTGAATGCTGTCCCGGATCCCGGCCAGCTTTTCCAATTTGGAAGGCTGAACTTCATCGCCGACAAGATCGGCCACCTTCACCTCTGCTACTCGGCGACGTCCCGACCAGTAGAGGCTTCTTCAGCTTTTCAGCACGGGCTCTCCCCCTGAATCCGCGCACTCGGCCCCTCTCCTCAGGGAAGAGGCTTCGCCGAAACCAGATCCGTTTGTCGCGCATGAGTTCGCACTCGGATCCCGTCTGGTGGGAGCAATTGACTCTCTCCTCCCTGTCCTCGAGTACTACTCGGACGAGGATGAGAGTTCTGGCAGCCACCACCCGTCTCGGGAAGTCTTCATGGCCAACGCCGACTCAGCAGATGGCGACGATGGCCAAGAGGTCCCCATTGAGGAACAAACACCGGCTGAGCTCGAGGCCACCCGACTCCGACTCCTTGCTAAGGAGGAAGAGTTGATCGAGCAACAGACTCGGCTCGCCCGCCAGCGTGACGACCAACGCCGCAACGACGACATGAGGGCTCGGGGACGCCAGGTTCACAACGAGCTCCGCATGCGTGAAAGGGAAGGAGTCCCGATATTTCCTCTCCCGAGTCATAACATTGTCGCGACCACGATGGCGGCCTGCGCCATCGAGATCCCCGAGGGCAACCCGGGGCATGATGAACTTCGCCGACTTCGGGTTCTGCTAGAGGAAACCGCCCTCCAGCATGCCGAAGCTTCAGAAGGTCATCCTGGCTCCTCGGCAGGTGCGAGGAGTCGGCGCTCTTCACTGCCGAAAAGCCCGTCTAACGCGGGTGGACGGCGAGCAACCTCCGACCGACGACAGCCGGCCGGAGATGTTCATGAGCGACTCGGTCCAGACCGAGACGCCCGCGGCACCATAGCCGCCAGAGCCCGCGCCCGACAAGACGCGGACAAAAACGCCCGTCAGGCTGCACCGGTCCGTGAGCGACTCGGACCAAGGGACCCTGCAGGCGCTGAAGGAAGCACTCATCCTGGGTCCAGGAGAGACAATCGTGGCGACCACCGCAACGACAGCGGTGCCACCAGCCGAGGACGTTCTCCGACCTCCTCTGGCATGGGATTCTCGGGTCCAAAGGCTTTTGGCCCCCGTATCCGCAGTGTCATTTTCCCGCCACGGTTCCAAGTCACCGGCATCGACAAGTACACCGGAGAGACTCGGCCGGACATCTGGCTGGCCGACTACCACACGGCGTGCAGGACCAATGGTGGGAACGACTACGTCGCGATCCACTACTTGCCGCTGTTCCTGGCTGACTCGGCCCGAGCCTGGCTCACCAGCCTGCCTCCGGGTTGCATCCATACATGGAGCGACCTCGAGACCCTTTTTGTGAACAACTTCCAGGGCACGTACAATCGTCCCGGGAATGCGTGGGACCTCCACAGTTGTACACAAAAATCGGATGAAACTCTCCATGAGTACATCCAACGCTTCTCCAAGAAGAAGAACTCCTTGCCCGAGGTCCGAGAGGGTGACGCCATCACTGCCTTCTCCAAGGGAGTTCGAAGCACCGACCTCATTCACAAGATAGCGCGCAAGAATCCTCAGACCATGCGCGAACTCTTTGATATAGCCAATAACTTCGCCACCGATGAAGAGGCTGTCCGCAGTGCTACTCGGGACGACAAGGGGAGGAACAAGGGCGAAGGTTCCGACTCACCCAGTCGGGACGCTCAACCCGAGTCATCCAGGAAGAAGCACCGGAAGCGTAAAGACGGAGATCTCGTTGCCGCGGCTGAGCGCGCCCCGCCGCGCCGACCTCAGCACACCAACGCGACCTTCGAGGAGATGATGAGTCAGCCGTGTCATTTTCATGGGCCCAAGTCCAATCATCTGACGCGCGATTGCAATCTCTTGAAGAATTTAAACAAGCCTTACAACAATAATAAGGGAAAGAAGGAGCCCCCTCAGGACGAGGGAGACGAATTTCCCAAAGAGACCGCTTGCTTGATGATCTTCGGTGGCCCGAACGGCTACGAATCCAAACGCCGCCAGAAGATCATTGACCGAGAGGTCAACGCAGTGGAACCGGCTGTGCCCAAGTACCTGCGATGGTCCGAGTCCGTAATCTCATTCGGACGCGCGGATCACCCCGACTACATACCCCAGCCGGGACGTTTCCCCTTGGTGGTGAACCCGATCGTCTGCGGCGTCCACCTCACCAAGGTTCTCATGGACGGCGGGAGTGGCCTCAACATCCTCTACGTCAAGACCCTCGACGACATGAAGATTCCTCGATCCGAGATCAAGCCGACTGGTGCCCCCTTCCACGGGGTAGTACCCGGCAAGATGGCGAGTCCACTCGGGCAGGTCAGCCTGCCCGTTACCTTTGGTACTCCCGACAACTTCCGGACCGAGACTCTCACCTTTGAGGTCGTCGACTTCCCAGGATCATACCATGCCATCCTGGGTCGTCCCTGCTACGCCAAGTTTATGGCTGTCCCCAGCTACGTTTACTTGAAGCTTAAGATGCCGGGCCCCCACGGGATAATCACAGTGCAAAGCAGCTTCCAGCATGCTTACACATGTGACCTAGAGAATTGCAACCTCTCCGCGGCCCAGATCGCCGAGGCCACGCTTTCCGATCTCAAGTCGGCCGTGGTTGAGGAAGCGCCGCCATCCAAGAAAGTTTCAACGTTGACATCTTTCCAGTCAGCACGGGACACTAAGTCGATCCAGCTCGACCCTGAAGACTCCTCCAAGACGACACATCCTCCGACATGCCCGGAGTCCCAAGGGAGGCTGCCGAGCACTCTCTCAACATTCGGCCGGATGCCAAGCCGGTCAAACAGCGCTTACGCCGATTCACTGAGGATAGACGTCAGGCCATAGGAGAAGAAATAGCCAAGCTTCTAGCAGCTGGCTTTATTAAAGAAGTGTATCATCCCGACTGGTTAGCGAACCCAGTTCTTGTTCGCAAAAAGAATGGAAAGTGGAGGATGTGTGTTGATTATACTAGCCTCAACAAGGCATGTCCCAAAGATCCTTTCACTCTTCCTCGCATCGACCAAGTGGTTGACTCCACGGCCGGGTGCCCAGGATGCTTTGGACGGTTTGAAGAAGTTCTTAACTACCCCCCGGTGCTGGCGTCTCCCATGCCCAACGAACCACTGCTTCTCTACGTCGCAGCGACTACTCAGGTAGTCAGCACGGTCTTGGTCGTGGAACGTCCCGAGCCCGGTCATATTCAAAAGGTACAGCGCCCGGTCTACTTCATCAGCGAAGTGCTCTCCGAGTCCAAGGCGCGATACCCTCAGATCCAGAAAATAGCCTATGCTGTTTTCATCACGTCCCGGAAGCTCGTCCACTACTTCCAGGGTCACCCCATCACGGTGGTCAGCTCCTTCCCGATCTCCCGGGCAAAAATGCACAAACTCACATACACAGGAACACAAGTCTTTTTCTGATGGATCCAAAAATTACTTGTTAAAACTTCGAATATCTGCATAAGCCACTCGGCATCTCGAGTGCATGCAAAGCTCACTCGGCACCCCCGAGTACTTTACAAAATTTACTCGGCTAACCCGAGCAGTTTACAGCTAATCCTACCTTCTACAGGCCAGACCGCTTCAGAAGGGCGGCGGTAGACTCGACGGACTGCACCAGCCCCGGGATGTCTTCATCCGGCAGATCCGCGGCATACCCCTCCCCGATTGCCTCCATGTCCAGCGACGGGTAGTGGGACCGCGCCACTGCCAAGACTAAACTGGCCCCCGTCCGCGCGCCCTCCGCCTCGATGGACGCCACTCGGTCGGGCACTTGGCCTAGCCGCTCGGCGACCGCTGCAACGGAGTCCGAGGCCGCCTCGTCAGGCCAGACGGCGCCGCACGCCACCTGCCCCGCCTTCAGCAGCGACCCGATCATCCCACGGGACTTCTCGAGGTTGGCCTTCGACTCTGCAGCAAAACGAATGCATAAGTCAGACGACCGACAGGCCAAGGCAAAACCAAAGTCCGCACGGGCACCTACCGGACTCCGCCGCTGCGGCTGCCTTCTTCGCGGCTTCAGCGGCCGCCTCCGCGTCAGTGGCCCTCTGGGCCGCCAACTCAGCATCGCACCCGAGCTGTGCCTCCATCTTCTCCGCCAAGTCCGCCCGGGCCTTCTCCGCCGTGAGCGCCTTCTCAAGCTTGCGGACCCACTCCTCGGTGTCATCAAGGTCCCGGGCACGGGCCTGCGCCAACTCGGCCTCGCGTCCGAGCTGCTCCGCCCGGGCCCTTTCCGCCGCGAGCGCATCTTCGAGCTCCCGGGCCTGCTCCTTGGCGGTGTCGAGGTCCCGGGCACGGGCCGTCATCGTATCAAGCTCCGCCCTTAGTCGGGCAACCTCTTCTTCGACGGCTGTGGGTGACGACGTGTCAGCAACGACAAAAGAATAGAGGTGACAGGGGAGAAGCAATGGACAACTCGGCGTACTCACCCCGGGACTTGGCCATCTCCTGCGACAGCCCCGCCTGCAGGCCGTTGATTTCCACCCCGCGCTTGCGGGCCACGTCCTCTGCCGACTGCCGGTCCGCGGTGAGCTTGTCCCACTCGGACTTCCGCCGCTCCAGCCGCTCGATCACCGGCAGCCGGTCTTGGAGAAAGGCGGTCTTGTCCTGCGACCGCTTGTTCAGATTCTGCACAAAGGAATGAACATACATTAAAGTCGCCCGGGAAGATTATTATAACCCTCCACTCGGTCCCAAGGACGCAGCGGAGGCTCGGGGGCTACACCCTCTGGGTGCACTGTTCGTGCACCCAGAGTTAGACTGGAAACAAAAAGAACAACTACACCCTCCGCCCGACTACTCCTAGTCGACCGCAGGCTCGGGGGCTACACCCTCTGGGTGCACTGTTTGTGCACCCCGAGTGAAGACTACAAAGAAAAAGCGAAGGGCCCTTCGCCCGACTGACCTAGTCGGGCAGAGGCCCGGGGGCTACTCCCTACGGAGATACTCCTACGAAGGGAGAAAGTCGGCTTACCTCCATCAAAGGACGCAGCCTGCCGTTCAGCAGGTTGGCGCCCTCCTTCGCGGCCTTCAGCAAGGCCGAGAGGATCTCTCCGATTTGGGCCGCGGCGTCAGCGGCCGCCTGCCACACCTTCTCCTCCTCGACATCGTCGATCGTGATAGTCGGCGACTCCGAGCTCCCCTCCCCAATTCGGAGCGGTCGGCGCACCAGCTCCGAGCACGGCTTTGTAGGCAGGGCCGCGCTGAACTCCAGCATCGGCGAGGGCACGCCGGGCTCGCCGTCTGCCATCTCAGTATCCTGGTCGACGCCCGCCGATCCCACCGGCACCAAGGCCCCCGGGGAGGTTTCCTCCTGGGGGGCGACTGGCGAGGTGGGCTGCGCTCCGGGCTGCCCGGAGGAAGGCGGGGGAGTGCTTGCAGGCGGAGGCGACGACGACCGGCGGATCGGAGAAGTCGCAGCAGCCGGAGGAGACGGGGCCCGGGCGTCCGACGCCGGGAGATCCGCGCTCTGGCTCGACCCTGGGCCACTCGGGGGCGCTTTGGGGATGTCCCCCACCTTCCGAGTCCTGCAAACGCGAATTCGACCATGTCAGCATGCACAAAATTAAAAACCAGGAGACTACCGCCAGGGCTACTTACTTGGAGGATCGGGGAAACTTGGAGCCGCCTCTTGGCCCCCGCGCCTTGCCCCCCAGGTGCAGCGGCAGTCAGGGTCGCCGAAGCTCCCGGCCCACCTTGCGGCCCGAAGGCGGTGTCGGCATCTCTCTTCTCCCCCCGACTGGGGGGAGCGTTGTCTTCGGCCGCCCGAGGAACTTCACTTGGGGCGGCCGCCGGCGCTGTCGGATCGGCGCCGGTGGCGGAGCCCTCCTGCTCCGTCAGCGCAGCTCCTACGGCGGCCGGCGCCACGGGATCCTCACCAGCGGCGGAGCCCTCCTGCTCCGCCGAAGCAGACTCCATGGCGGCCGGAGCTTCGGGGTCGGCGCCAGCGGCGGAGCTCTCCTGCTCCGCCGATGCAGACTCCGTGGCGGCCGGAGCCGCGGGACCAGTGCCGGTAGCGGGGTCCTCCTCCCCCGCCTGCGCGGTCCCCGCGGCGGCCGGCGCCACCGGGTCAGCGCCCGCGGCGGAGCCCTCCTGCGTCGCCGCGGGAGGCTCCGTGACGATTGGTGCCACCAGGTCGGCGTCGGCGGTGGCGTCCTCCTGCCTTGTCGGCGTGCTCCCCGATGGAGCTGTCGGGCTGGCAGGGGAGGCAGAACCATCTCGGTCCGGCGAGGCGGTGCCCCTTACGACGATGGTCGGCCCCCCTCTGGGTGGCGCTCGCCGGCTGCCTGCGGCTGCGCCTCCTCACCAGGTAGGCGCTGATATCATCCGAGTCTTCATCATCCTCCTCATGGGCGGGCGTGCTCGACGGAGGAGGCCGGGGTGGAGCGACCGGCGGGGCCCTCGAGGACCCGGCGCCCTTGGACGACCCGGCGCTCTTCGAAGACCCGGCGCCCTTGGAAGAGCCGGCGGCCTTCGAGGACCCGGCGCCCTTGGAGGACCCGTCGCCCTTAGAAGATCCGGCGCTCTTCGAGCGAGTAGCATCGGAAACGGAAGACCCGGCGCCCCTTGAAGAGCGGGCGCTGGAGGTGGAAGACCTGGCGCCCGCAGGCGTCGGAAGCGGAAGACCCGGCGCCTCCCGAGTGTCCGACGCCGGAAGGAGGAGCCCCGACTGCTCCTGACGGTGGTGCCCCGCCGCCCGGGACGTCGGCGTATCGCGGCTGGTTCCAAATCTCGTCCTCCGGGAGGGGAGCCTTGGAGTTGAAGCCGAACAGCACCTGCCGAAAAACAAAGGCAAACACGAAGTAAGATTCAGCGACAAAATAAGGGAAAAATCAAAAGGATACGACTCAGATACTTACGTCACTCGGGGGTCTCGCCCGGCAGAAGGGGGCCGGCCGCCCGGAGAAATCCAGACTCGTCCCTGGAGCCAGGATCTTCTCGAGCCGGCTCTGAACCTCACCCTCTGTGAGCTCCTCCGCGGCCTCCCGGGTCGGGTCGCCTGAGCCGGTGTAGTCGGTCATCGGGTGCGCCCGTAGCTTGGCCGGCTGCACACGCCACCGAACAAAGGTTGCGGCGACGACTGCCCCGGTGACCCCGGACTTCATTTCCTCTTCGAGTTGCGCTGTCACGACGGCGACGCTATCCTGCTCCCTCTCGAGTGGCAGGTCCGTCCAGCTCGGTCTGACCACCGGCGGCTGCCCCGAGAAGGCTGGCAGCGATGGCTCCGGGTTGGCGCAATAGAACCAAAAGGCATGCCAGCCCTTGTTCGACGTCGGCATCGGCGGGGCCGGGTAGTTCGCCGCCGTCCCCGACCTCAGCTGGAACCCGGCGCCACCTACCACGGCCGGGTGGTCTCTGCTGGGCTGAGGCTTCACCATGAAGAAATGCTTCCACAGGGCGAAGTGCGGCTGGATCCCCAGGAAGCACTCGCAGAGTGTGATGAAGCAGGACACATGGAGGATGCTATTCGGGTTGAGATTGTGGAGCTCCAACCCGTAGTAGTACAGCAATCCCCGCAAGAACGGGTGCGCCGGCACGGAAAACCCCCGCTCGAAGAAGGGGCCATGGACCACCAGCTCGCCGGTGTTCGGGGTCGGGATGGTCTCCCCCTCGGCGGAGCGCCACTCGACCAACTCCTTTGATGGCAGCACCCCGACTCGCACGTAGAGCGACAGCCTGATGTCCGTCGCCGACGACTTCACCCACGGGCCCATCGGTTCGGCGGATGGTTCCTCTCCGCTCAACAGCTTCCAGACCAGGGCGTCCTCTTCGGCTTCCGTCGGATCGGCTTCCCAAGACGGGGATTGCATCCGAGGTGGCTGGGGAGGGAGTTAGGGTTTGGAAGGAGCGGTGCACGCGGGTGGAGTTGAGAAGACGAAGGGTTTTGAGCGCTGGAGAAGGAAGAAGGCGAATGGAGCGTGGGCCAGACCTGCGGGTCCCGTGGCATATAAAGTGTCAAGCCGACGGTTCGACTTCCCCACGCTGCACGCGTCCAGATCTGCCGCCTCCCACGACGCGCTTCTTCGGTTTCGCCCGCGCCCACGACCGCGCCGTTTCAGATTCCGTCGCACGTTTCGCGGGCCACGTCGCGCTTGTACCGCGCCCACGACTTGGCGGCGCCGCGATTCGAGCGGCTTAATGAAGGGAGATCCAACGGTTGGCCTTCCAGGCTTTATAACCCGATGGATTACGTCTCCGCTATATGGTGGCTAAAGCGTATTCTCCGTGAATCACTAGCTGGCCGCTGAGGGGAACTCGGCGCTGGGCGTTTTGGCCACAGAGGGTATCAGAGGCTGGCCTCCAGCGAGGAACGCAGTTGGCTGAGTACACCCGAGTGAGGGACAGTGATGGCGTGCCCTCCGTGGGCCACAAGTTGGACGCTGAGCAACTCGAAGCTACTGGATTCTCCACCCAGACCTGACGAGCACTTAAGTCTCGGAGGCCCTGGTATCTGGGATCCCCAGATTCAGTGGAATGACCCGGCGTAAGACTTCGAAACTCAGGAACCTATGCGCCATGTCTGTTTTCTCTGGTTCAGACTTGGAGTTTCAGAGGCATTCCTTCAGAGGACACTAGCCGGCCTTGACCCACTCGGGAGGACCGGGTGCTACTCGGGAACTCGATCGGGATTGATGGCATGCCCCACGCTGGGTTATCAGCCGGTCCCTGTCCCTAAGGATGGACCGGGTGCCACCAGAGATTACCCATTAATAGCTCACCCGCCTTGACATTCCTGCCTTACGGGTGAATGTTACTTGGCTTTAACTGTCTTGTTTGCAGGAGTCCAGTCAGCCCTTCGCAATCTTCCAGTCAGCCGAAGTCAGTCGGGAAGTTCATCCAGAGGCAAAGATCGGCAACGGTGAGATCGTGAAGGACTCGGGGGCTACTGATGGTGACATGGCACCCGGGTATCATCAAGGAGGACGAATCCGGCCTCCCGGCCACGGGGTGGGCCGGGCCGACTACTCGGAGTCCGACTACAACACGGGGGCGCCTCACCGACGTGGAGTACAAGACAAGGACTAATACCTGTCCGGTTTACCCGGAATTAGTTGTAACCGAATAGGAAACATATCTGTTAACCCGATCCGGACTCTGTAACCCTACCCCGGCCGACTATATAAGGCCCAGTAGGGGACCCCCGATCGGGAACCAATCCATCCAACTTCACCTGATCACGTCTGATCAGCCCTCCATTGTTTCATAGCTCAAGCCCCCTCGAGATCGATTCTCTAGGGCTTGAGGCACTCGGGATACTTGCAATACCAGCCACCAAACACAGGACGTAGGGTATTACCTCTCCGAGAGGGCCTGAACCTATCTAAATCTTGTCTCCCGTGTGCACCCATCCAGATTTGCTGTGCTCACGCCGCCCCATAAGTAGTATTGCCGGAATAATGCTCCGACAGCGATAGTTGCGACTTTTCGCTTGGTCCCCTTCTTCGTCTTTGCCCTAGGAGGCATGCCTTCTTACTTCGCGAAGGAGCACACGTGTGTTGTTGAAGACCAACACGCGCGTGTTTTGGTGTTGAGGTTGTGCATGTTACGATTGCCGGTGATGTCCCTGGGCTTCCTCTCGATGGCATCTTAGATGACACAACTTCTTGCTCGTTTCCCACAGACGGCGCCAACTGTCATAGCTTCAAGACTAGGCAGTGTACTTTAGGCACCCCCGATGGTTACGTCGACCTCCGGAGTACCAGGGGAGTGCGAGCAAGGGGATCGTCCGTCGAGGGGGAGCACGGGTGTCCGCGACAGGCGAAGCGGAATGTAAATCACTCACGTCGAGGATTAATGGAAACTCTCGTGTTGAGGCGAAATGAAAACTCTCGTATTTATATCAGGGTTCACAGTTTATATCTGAGAAGAAAGATCCCCTCCTCTCTACCCCCTCTACCCCCTTGGGTCCTATTTATAGGGGTTGAGAGAGGGATGTGAGAGATTACAATTATACCCTTCGGGCAACAACACACCCTCAGGGGATCCTGGTCTTTTCACAAGGATTCTTATGGAATATTCCAATATCCTAGTATCTCACTGTTCGCCGCTATGACGACGCGTTGTCCTTGGGACCAGGACTGAGTATGGCCCCAACGTTCGCCAAGACGGAGCGTTACCTTGAGGTTGTCGACGATGCCAGTGGAGCTCGATGACATTAGGCACAACATGTCGCTACAACAAGGGGGACCTTGACGACGTGAAGGAGAAGCTTGTCGGTTCGGGGTAGCGTAGGGACCCTTCCCCCAACAGGTAGATTATTTTACTAGTATCATTACCTTTAATTAATATCTTGTAATATGGTGGATTGCACTTTTAACATGTCATAATCCCTATTACTTGCTTGAAATTTGCTACTAGTGAATCTTTATACCTTATGCCTCACTTTTAGTTATTAGAACACTTTTGCTAGCACATTTAATATTTGATGCTTTCTATTTTTATTTATTTCAAAATATTTTTTATTTTCTAAGTCAATTGCATATTTATATATATATATATATATTGCATCATTGAGGTACACAACTAGATGAGGAAGATAGTTGTGTATCTGTACTTTCACTTTCTATTTGTTTTAAGTTTAATTTTAGATTTTCATCTAGTGTGACCAATCATCGCTTTTCTGTGCGTTCGACATATTTCTCATAAAAACTACACTACAATTGATCATGCACGCTGCAAGAAAATTATCCATTAAGCTTTCTGGCACCTTTGCCAAGGAGGCGACATTTGATTCATTTGAAATTTGATCAAATTAGTTTCTTTTAGTTACTTGCATTTAAGTTTACTTGCTTTCTAATTTAATTATTTATTGCTTGCTTTAGCGCGTGTTATTAAAAACACAAAAAATTAATAGCTGCTTATTTAGTTTTTAATCTTGCAAAAATGGGTGATGAAATACTAGATTTAGTGAATTTACTAGTGTCTCTAATGCTGATTTTCTTGGAGGATCCATTGTAACAGCTAAAATTAATGTTGAGGAATTTGATATTAATCCTTCTTTATTAATTTTAGTTCTTAATAATCAATTTGGTGGTGCTCTATGGAAAACTGTTCACATCATTTGAATTATTTTAATAAAATTTGTAACATACAGAAGATTAAAGGAGTTAATTTCGACACCATAATCACAAGACATATGTGCATACAACTCAATTACATGGTAGAGGTGCATACGACTCTATCTCAGGACATCAATATATGAGCTCGTACGAACCAATTGCATGCCTAGATTATAGTTCAAAGTGTATACATCACACTATATAAATATGAGTTCAGCGGGAATTTGTAAGAGACATATGTTTTCTCTTACGATGCACATAATTTAGTCATAAAATGTATCATGCAAACATATGAAATTCATGGTATTTCAATCACCGAGCAAAAGAAGACGATTCGAGAATGCAACTCATGATATGAACACATGAAAGAGCAACCCCTGGTTACAATTTATTTATGCCTAGCATAGAATAAGGTATGCAAATTTTCAGACTATGTAGTGAAGTTGAAGAGAACTATAACCACATTTGTCTAAATAGCTCATTTCCTACTTGTCATACGTGATTAACAAATAGTGAAGTTGCTATACATTGTCGAGCTGAAGTATTCAAAGAGTTTGCTAGATTACTATTAGCACCTAACTGTTCAGGTCTTGGGTTCAAGTCCACACTCTCCTTTAGAAAAACAAAGGTAGTTACTCCTTCGTATTCTCTTGTTGGCATAATCTACTGCCATCTAACCTTTCTTCCTCGTGGGTAATATGATCACACATCCAGCTTTTGTACATATTTTTTTAGTAGAAATATGGAAAAAAAACCCACTTCCTGTAGATAATCTAAGAGGCAAAAATATATATGTCAACTGATATAAACTTGAAAAAAGGATGAAACAACAAATATGGTACATACTACCTTCTACTTGAAGTGTTACTAATGGGACATTGGCGCAACCTACCTCTGTTCGCTGATCCTTTATTCTGAAGATTGTATGAACAAATATGGTCATCTTCTTTCATGTGTGACACAAAGTAATCGGTTTTTCGTAGCAATAAACTTTGGAGGAGGCCTACAAAAGGTAATCGTGCAAAAACACTGTAACTATTACAATGGAGCAAAACTAATGGTGCCATATCCTTACCCATTTAGGATTTTGGTGCTAAATCTAGAATATCTTTTTCCGTCGAAATGGATTTATTCCCACTGAACTAAACATGCTGACACAGAGGCAATTGTCATTATCAATTTTGACCAGCTCAGGAAACCATTCTCTACATTAAGGCAAAGCAAGCAACGACAAATGAAATGCCTACTGCACATCTTGTAGAACATATGAGATAGAATTTTAAGGGTGGTTAGGCAACCATAGTGAAGATAATCTGGTTATGCATGCTCACGTACTATAGCCATAGGCTGATCTTGTGATGCCATCACTTGAGTTGATCTAGTATATAATTTTCTCTGTCCAAGTTACAACTATCATTTGAGCACTTGAACTTGTATTTACAGGCTTACAGCTTTATACTGAATACCCACAATTGCAAACCAAACACCACAACTAACTCATCAAAATCCAGAAATCCTAGAACATCAAGATGAACTACCATGGAATCTGGGAGAGGTGCCTAATATGAAAGGGCGATCACAGCGTATGGACATATGAGCAGCTAACCAGCCCGATGTAGGTTCAGCCTATCAATAGAAAAGAAAAGAATGAAAGAACCAAAACCGAAGCAACCTACATGTCATGCCTGATACATAAGAAAAATCTCAAACAAATTAAACAGGGCGGATAGGGGGAGGAACGGACTGAGCTCGTACTAGTAGGTGGAGCAGAGGGAGTGAGGTCGACGGACCCGTGCCCTGGCGCTATCTGTCATTGGGCACTAAAAATCTGATCCTCAATCTTCACAGGGAAATCATAATTCGTAGAGTTAAATCTTCAAAGATGAAAATACAAATAAAGCAAAACCGGGGAGAAATCAGCCTTCTAACTCAAAAACACCTTGAAATTTTGGTTTATAGCCACTACAAGGCCACCTACGGGTGGGGTGGAAGCGACGAAGAGCACGATCTTCATTTACCTCAAGCCATGGCAGTCCTCGGTGGCTACTTCGGGGACGATCGAACATTGGTGGAGGACGAAAGCGTGGGCAATACAATCGTCAAATCCATGGTGGGAGCGGAGGAGGTAGAGACATGGTAGTGAGCTCGAGCAAGAGGAGGGAGTGAGAGGAGGCAGAGGAGGGAGACTAGGGAGCATAGAGGGGTGGGGAAGGGGAGTGGAAGAGAAAGCTAGAGGACAGGAGAGATCCATGCTAGTCAGCATGGGAATGACGACTGGTAGGAGAGGGGACAGGGACGGGGATGGCCAATGCTGCTAAACTCGAGCAGTGTCAGCGGCATGCCCACCAGGCCCGATGGGAGAAGGAGTGAAAGGTGGAGGAGAGAGCAGCCACGGGGAAGGAGGAGAGAAGGTCAACGAGTGACATGGCAGCGACGGTGTCCTACATGTAGAATGAGAGAAAGGGCAAGTGGAGGAAGAAGAGGGGTGCCCCGTCTAGGGATCCAGAGGGGGATTCATTATGGTGGGAAGGAGAAGAAGAGATCAAAGATAAAAAAGATGAGTAGCACGGGGTAGGAAGCTTCACCAAGCATGACCCAGATGTTGCCTAGGTACACACATGGTGCTACGTCAGGGACAGACGTGGCCATAGCTTTCTTCAAATCGGTCCAGGTGAAGCCGTTATGGAGCCACGTATCGGTGCATTGGGCAAAATCGACCTAGCGGCTAGCACAACACGCACTGAGGTTCCCCTTTTCTAGATGGAGAGATGTAGGTTTTACAAACTTGCAACCGAATGTATTACCAAAATATAGGGTCATCACAAATTCTGGAACTACAAGGGGATAACCATTTCAACATTTACCCTATTGTGCTAACCTAAATCAGAGAAAATAATTAGTGCAGTGCCACAGTGGTTTAGTGCCACGGTGGTGATGGCTAGATCGATGGTAGAAGAGATGCGATTGGAGGGGAGGAGGCGT
This sequence comes from Stipa capillata, assembly GCA_019208055.1. NCBI lineage: Eukaryota > Viridiplantae > Streptophyta > Magnoliopsida > Poales > Poaceae > Stipa > Stipa capillata. The sequence continues at coordinate 29,906 of JAGXJF010001415.1, read as the reverse complement.
GATGGAGAGGAGGAATCAGGAAGGCAAGTGCAGCTTGGCTGGATAAGATGGATTGGATGGCAGCTGGGTGGCACTCGTGGATGCGGTGATAGGCGCTTCATAGATGGTGGAGGTCACCAAGTCGGTGCGACCTACACCTCCTTGGCTAGCTCTTTCTCTACCTCTTGGTGATCCTAAGTTGTGAGCGCACCATCGTCGACATCCTTGAGCTGATACAGTGCATTATCACCGCCGACAATGTGTCAGAGGCACTGCCATGAAAGAGGCCATGTGGAGGTACGTGAAGACTTGCAGCGCCATTCTTGTCTAAGCTAGTTTTACATTTACTACTTCAGAGAGAATCATAAGATAAACTGACCGCGACAATGTATTCTGGAAAAGATAAGTCATATGACAAGCTTTCGTCAGGTACGTTTGATTTCTTTTTTTAGGTACTGATTGTGAATTCAAATAAGATTCTAGAATTTATTATCCATGATATGGTCCAATTTAAATTCAGTGGATGAGCATTATTGGCCCCGTTCCGTTCTTTTTTAAGGGTATGTCTTGCTGCTAGGCTTGCATATTCATGATGACAAGGAGCTGTTGTTGCATAGGTGTGCTGCTCCAGTGGGATGGCTATATAATGGAGTCTAAATTACTATAATTCATTTCTCGTACCATTACTATGGTTCTAAGGTAGAGGAGTGGGCACTAATAGGACCTTGTGGTAGCTTATAAATAATATTGTATTTAATATAATAAAATTATGTCAGAAACCTTGTAGAGCAGCTTGTAATTATGTTCATAACAATTGAACAACGGAAATTTCCGAGTGCTCCACCCTTCAATCCATTATAAAGCAGCTCCGTCTGCATTTCCAGGTGCTTTGGTTGCATCAGAACTGTGGATACAGGTTTGATCATAGCCTATCCTGGATTTTAAAGCTGTGCTATATGAAGGAGATCTCTAGATTCGGGTGTTAATTCATGAATATCTTTCTTCTCACTTTATTTTTGGCAGGTTGAATGTGAGGAGCTTGCTCAATGTGATGATTCCTTAAAGAAGAAAAATACTTCACTTAGAGATGAAGCAAATCAGAACATAACAGAGTACGTGGAACTTCCTTCTAAGAATAAGTCATTAAAGGTATGTGTTGTTTCTTTAGTTATTTATTTGTACAACATACATTCATGTGCTATTTTGCTTTTTTAATTCTAACTCTTGTAAGTGAAAGATGTACTTCCGGAGCGTAGTAAAAAAATCTCTGTCATTGTACACTCTACCAGGGAAAAAAATTCGTTTTGGCCAAAATTTCGGAACCCACCGAAATTTTGGAAATTTCAGAAATTTCGAAAATCATTTCGGAAAGCACTACCGAAAATCAGTTTAAATTTTAATCAAAATTTGGTCAAATTTGATCAAATTTGACCAAATTTGATTTTTGACTAAATTTTGACCAAATTTGTTCAATTTTAGTCAAACCGAAATTTTTTTCCATGCACTCTACAAGAAATATTTGTGGCTTATTTAAGTAACCAGAATGCCTGCTATGACATAATATTTTAGCTCGTTGTCTTTTCTTTCTTGATACGAATGCTGAAATAATTACATATATATCACCCATTCTCCTTCCTTAGCATCCATTTACTAATTCATGTACATCTTCTGCGCCTCCGACCAGCTAGCCGTGCTCTTTGACGTTGATGGCGGCAGATAGTCATGGCGGCTAAGGTGAGGAGATGGCTCATCCGTGAACGCATTTCCCATCGTCTTCGCCAGGTATGATTTCTCATTACTAATTCCATTAGAGGAACCTAAGTTTCTCCTCATCTACATCTCCCTGCGCAGCGGGCACCACCACGCCGGGATAGCATGAGCAAGGCTGTTCATCTCCACCTTTTCATGGCCGGCAGTGATAGTGTTTGCCTGACTTCACTATATCTGACGATGAGGAGAGGAGGATGAGGATAAGGAGGAAGAAAGAATGTGACAGCATGGCTCGCTGAGGGGCATTAGTGATGGCACATATAGAATTAGAATATTTTTTCTGTATGTACACCATTCTGTAGATGTGCTTACCGAAATGTTTAAAAGAACTTGAGTTAATCTGTCAGAGATTGATATGGAAAATTGGATGCATTAGTTAATGTTTAAATAGCTACTGATTTGATGCTACAAATACAATCAAATAGCACGCCCAATTGCGCATGACGTAGTTTTCACGGAGATTTAATATCCGCTCATTTCGAAATTTTGCACATCCATAGTGTTCACCCCAGTGCGTGTATGCACGTTATTAACTTACTGCATTGTTGGTACATGTAACACTTCAGATGAATCTAGTTTGACTAACAAAATTTATAATTTATGTGCATGTGTGTTGAAAGAAGCAGGGGTGAGGCTGGACGAAGGAGGAGCCGACGGTGGAGGCACAGCCGGTCATCGCTGCTGCTGCATGTCATCAGAGCGCCCAAAGCGGAGGCATGAATGTGGTTATTGTCGTCTACTCGTCTGTATTCACTTGATTATCCTTATTGATATTGGCGTATCAAGGCGACCACGCCATAAAGTTATTGGAGTTGGAGAAGACATGACATGTAAGATATATGGTGGAGAAGTAAACATGCCAGGAGGAAGGGCGTCAAGCAGTGCATGGTGGTTGTTAGAGGGAGGAAGACGTCAACAATTGCAATACTTTTATGCAAGAATTGCAATAGTTGTGACGGCATGAGGCGGAGGTGGGGCAGGAGATGAAGCCTATCACCGCCGATGTTGTCAAACAGATGAATTCATTGCCACATGTCCCATTCATTACTCCGATTAAGGTGAATTTTAATATGCCGACATCCGTTTTCATTATTCATAGAAGGCAACGCAACACGGAGTGGAGTGGAGCGATCTCTTAACAGCGATGGAGCCAGAGGCAAAGCCGATGGATGAATAAAGAGTGTGAAAAGGAGGAGAAAATTGACACTTTGTCTTCTTGTTAGACGAGGATGGAGAAAGAAAACAGAGAGGTACATGGTAGTCGCTGAAAAAGGCAAGGTGAGAGAAACATACCAACGTTTGTGGCGGCGTGGTCAGAGACTGTGCGTTCACATAATAAACGATATTTTAAATAATGTCTCTATACACTATTTATTATTTTATAGTAACGCACATGTACTCTACTTATCTTTTTATTATATATTAGTGGTCAAGTTTACTTTCTAGAAAATCATATATTTAAGAATGGAGATACTAATGTTGTACACGGTGCACACCACTCAAATACAAATTCCAATCTCTCTTCTGAAGATTAACCTCGCCAGATGCATAGAACAAGAGATATAAATATTGCATGGAAGGTAAATACAATAATGAACTTAATTCAAAGTTATCACTACAGGCTAGGAAAGGGCATGCATGCAGAACAAATGCTGCCGCCCACTTCCAAATACACACACGCTCTACATTTGTGTACTCCATACATGACAAGAAAACCCCAAAATTAAATTCTTGTGTTTTCTCCTTGCACGCAAATGTACACACACAATTTAATCACCACTTACACTCTTACACACCAATATGTATCCTTGGTTCTTATTGCATCAAACAACAACAAATTAATAACACAGCATATACACACATCATCCGAAACACCAAAAACCAATAATAACTCTTCAGTAACCAGCATTTGCAGGATCCCATTCGCATGTAGCATCCATGCACTTGTTCGTGTCTTGGTGATGTCGAATTTACCTCCCATAACCCCACAAATCCATCTCCCCGCCTCGTTGGCTGGAGTTCATGGCGCTCATCTGCTGCACCGCCGCGTTCCCGCCGTTGCTGAACCCGTCCATCGCCTGCCACTGCTGATCAGCCGAACCGTTCGTCTGATCTCTTCCTTCGGCCAGCCCATCCGCAGCAACACCGTCGCTGCTGCCGACATCCAGGCCGGGGTGTTCGACCGGCAGGCTGGAGAAGTCGTACCCGGCGCCGGCCGCGTCGGCCGTCGGCCGGTGGTTGGTGAGGAGGTCCTGTACCTGCACGTGGTGCGAGTACGCCGCCTCCGGGGGCTGCATCTGGGAGTAGTAGAAGGAGGAGGCGTGCTGGTGGTACTGCGGGTGTATCCCGTGCATGTAGTGGGACGCCATGGCGGCCCTAGACTGGTCGTGGCCGCCCAGCGGCGAGGACACGGCCATGTGCCCGCCGGGCTCCGCTCGCTGGCTCGTGCTCCCCTCGCCGCCTCCGGTGATCTTGAAGAAACACTTCTTCTTAAACACGCGGCACACTACCCATCCATCTTCCTGCATGCGGCAACGACAATCAATGAAACCCTAGCTAACGAGCATAACAATTCGACCAGCACTGGATATTTGGAGAGATGAGACTGAGCTTACGCTGGTGCCGCCCTGGGCTTCGTCGACTTCCTCGAGGCGGTACTCGTGCATGATCCAGTCGGACTTCTGGCCGTGCGGGGCGCGGCCGCGGTAGAAGACGAGCGTCTTGCGCATGCCGATCTTGCGGTAGCTGGTGCGGATGCACTTGTCCCGACCTGTCGCCTTCCAGAACCCGGCCGTCGTCGCGCGATTCGTCCGCGACCCTGTCGGGTACTTGCGGTCCTTGTGGCTGAAGAAGTACCACTCATTCTGCGGCGCGGACCCGATCCGGCACCTCTCTGCATGCAGGCGCGCAAGAATCATCATCAGTTCATCGATCACGACGCATGGCAGCACAGCACGGCACACATGTTGGATAAGTCAGACATGTTAAAAGATTACCTTGCAGGTCCCATGGCTCGATCTTGTTGAGATCGACCTCCCTGATGACCTCGAGGTCGAACTTCTCGAAGCCGATCTTCTTCTTGAGGTAGTAGAGCAGCAGCTCCTCGTCGGTCGGGTGGAACCGGAACCCCGGCGGGACGCCGTTGCTGGACGAGAAGTCCGCCATCGATGCACGTGCGATTTGCAAAACTAGCTAGAGCTCTCTTTGACGCGGGAGAGGCCTGTAGCATGTATATATATGCGTGTCCTCCATGGACAGGGCAGGTGCATCAAAGCTGCTAGCTAGCTATGGGAGGTGGTGGGGGAGAGTTGACGCCGGCCGCCACGGCGGTGGACGGGGATAAAAGTTAGTCCCGTAGGAAGCAAGGCAAGGCCATGATCGTCGAGGCCTGTGCCGAGCTAGACAGTCAGCTGCATTATTCTACGCTGTTTAACGATCCCGAGGCTCGTAGCAGCCTTTGTTTACGGATCGCTCGATTGCTCCCAAAGCAAGTGCTAGCTTGGGAAGAGCTGCTATCCACTAATAAAATCTTGGATTGTATATATGCAATTTTCTGTAAATTACATTAGTTGGAGAGAAGATTAATTCGATCTTCAATCGCGCGCCTTGATATGTTCTGAATGATATGGGTGCATGTATATATAGTAGTTGTACAGAAAGAGAGCTGTTGAGAATTGCTAGCTAGCAGTGGACTGAATTTTTTGGGGGGTTCACTCGGATTTTTCAGACAAATGTGGGTACAGCATCTCCATCTTGTATCCGGCGAGAGGGTGGGCGGCGGGGTGGTCATCACCGGCAAGGTTAGGGTTAGAGTTTGGAGTTTCACTTGTGTCCTCATTTTAGAGTCTAATTGAGTAGCATGTACCAATTAGTTCACCTAAAAGTCTATACACCGTTGAGGAAAAGGTCAATAGTATAATTTAACAGACATCACTAGGGGATAGAATATAACGAGATAGTGGAGGATCATGCGGCAGTAGCTATAGGAGGACACGGTGAAGAAGCGTGCGGGAGGCGGAGATGAGATAGCACTACTACAGAAACGGGTTCTTGAACCCTACATCTCAGCCGGTTAAAGAAAAACTGATACCAACAACATCACTCTCAGTTGGTTTACCTGAAAGAACCGGCTGAGATAATCCATCACCTCAGCTGGTTCTACGGATAAACTGACTGTATAAATAATGTAGCCGGTTCACTACGCGAAACCAACTGTAATGTACATACTAATGTTGTCGGTTTTTTCGGTCAACTAAGACATACATTAACCTTCATCCTTCCCTATAAATAGGGAGACAACCCCTCCTATTTAGGAGAACTCTAGAGGAGAGAGCAATACACTCATACTTTCAACCTTGCTTCTCACTCCTGAGTGTCGGAGTCGCAACGAGTGTTGGTGTCGTATATGTGACTTACGCGTGCATCTCCATCAGTCAAGTATCTGAACAGGGTGCCTCAAGTTTACTGTCTGAGCATATACTCGACACACACCGTGGACTCCAATTCTATGGTTGCAGCTTCACTTAAAAACCCGAAACCCTAACCCGATGAACCCATAACCCTAAACGTCGCCACAGGAAGAGAAGACAACGATGGCACTGCCAAACAGAGTACGACACGGTGAATCGCAATCTGCATCTAGTCTTGAGAGAATCAGACTCGTTTTTTGAATAAATAAATACAAAAAAAGAGTCAGGCGACTGATTTCTAGAAAATTCTATGTGTAAATTAAGAAGTTTATATTGTTGGGTCTAGCTAGGAGATAGGGATGATGGGATCATTTTCATAAACATGCTCATGCACAGGATTTTAGGACTAGGAAAGAGGTAAATAGGGCAAGATCCAATAAGAATAATAAATGAATTGGGTACTGATCTAAGTTTTAATTCCTTGACTTAGCTGACTGGAGTATGTGGCAACTGGCATGCATGAATTGCCACAAGTAGCTAGGAGTACATTGTAAAATATATTCAAGTGAATCTAGAGAAGTAACCAGGGGATTTCTACTGTTATGTTGCACTGCATGTAATGCATGCGAGTTTGAGGAATGCATTTCACCTCTTAAGAGGATGTCCACCAGAAATATATTTTGTCTCGTTTGAAAAATTGTTAGAAAATTTGAGAAAAAAATGTGAACATGCATCATACTATAACTTATACGCCTGTAAAATTTGGTGCAAAAATATGATCATATGCGTCATGTACAAAAAAATAAATTGGTGCAACGTGAATAGTGATTATATACTATATATGTTTCAAGCCCCACTAATTTTTTTTTCACAGGATGAATATGGTCATATTGTTGTACCAAATTTTACAGGTGTATATTTTATAGCATGCATGATGTATATCCATAAATGTTTCAACAAAAAATTCATAACTTTCGAGAGTGAAAATTTTGAATTTCGCTTCGGATGGACATCCACCTAAAGGGTAGTTTTGTTTGGAGTTAGCACAGGAGGCAAGGTGACTACAAACAAGTAAACTAAGTTATGTGGCCCAAACACTTCGTACCTAGCACCCGAAACAACAAGCCTATCTAGGGATCGAGCGCCACACACATGCAGGCACAGTTTTCCCAAAACCTTAACTGAGGTTAATTAGAATCGAAGGATTAGTTGACATCCATCCTCAGTCAGTAAACTAAGAATTCTAGTACTCCACCAACGGATCAAATTAAAACCAGTTCTGTTGTGCTGCGTCAAGTAGTAGTAGGAGGAGTAGTACTTGGAAAATGCAGAGATTGCATTCATGCGTCAGTGAAACTTCAGCATGAGACATTCCGAAGTGTTTCCATTTTGCAATGCACAGCTACTTAATTAGTTAGCTATCTTCTACTCCTCAGCACGTTTCAGTTTAGTCAAGCTTAACATACTTCTGAAAAACACGTACGCTTACTAAACAGTGTCATGGTATTTTCTAGAACAATCAATGGCATGATAAGCTTGAGCATGAGATAAGGAGAGTTCCATGTGATGAGGGCAGGCTAAGCTACTGAGAGCCGAGTCTTGTAGGGAGTCGTCGTCCATGCAATGGCGTGCACCTTGAGTGAGATCCACTCCTCCGCCCGTCACCGTGACGCGCCACCGCGGTGAGGCTCCCGATGGGGGCGCTCGTGCGGGCGCGAGTCGCTCGATCTTGTGTGGCGCGAAAGAAACCACCAACAGAAGGCCTCCACAATTCGCGCGGAGAAGAACGAGAGACCTGCCTTTGAGTGAGAAAGCTTGTGAGAAGCGAGCTAATGATTAGGAGTGGTGTTTACGCACATAGGTAGGAGTAATCTGCAGTTTACAGCAATTAACCGACTCTGATTCTTACCTAGGAACCTAGTTTCTGCTGCTGTTGCTGCTGCCGCCATCAGATTGCTTCCTATGCCATTTGCTTGCTGCTCCTGGTAAGCTGGTGTGTTTATGTGTGGTGAAACATATGTACTTGCCAATTGCCATGAAGCTTGTGCCTCCAGCCTCCATTATTTTAGACTAGCCAATTTGCCACATCTAAATGCATTGCGTGCATGCATGCTTCAGGGTGCATCTGCTAATGTGTTGTATATGTTGGGCGCGGGGGCTGGGGTTTAAAAGGAACTTCTACAAGCATGCTTTCCTAATTTCCTATAAGAAGGAACGATAAGAGCATCCGTACGTGTAAAACCAAATATTTTCTACTGAAGAACCATGTTTCAGAAGCTGATACAAGAAAGCAATTGAAAGGAGTCTAGATGGTATATGAGTAATTTTTCTGTTAAATGGTACTCAAATTTTTAGCCATTGGATTTAGATCAAAAAGATCACATCCCTCCTCTAGATCATATAAATTTCCTTCTCTCCTTCCCAACCCTCCCTGAACTGATAGCTGCCATCCACCACCGTCCCCCAGCACGCCATCTCCACACCCACGGCCCCTCCCCTCACAGCAGCGACTTCTACCCCGTGCCTCCTCCTCCTACTACGGTGAGATTTGCACTCCTCGGCCGCAGCCTCGGCCGGCCCCCTTCTCCACAACCAATGGCGCACCGGCGGTGCCGCTGGCCACCTCTGCCTTCACGCCGCACCCATCTCACACTACCACATATAACCATATCACCGGGGAGGGAGGATGTCTTCTCAGAAGAATTTTTGGCCTATCTATACGAAGGCGTCTATGATGACAAAACACATCATAGACGGTTTCAAAAATCAGTCCATGATGACTAATTATATAAATACAAAAAAATATAGGGCAACAATGCTCGCCCCCGGCGACACAGCTGCTCCACCTCCAACGACGCATGCTGAAACCCATTGAGTTGCTCGGAGCACGACGACAACATGGCCGGCCTCGCTCGTCGGAGGAGGCGCTGCTGCCTCCTCAGATCAAGACCGTGGCAAGCTCCTCAACCTATCGCCGTCACTGGAGGAGGCGCCACTGCTTCCTCATATCTGGGCTGTCACTCGCTAGAGGAGACACCACTCCCTCCACGGATCCGGGCCGTCACTCACTAGAGGAGGCACGGTTGTTGCACAGCCAGAAGAAGACCGCACTGATGAGCAGCGTGACCTTGTCTAGTTGCAAGGGAGCAGGTGGAAGGCCGTTGACCAGTGGCGCGAGCCGTAACGGTGGCAGGAGCTAGACATACCGGCGGCGCAATGCGTCTAGCCACTGCTGCATGTGTGCCGCCATCTCCTCGGCATCAGCATCTGCTTCTCCTCCTCGCGAGCTGAGACGGTGCCGCTCTCGTCCATACATCGACAACACAGGGATCTTGTCCGCTTCCGCGCTGGGTTTGTCATTGCCAGACCGACGGTGTCGGTTGTGGTCGCGCATGGGAGAAGAGGAGAAGAGATAGAGAGAGAAGGGATTTGGGGAACTGGAGGGTAGAAGAGATAGAGGGAGAAGGGAGCTACATCTGGCAGGATCTAGGGAGGTGGAGGGGAGGAGAGAAATAGAGAGGGGGAGAAGGCGGCGGATCTGAGAGGGAGGAAGAAGGGGGCTGTGTTAGGGTTAGCGTTATGTTGTAAGTAGGCAATCGGTGCTGTGAAGATGGGCCTAATGGGCTACAAAATATCACAAATAGGTTACATATAGTTTTTAATAGAACAATCGTATGTGATGACTTATATATCATAGATGGTTTTTAAAATAACGTCTGTGATGTTTGTTTTGAAAAAACCCGTCTGTGATGGCCTATTTATTCTAGACATTTTGTTAAAAAATACTTGTCTATTTTGATTAAAAAATTATCTATAATGAGACTTATCTCAGACGGTTTTGGTAAATTATCTGTGATAGAGCATCTTGGATGACCATTTTTTAATAGTATCACCATGCTCAACCTAACATTGTTAACACCACTGCCTTGCCACGATATCCATCATCGACGGTTGAGCGGAGGAGTGAACCACCGAAGTGCCTCCGATGATCACCGGAGGCACAAACCATGATGTACGTAAGATTGATAGAAAAAAAAACGTACTCCAAAGGTGAGTAAATACTTTACTCCTTAGCAATCTCCACGAGAGAAGTGGTTGTGTTTGTTCAGAGGTACATTTTACTCTGTGTATTGAGTACTGATCTTCACTGTCTAACCACGTGAGGTCTCTTTGATTCAAAAAAATTATGTCGAATTTCAATCCTTATGAATTTTTTCTACATAAGTTTTCTAATTCGTAGGATTAAAAGTCTTATGAATTTTTTATAGAAAACTTTACACTCAATTTCAAAGAAAATATTCTATTGAGTTTTGCCTCTCGAAAAGACTCCTAGGTTATGAGATTTTAGGTTTTTTATAGGACAGTAAAAAACGACCTCTCAATATATATGCTTTGTACCACGCATATCAACTTAAGGGGGAAACACCCAGAGAGATAAGCTTAATTAGTAGCTAATATCTCCCTCGGAGTGACACGAGTAGCTCGACTCGACTAATATGATAATGCTATTGGAAAAAAAAAGATTAGCTTCCTTATCAAGTTCCTAAAGCGGATTCGCGCTGAAGAAGATCAAAGTTGTTTAATAATTAATTGTGCACAAAGTCAATCATATGAATTGCGACTACTGGAGCGGCATGTAGTCTTTCCATGCATGCACACGTGTGACGTGTGTGTGAGCATGCATGCCCTGCGTGTGTGCCAAGCACTTGACAACATCCACTCTGTAAAGAGACATGGAAAATATCTTTCCAAAGTAACCAGTCGATCATTAATTATGCACTAATTAAATCTCTTCATAGAAATGAAAATTTTCACAACAGAGTGAGAATCTCATGCGGATCTAATTACTCAATTTGTACATGGTCGAAGAAACTGATTGCATCTGCAAAAGAATGCAATGCTATTGTTTCGCATAAACTTGTCTGAATGTGATGCATAACTTGCACTACAGCCTACAGGAAACCGCAGTTGTAGTGGCACACTTCGATCAACACCTTCTTGAGCTCCGAAGACGCTCTGATGAGCACTCCAGTGAGGAAAGATGCACGGACAGCCTCAGGACCCTCCCGAGGAATGTTTGGAAGTAAATCTTTCATCCTACCCTTTGTTATCTTACAGATTTGTCCAAAACAGGCAAGCATATTGCTGTTTTGAGTACCATATGTGTGGAAGGAGAAGCATGCTACACTCGAATGCCTGAAACTGAAAACATAGCACCAAACTAAGCATGATATACGAAATAAAATGCATCTTTCCTATTTGAAGGTGCAATAGGCAATAGTTACCTGATGCAGGCATTGGGGGATAAAATTCTTAGGCGGCATCGGGGGCCTTCACTACCGGAAAAAATGATGTTTGCCGTGTGCACACTACTTTGCCGAGTGTTTTCTCTCGGGCACTCGGCAAAGACAACCATAAACCGAGTGTCCAAGGAAAACACTCGGCAAACACCTAACACTCGGCAAACAAGCTGTTTGCCGAGAGCCCTCATCGTGACACTCGGTAAACAGCTTGTTTGCCGAGTGCCCTACGGGTAACACTCGGCAAATATAGAGACACGTGCCCTTACTCCCCGCGGTTGACGGAGGGGCGACGGCATGGTTCCTTTGCCGAGTGTTTTCGGTCGGGCACTCGGCAAACAGGCGGCCCCGTTAGCACTGTTCATGTTTACCGAGTGTCGGAGTTACGGCACTCGGCAAACCTTGTTTTTTTTCATGTTTTCTTAGTTTCAATTATAAAATTATTACTTATATAGTGGCCTTGAAACTTTTTGTACAGTCAACATACACCAATACATGTATCATGTCAAACTTTGGCATTTTCCAGGGTCCGGTTGCTATATTTAAGCGATTAAATGCATTTCTAGGCATTTAATGGATATAATTCAAATTTGAGCTACAGGTACATAAAATAATCGCCAGAAATGGGTAAAAAAATCTTATTGGTGGTCTTTAATGTATGTTTAGGCCTTATGTAAGGAAAGAAGAGGAGGCCCAGACACCAAGTGGCCGAGACTCGGGCAGCAACATGGTGGTTATTGCCATTTTAATTCTCAAAAATTCAAACGAAACCCAAAAATCACGAAACTTGGCATGGTGTCATGATATGACCCCTGAAAGCTGTGGTAAAAAATTGAAAATGTTTCACAAAAGTTGTCACGTAGACTGCTTACAAACAGGACAATCTCCGAGAAAGAAACTAGGTTTCGAGAGGGAACAGGTCAGATTTGCTGTTTCTAGGTCAGGTGTTCCTTATATGTTTATGTGATGTATGTGATGTGTATGTGATATGGGGTGCTGGGGATATGGGGATATATAAATTGTTTTGAATTGCAGGGATTTTTGGAAATGAAAACAACAAAAAAACTGCTGCACATTTTGCCGAGTGTAACACTCGGCAAACCAGGCTTTGCCGAGTGCAGCACTCGGCAAAGGTGACACGTGGCGCAAGCCTGTGCAAACTGACATTTTTCTTGCCATTTGGTACGCCGTTTGCCGAGTGCCCTTCCACGGCACTTAGCAAAGAGTAGGGGGTTTGCCGAGTGTCATTACCATGCACTCGGCAAAGAGCAACGGTTTGCCGAGTGTCAGCACCATGCACTCGGTAAAAAGTACGTGTTTGCCGAGTGTCGTCATCCAGACACTCGGCAAACTGCCACCGCAGGCAGCGCTGTGGGAGCGCCACGTGTCCTCTTTTTGCCGAGTGCGTTCCGTCGACACTCGGCAAAGAGGCCGTTAGGGCGCTCCTGCCGTTTAGTTGCTTTTTTTTTCCGAGTGTCGGATTTGACTCTCGGCAAATAGTTTGCCGAGTGCGCGATAGAAAACACTCGGTAAACAGGACTTTGCCGGCAGGGTGTACGCCGAGCGGTGTTTGCCGAGTGTTACACTCGGCAAACTCTTTGCCGAGTGCTTTTCCTCCTTCGTCGTGTGCCCTGGGCACACGGCAAATGTACAGAATCCGGTAGTGCTTATGCGAACCGGTTTGCTCTCTTTTGCCTCGACGACCATTACGTCGGAGTTGAGAAAAGACTTGGCAACCACAGCAGCATGCTCTATGCAACACCTCACAACCTGGTACGTTTGGCAAGGTAAACGAATTGCTGAATTAGTATGCCATTCAACATTATTGGCTTAGTTGGAAATCACATGTAGATTATTTGAACTATCTATGATTGTTTTGCTACACCTTTGATGGGTCCAATATTCCAGCAGCCATCAAGTCCTCATAGCAGTTCTTGGCAGCATTGTAGCCATAACTTGTATTGTCATTTGAACCTTTCAACAGCAGCAGTCAAACGCATGTTAGCCAGGGAATTTATGATCAGGTAGAGAATAGTTAATAAAAGAACTGTAACATGCAATTGAACCCAAAGAGCTGCAGGTGCAACCGATTGATAACCTTTTCGATGACGAACTTGCCACTCATCCTGGCATTGTTTGCTATTAGTGTGGTAGGGTAACTCAGAGCATGTTTGAAGATGTCAGCACCAATCTAAACATGGACGGAAGGAAGTTACGACTCAAGACAGAAACATCAGTGCATTTATCAATTTGGCAATTGACCATCCAAACAGTATCTGTTTTACTGCAACATCTATGGAGCAATAAATCTTCACCTCGACTATTACAAAAGTAGAGTTACACAGGTAGGTCAAGATTGAGGTGAACTTGCGTTCAGCCTGTATTACTGCAGACGTTCGTTCTATTCAAAATATATGATGAATTATATATTTAAGAAGCCCACAGTATGCATGAAAAAATAAATTAATAAATGGTCTATGTGCATTATGCATCGTTTGGTTGACAAATGAAATCCATATAACGTAAGTACGGTAGGTTCTAGAATACTGAATTTTCTAGTGTCGGTTGTTATCATTTTCTAGTTTTCTCTATTGTGCATTGTAGTCCTTTTATGTGCATTTATATTCATTGGACGAAAATTGTACAGTGAAGAAATTAGGATGATGTGGTCCTCTCACGTGCCATCATTTGTACTCAGCTTTCATATAGATTAAGATAAATTTTTTTCAAAAATTAACAAGATGAATGATCCAAATGTTGGTAACTGGTATTCGTTCAGTCACCTACCGAGTACTCCCTCCGTCCCATATTATAAGGCACGCACGCATCCCAATAAACGTAATTAGATCTATAATATATTAGTTATATCATACAAAAATTATATCATTGGAAAGTACTTTTAAAAACGAATCCAACAATATCACTTTTGTATCACATAATCAAAATATTATAAGTCTAATAGTACTTCTTGGATTACGTGCGCGCCTTATAATTTGGAACGGAGGGAGTAGTGATGATACAGCCTAACAGACAATTATACATAAGTAGGGCCACATGTTCCTTGTTTTCAGAGCCAAAGGGGCGAATCTAGTTCCATTTTGCATTGCGAACTAAACCATAGTATGCTACCTTCTGCTCTATATTATCCAATGATTCCTTGATTATGTCAATCTTCTTGGATAATCTCAATAGACTACATCCACCACCAACTACAACACCTTCATCAATAGCTGCCTGAAATATCCAAAATGTGGTTGGAAATAGGAAAATTGTAGTTTACAAAACTGCGCATAATATTATTGTAGATTCGGTAGTGATACCAGCCTCCTTTATCTAAAAAAAAGCTTGGGTAGTGATACCATGGTTGCATTAAGGGCATCTTCCATTCTCAGCTTCTTATCTTTCATATTAATGACTGTTTGAGCACCCACCTGCAATTGAATTTGCACCAGATTTTCAAAACCATGCGGTCCAATGGCACAAAATGCTAGGTGCACGATGTTTTGCTAAGTGAACTAAAAAAAAGTGTGATACCTGATGACCTGAACGATTGCAATTGCACCACATAGCCTGGCAATCCTCTCACTCAGCATCTTCTTCTCATACCTCTCCTTTGAGTTCTGGAAATTTAAAAAATAAAAATATTACATTGATAATGACCATAGGTGTATGGCAGCTTTAGGAAGCTTTAACTACAGTTTCTTCTGTACGTACATATAAGAGGTCACATGGGCAACTTCATGTTTTGCATCAAACTATTGGACTATCTATACCTCAATTTGGCCTTTTATCTGAGCAACCCTTTTCTCAACTGCATGAAGGGTGCTTCCATCAGTAACAATTAGTGTTGAATCTTTCTTGATCGTCACTTCAGTAGCAGAACCTAAAACCTCTTTCCCTGCCTCTTCTAGTGTGTATCCCATGTCATCTCTCACTACTGTACCTGAAAACCAACAAGAGTATGTTGATGACCGGAGTTGCATCAGTTGAGTTGGTGATCCAGTTATGTACCTCCTGTCATGATTGCAATGTCTTCCAAGCATTTAGTTTTCTGTTCTCCAAAAGAAGGGGCCGTAGTTGCTGCCACTTTAATCATCCCTGATAGCTTGTTTCTGGTCAGAGTAGCCAATGCTTCTTCTTCGACATCCTCGGCAGTTATTAACAATGGAAAATCTTCTTTTACAGCACTAAAGCATACCCTTAAAATCTCCCTTGGATCAGTAATTTTCTTGTCAAACTAATAGGATCTACAAAAGACAAAATACAACTCTGTTAATTATTCGGCTGAGTGATATTGTATCATGGAGAAATCAGCAGTTCCGCACTACCTTACAGTCAGTGAACTCCGTTGACATATTTGCATGATTAGTCACAAAGTAAGGTGAGAGGTAACCACGTTCAAATTGCATTCCTTCAACGATCTCTATACTGTTTTCAGTGCCTCTCCCGTTTTCAATTGTAACCATGCCTTTCCTGCCTACTCTTTTAAAAGCATCAGAAATCATGTTTCCAACAGCATAATCATTTCCCGCGCTAATTGCAGCCACGTGTGAAATACATAATCATCCGTAGGCATAGATAAACTGATAGAGCATACCTCCCGTGACATCAACCTGAGTTCAGAAACCAAAGCATCAGAAGTCTTCCCAATGCCACGTCTGAACCGGATTAATTCCAGCAGCAAGAACCTACTTTTTGAAAATAATCATAAGATGCAGGTTCAGGTTTCAGAGCTTCTGTACCAACATATTCATCACACCAGCCAACCATTCCTGTTAGCTTATCGAATCTCACAATATAGAACAAGGAAGAATTTTGTATCAACATATTCATCACACCAGCACACCTTCATTCCTTCAGCGATCAGACCTTGAGCAAGGATTATAGAAGTGGTACACCCATCGCCAGCAATATCGTTCGTCCTGGCGCCGGCCCTGACCAATTTAACTCCAAGGTTTTCCAATGGGTCCTCCAATTCGATCTTGTGCAATCCGATTAGACAGAGAAACTCAGTCACCGAATCTTGTGAATAACATATCCAGCATTGCAGGGACAGGCACAACTACAGAAAGAAAGAACAGACCACCGGCATGATTTGAATGGAACTACCTCCTTGAGGACCGTCTCCCCATCGTTGACGATCTTGGGAGGGCCATACTTGTTGCCGAGCACCACGTTCCTCCCCTTGGGTCCCAGGGTCACCCCCACCAGCCGCGCCACCAGGTCCACACCAGCCTGCAACTTCTTGGTGGCGGAGAGGTCGCGGTTGAAGTGGAGGTCCTTCAACACCGGCATCGGCGGCGGCTTCTTGGGGGAGAAGGGGAGGGTGGGGGCCTTGCTGGAGAGGGAGGGAGGAGGAGGCGGCAGCATTCTTGACATGTTGCTTCCCCAAGCAGAGAGGGTTGGAGTGGTGGAGGGAGTGAAGAGGAGGACAAGGCTGCTGCTGCTGCTGCTGCTGCTGGAACTAAAGGGGAGGAAGGTCGATGCCGCAGGTAGATACATGCGGTTGCGTCCCGCCAAAAGTGTCCTTGAGAAAATATCTTGCGAGCCGGGGTTTTTAGCTCCCGGAGAGATGGCGAGGACGTCGAGGCAGCTGTTGCACCGGAGGAGGAGCCGGGAGAAGAGAGGCCCCGGCCGCTGGGCTTGCCCAAGATCTTGGTGAAAAAGGATATGGCAGCCCACCTCGTGAGAGAAAGAACGGCCCACGCGAAAGCGAGACAGCCCGACGTGGAGACGATGAGAGATGGGCCAGTCGAAAACACCGGGGAAATATGTGACGCGCGGGACTCACACGAGCGCGTTGCCCATCGTCTTTCTTCCCCGCTCTTCTTCCGCGTCTTCGCCACCCCCGGGCCAGCAGCGTGTGGCGCTGTTGTCTAGTCCCCGTTCCCACTGCCACAGCAACTTGCCGCCTCTGACCACTTCCTCCTTCCCTGTCTTTACCGGTTACGTTACCGGGTATGGCCGCTACTTTTCCTGCAGTGGCTTCCATCCACCGACTCATCGACGATGACCTGCTCTCAGGTACTAGCCCATCCAATTATCCTTTGTCGCTCGCCAATCCATTGTCGTCTTAGTCATCCCTCTAGATTCAGGGGGGAACTAGTGAACCCCTTCCATCAAACCCTCGGCCCCTACGGCTGCGTCGCCCCATCACCCTCCATTGCCACTGACTTCATGTGCGTCGCCCACGTGACGTACAAGCCTTTTCATGGGTCTCTCTTGCAGGCACCTCTGCCTCGCGACGCGTGGCCTAGAGGGGGTTCCAATAGGCAACACATGCACACGAGAGAGAATTTCTACACACGGCACTGAAGGGTGGGAGTCGTATCCTCTATTCACGTAGAGTTCATCCCGTCCTTTGTCCGTGTCTCTTAATCTCTTATGTCTTCTCATTCCTCGCTGCTGGTCGTGCCCAGCTATCATCCTTCACCATGTGGATGACATGTTAATCACCTTTGGACCTCATTTGCACCACTTGTAGAAGTTTGAGAACTTAAATATCCGGCTTTTAAGTTGATAGACCTATACGCACCATTTCTGCAAGTTTACGGGCCTATGGTGCAATTTAGTCTTAATATAAGCTTGTTTGGATTGCCAGGTGTTCACGAGCAAATCAAAAACCAAAAGTAATCCACGAGACAACACTAATGAATCAGAATATACCGAGACAGAAGGCATGTGAGCATACAACAGGACAAGCGAGAGAAATTCTGACATGAGCAGATGAACTTAGTGTGAAAGGCAGCTGAAAATGTGATTTGCACGTACGTACTACATACAGAAACATTCCCCACTTCAATGGCGAAGAAGACCGTAGTTCTCCTCCCGGCCTTGAGCTCAGGCGACCTAACCCCGCACTACCAGAAAACGAAATATCTTTGTGGGCTGAAAACCGACAGGAAAAGGGAGGAAACCGACAGGAAAAGTATTTCCTGTCGGCCCGACCGTCAGGGAAAGCCGACAGGGATAGCTTGACAGGGAAATTCCCTTTTGCCTGTCGGCCGACCGACAGAAACAATTTTCCTGATGGTCACTGCTGACGGTGGCCGACAGAGAAACAAGTTTTCGTCAGGTATAGGCTTGCCAGGGGTATATGTCATATTCCTGTCGGTCTGGACCGACAGTAATATTATTTGTATTTCGCTGTCGGTTTGTGCCCGACAGGATTATTGTTTGCATTCCACTGTCAATTTGTGCCCGACAGGAATTTGTGTGTCACACCCACGAGGATATTTGTACTCCTGTCGGCCCTAAACTGTCAGCAGTACAATTCACAGCTTAATGTTCAATTTAAATTTATATTGCATCTATCAGCACAAATCATACATTCATCAGATCCATGTGTCAGCCACAGACATAAATTGGAAGGATAAGGTTCAGTTTTGCACATCCAAAGCACCAGAAGCAATGTACATAACAGTTCTCAACAACAACAAAAGATAAATTGTTCAACTTGCAAGGACAAGCTTCAGTTTTGGACATCCAAAGCACTACAAGCAAAATACATCACAGTTCACAACAACAGGACATAACCTGGCTCTAAAGTCTATTGCAACTACCAAAATGCTACTGTGTTACCAACACCACCATTAGTTCTAAAGTCTTGTTACCATGCTCTAAGTCAACAAAAGGCACTGCCAAGGTTACCACCACCACCACCACCTTTCGTTCTAAGTCTCGCTTTCACGGTTGTTGGAGCTAGTGTTGCCACCACCAACACTAACGTTGTTGGTGCGAAGGTTACTTGCGCCGATGGCCTGGTCGCTGATATTCCCACTGGAGTTGTCACCACCGCCATTTCCACCCGAATCACCATCACCAGTGTTATCATTGAGTGCTTGGGATCCAATATGAGATGAATTAGTGGTCCCCTACATCAGATTATTTATTTAGACAAACCAGGAGAGCTTATGAAGTAGTTTCTTTAAAAGCAAACTAGCAATAGCTTCTCAATTAAAGGTTGCACTAAACCATCAGATAGAAAATATAAATGATTATAATACCACATGGCCTTTTGTGAGTAAACCATCAACACATTCAGTTTGGACAGATTTAAACTAATTGAGAGTGACCAAATTGAGATCCTAGAAAAATAGAATGAATCATGGTGTAAATTCACTGATTTGGAACTACATGTACGTGTAGGAATCAAGGTGCACTCATGCAGGCATATCTTGACATGTTTTTGGGGGAAATGAGACAAAATCTGCATAAAGCACCTTACCAATCAATAAGATCTAAGATATTCATGCTATGGCCTGACACAAAATTCAACATGAGGCCACTTCCTCACTGGTGCATTCCTTGTTTGCATTCTGACGTTTCAAAGTATATTAGTTCTGATTTGCAATGGCTACTCAAATAACATAATACTCTTTATTTGCAATTGTTGGCTGACCTTCAGTTTGATAAATACTTTTAGGAAGTAATGTACTTACATGTGGTTGGGAACTTGCTCCTTGGCGTAGCTCCGCTGGTAGTTCTTTTCCCAGCTCCTTATAAAGGGCCTATGAACAAGTATGCAGCATTACAATAGCTAATTTTTTCAACCACTAATTTGAAATATGTACACAAATTTGCAAGTACCAATAAGAGTCATTCATGCATATCCACTTTATTTTGCAAGTTCTCATTATGTCGCTTCAGTTCTTCATTTTCTTGAACAGTTCGTCGATGTGATGCTGAAGTTGACGGCCTCAATTTCTTTTCTCTAGCCGTTGAGATAACATCAGCCTTCTTAATTGCCCCATCCGCTATTGTTAGTCACCCATGGGGAATGCCACCTGATGATTCATATAACATTTGCCCATCTAACTCTCGCTGCTCCCAATCACCAGGATGTGCGGCTCTAGCCAATTCACAATAATCATCCTAGAACAATAGAAATTTTAACTTGTATACATGCATGTAGAACAAGTACTTAGTGATAAGAAGATAAGCAAGAACATACGACGCATTTTTTTGCCTTCCCGCGGAGGGTCGAACGGGTGCTACCACTGCCATTCCAATTCTTGAATCCGGATTTCATTGCAGCATATGTATTCAGCGTGGTAGCCTTCTCAGGTCCATATTTCTCTCCCTACAAGACCATAAAAATGAAATAAAACATAACCGGAAACAATTTATGAAAAATCTCATACAAGTGTGACATACCAGAATTTGTCGAGCCTCCACAAATGGTAGTGAACCTCCCCGATTTTGAGCAACATCTTCATTCTTGAAGCGGGATTCCTGCCCTCTCTTCCTTAAAGACTTGAACTTTTTTGAGCACAAATAAGCACAAAGATGAGGCCATGCATGTTCCTTAAACCATGGTATTCTGCCTTCCAAGTATTGGTCATATTCAAGTTCTTTTGAACATGCCAATGTGTCATCAAGCCGCTCTCCTTGTTTCTCATAGTACAACTTCACAGCATCCACACGAAGTTGATACATCATGTCCCTCACTTTTTTCATTGCATAGTTGTCCAACACACGATCAGCGTCGTCCTCCACCTTGTCTGGATCTTCTTCATCTTTCACATGGACCTCAAACAAGTTCTACAAGTTTGCAAATTTTCATGTCAAATATGTATGTGCAATACAAATTTTCAAATTAACTCCCAAGTACTTGGAACTTACCCAAAACACTTGCTTCACACGATCTGCAGCTGTCTGCCCCTTATCATCTAGAGTATCATCATCATAATAATCAGACCACTCCAAAGCTGGGCGGGTATTAATGACAACATCACCTTCTTTCTTCTCAATTATGCCTGGGTGTTCTCGTTTAAGAATGATTCCAAGTTGCATATTATACTTGTAGTGCTTGGGGTCAGCATATTTAAATTGCCTAAACAACAAGGTAAGCACCATTAACTGAGAGGATGATAATAAGTGTCAAGCATAAAACTAAGCACATGTTAAGAAACAACCATACCTGTCACCTTCCGGTTCAAGGCTAACTCTGTGACCACCTGGAGGCACTCTTAGTTCTGTTGTGGCCCTCCTTTTCCTCCCTCTTTGACGAGATGGGGGCTGCCTTGGGCTCACATCACTATTTTGAGATAAAGGACCAGTGGAGTTAACGCCATCAGATCGAGACCTTTGCGAGCTATCGTTGTTGGGGCTGCCTATACCAGCAAGAGTATTCTGGTTAGCACGGCTGCCACCGCGGCTAGTACGTCTGTGACGAAGCACAGCCATCTCCTGCACAAATTTAGATGTCAATTAGCACATGAAACAGTTTACAAAGTTAGCCTTGAACCGTTTACAAAATTAGCACAGCAACAGTATTCTAGTTAGCACAGCCATCTTTGTAAACTTGCTAGTTTACAAAGCACAACCATGCAGTTTTAAACAAAATTAGCACATGAAACAGTTTAGTAAGCAAGTTTTAGCCATACTCCAGGTGGAAGGTTTAATGGAGCTACAAAAACAGGCCAGCAAGTATATGGAGCAGCATTCAGCTTGTATGGTGTAAAACCATCAGTGGCTATGACAAGACGGACATTTCTACGATCTACTGCAAATTTTGGGAAGTCCTCGTCAAACCCTTGCCAAGCTTCACCATCACATGGGTGGACCATCTTATCAGAATTGGAACGACTGTGCGACTGCATATGTTTTGCTGTCTCCTCGTGTGCATACAACCTCTGTAGTCTATCTTTAAGAGGGAGGTATCGCAACACTTTACGTGGGACTTTATTCTGGCCTTCCTCGTAGTGAGATGTATTGCAGATGTCACACTTCTCTTTATGCTCATTATCTTTATAGTACAACATGCAGTTGTTCTTACACACATCAATCTTGACATAAGGCATACCAAGGCCTTCTAAGAGTTTCTTAGATTGGTAGAAATCCTTGGACAAGTTAGCATCCGGAGGCATAAGTTCATGGATGATTTGTAACACATCATCATATTGTGCAATTGACATATTATACTGAGATTTCATTGCTAGCAAACAGGCTACTGCAGAAAGACGCGAGTGTGTTGTGTTCTCATGGACAATTTCATCAGCACTGCTAACCATCCTATAGAAAGTCTTGGCAGAGGAGGTTGGTTCTTCATCAATTGGTGGAGAACAGTTACCACCTAGGTCAACTAACATATTATCCATTCGGTCAACAATTCGGTCAATTTCATCATGCCTCGCACAATCTGCGGCAGAGGCAGATCCGTCATGCCTAGGAACATACTTCTCACCATGTTCTGTCCACGTTTCATAGTTTTCCCTAAACCCCTTTTTATACAAGTGTTCCTCTACCTCATCCCTACTGCGCTTAACATAATTACGACACTTGGCACATGGATACTTGATTTTACCACCTTCAGCAACGCCGGGATAAGAGAATGCATGGTCTAGAAATCGGTTGGTTTGTTCAAGCCATAGGTTAGAAGGAATTTGACCAAACTGCCAACCACTATACATCCATGCACGATCTGTCATTTAACAAATTCTGTGTTGAAAATGGAACATATCAGCTATTTGATTATTTAAGCTCAAAACATCATTCTTAAGATGAGCTATTTAGCAGCAGCAATACACATATAGCAATTGGAAGAAAACAGATGTACACATAAGATAAAAATTTAAAGCTGAAAGTTTAATGCTTACCAAAGGCTTGCTGAAATAGTGAAAAATGTGGAGTCACCAAGCTGGCTAACAAACTCCCAAAGTCCACTAGCAGATCCAAGATCTAATCCTATTACACACAGCATAACAATTTAAGAGAATTAGCATAAGGATAGTAGGAAATGAAAAAGAAATGAGCTCAAACAACAATCGCAACAGCAAAATAATGAAAACCTTTGGTAAGCATTATAGGACCAGAAAAAAAGATATGCAGTACTATCCATTACCAGAAAACAAGACATGCATAGGCTATATTTGAGAAATCGGTCAAATATTAAACGATAACAAGCATGCAGTACTATCCAGCGAATAGGACAGAGGGGGCGGACGAGAGGTTGGAGGAGGCGAGGGATTTGGGGGCGCAGCCGACGGCGAGGGATTTGGGGCGTAGCCAGCCGCCGGCTGCTGGAGAGAGAGCTCGGTTGGGGGCTGAGATTTGGGGAAAGAGCGTGAGTGAGCTAGGTTGGACCAATGCCGCGCGATGACGGGCCCGAATTGGCAAAGCGGCTATTTTGGCGCGCATAGCTGAATCTGTGGCGCCAAATGGGCTAATCCTGTGGGCCGAGCGCGGACCGACAGGTATATTGTTACTCCTGTGCGTTCGCTGGTCAGCGCACAGGAAAACTTGATGTATTCCTGGCGTGGAGTTGCGGCCGACAGTAGAAGCCCATTTTCCTGTGCGCTAGTGCGGGCCCGACAGCAAAATAAATGACGCACAGAAATATTTTGGTTTCTGGTAATGCCGGCGCTCGAGGCGGTGAAGCACCTGCTCCGCTACCTCAACGTCCCCGGCGGCACGGACTAGTTCTCAGTCACCGAAATAACCATGGCTTCAAAAATAGCTAAACGGTGAACTTCACTATGGGAAAAAGTACATTTTGTACTTGGTGGTTGGGGTGGGAGTTCTCCCTCTCTTCCTCTCCCACATTTTACCTAGGTCAGCTCAAATGAGTGTTTTCTCAGCTTAGAATAACGGATATGCAATGTAAGACTTTGAATGTAATTTTTAATTATGACACGTTATAAAAGAATAATATAAATTTTTTAGCTAATGAAAAGGTAGACCTTCCTGGCCTCTGCATTATGCAATGCATACGGCTATTAAATTATTACAACATCCTTACATAGAAGGAAATAAAAGAACCAAGCAAGGTCACATGTAGAAAAAATCAAATACTACATAGCCTATGGTGCGCACGCCACCCAAACTGGGACATAAAGTCCTTGGTAAGCAACTCCAGTCGGCTGGCACCCTCCTTCAAAAGCTCCTTGTGTTGCTCCCGCTGCAGCATAGACCAGGACCTCAACCAGTTGATACACGAGAATATAACCTGCACAGGGTTAGATAGTTTTTTCTTGTCAAAAACTGCATCGTTACGACATAGCCAAATGGACCAGCATAAAGTGGCAGCACCAACTGAAATGAGAGGTTTGAGAGCTTTGTCCATGCCCTGAAGCCAAGTTCGAAAAACATGAGAAACATTACAAGGAGGAGGAATGGTAAAAGCAAAGTAGATCGCGTGCCAAACAAATTTAGCTAGCCAACAATCAAAAAAAGATGTTGGATAGTCTCCTCCTGTGAACAGAAACAACATTTAGAATCACCAGTCCAATTCTATTTTTTCAAGTTATCGTTTGTTAAAATTACCCCTTTACTAAGGTACCAAGCAAAAATCTTTATCTTGAGGGGTAATTTTAAACACCAAAAGTATTTAGTCCTATAGCTGTGGCTCGAGTACATTAAAGATGTATACATAGACTGGACAAAAAGAGTCCGGAGGAATGAAGGCCCCATCGAAAGACATCATGTTCAGAGGTAAGTTGGATATGAGCAACCGTCTGAACAATGGTATGCCAGTCCGCTAAATTATTTCCAAGCAACGTCCTCCGGAATAAACCGTGCCGGGCAGGCGAGCCTAGCACCTCGGCTACTGTAGCATGTTTGTGCCTTGCAATATGAAAAAGCCTCAGGTAGGAAATACATAAGGGCATATTACCAGTCCAAACATCCTCCCAAAATCTAACTTCCGTCCTACTGTGAACTTGAAATCGACCAAATTTTAGGAACTGTGCTTTCACCTTCATCAATCCTCGCCAAAAATAAGAATCGGTAGGCTTGGCTTGTATATGGGAGAGAGATTTGGAGCGCAAGTATTTAGAGCGCAACAGCTCCTGCCAAACACCATACTCCCGATAAAGCTTGAACAACCATTTACTTAGAAGACAAGCATTTTGAACAGTGAGATCTAGAATGCCCAAACCGCCTTGGTCCTATGGAGAACAAAGTATCCGCCATTTTGCAAGGCGATATTTGCGACGGTGGTTATCACTTTGCCAAAAAAAACCTGGACCGATAGAAGTCCAACCGCTTACGAACCCCTTTTGGTAATTCGAAGAAAGGTATCATGAACATAGACAGGCTACTCAAAACGGAGTTAATAAGGACCAAACGGCCCCCGGATGACAAATTCCTACCCTTCCAACTACTGAGTCTTTTCTCAAACCTATCCTCTACCCCTTTCCAGTCGCGATTTCAAAGCTTCCTAAAGTGAATAGGTATGCCAAAGTATTTGAAAGGGAAGTGACCTACAGCACATCCAAACAATTGGGTATAATGTGATACATGCTCTTTGGCCTTACCAAAGCAATAAATCTCGCTTTTATGAAAGTTAATTTTCAAACCGGAGAGTTGTTCAAAAGCGCTCAAAATTAGCTTTAGATTTACTGTTTGTTCTAAATCGTGATCTAGGAAAAAATTGTATCATCAGCATACTGCAGAGTGGACAACCCTCCCTCAATCAGATGAGGAACTACCCCCCCGATCATACCGCAATCCTTGGCTCGCGAGATCAAAATAGATAGCATATCGGCTACGAGGTTAAATAATATTTATTGAATAATATAAATGAGTTTCTGCCAGATAAATTTAATGATTCTCATATTGTTAACATATGAATTTCATGTAGTGGTCAAAATTCTAAAAATTTGACCATAAATGCTCTATATTTGGACAAATAGAGTATTTATTGCATCTCTGATAAGTTCGTTATCATTGCTAATGTTCAGAAAATCGTGGCAGTCTTGTCTGTGATTCTTAGAGGATCATGGGTCAGTGCTCCACATTAATGGACCGGCTTGCACAAATGTGAAATTGCAACTGCCATGTCGGTGAGGATACCAAGTCCAAACGGGAACAAATATGCAGAAGCCAATAGAAAATCCTCTCCACAACGTTAGCACATTGACAATGTATTTCTGGGAATGCTTGAACAGTGACAAACTGGCAATGTTTTAGAAGTTGAAAAAAGAAAATTAAGATCGGGTGAAGCTCGCTGCGTGTCGAACGACCGAGGATCTAAGTGTTATTTCGTATAAAACGAAGCTGGAAAAATCAAAACATGATTACCCAGACCATTCTGCCCCCATCCAGGAATCTTCTAGGCTTTTCTCAGTTGCTCAGTTCTAGTCCCGTCTCTTCTCCATGATCACAGCGGAATACTTTATACTTGATAGTTGATATTCCGGGCGCATGACCACATGTCATCAGCTCAACACAAACACTAATCCTCACCCACGCCAACACACCAACTCCATCCGTTCGGTCCAGTGCACCAAACCCTCTCTCCAACAGAGCAAACTATTAAGAAGACCGAGCTCGTAAATCTTTAGCCACAACACACACAAAGCTCGATTACGCCGAAGGGCGGAGGCGTGCGCCCAACATGTCATCGCTCCCTGGGGACGACGCTGGTGGTGTCCTGCCCAGTCCACGGACTCCGACCACGGTGGTGGACGGAGACGTCGTCTTCCCCGGTGTCATCCTCCTCTTCGTCGCCCTCGCCCTCTCCTTCGTTCTTTACCACTACGTCGCGGTACATCGCCGCGGCCCAGGTGGGGATGCCGCGGGGACGCCGTCGAGTGGCCCGCGGCCCGGCGTCGGCGCAGCTGCTGCTGCTGCTTCCGGCTTTCATGGCGTTGATACGGTGGCGCTGCGGGCGTTGCCGGTGACGTCGTACCGCGCGAAGGACTTCGCGGAGGCGCTGGAGTGCGCCGTGTGCCTCGCCGAGCTGTCGGACGGCGAAGCGGCCAGGTTCTTGCCCAAGTGCGGCCACGGATTCCACGCCGACTGCGTCGATCTGTGGCTCCGCACCCACCCCACCTGCCCGCTCTGCCGCGTCGACGTCGACAAGCCGGAGACTCCGCCGACACCCTCGCCGCTGGCTCTCTCGCCGGTGCTGCCGGAGCCGGCGAATTACGTCACGAACCTGCCGGCCAACGTCCTGTTCTGGGGATCCCAGCACGCGGTGACAACCGCACTAACCGTCGGCTGGCCGAGCTCATCGGCTGGTGGAGTGGCGGTTCTGGTCATCGAGATCTCGGAGACGACGGCACCGGCGGTGGCGCCGCGTGAAGGTGATACGGCGTATAAAGAGGCAACAAATATGCCGCGATGATCTATATCGATCGCGTCTGAGCGCGTGTATATATATACATCGGAAAATCTAACTGGTACACGCCAGTTAGTCTTAGGGGGTGTTTGGTTGGGTTTTTTCAGGAGCTTTTCACTGTAAAAAGCTACAGCCCAATCAAACGGCCAGCTTTTCAGCAGTTTTTGTCAACGATAGCTGTGGGCTTTGCAGTGTAAATTCAGTTGTTTAAAAAAGCTATCTTCTGTCAGTTTTTTACAATGTGTTGAAGCTTAAGTGCTCATTTTTCAAAATGCTGTAGATGATTTAGATCAACTAAAAGTCATATGTTCACTTTCTCACAGCCACAGCAGCTTTTCCAGACAGCCAGCCAACAGCAGCTTTGTCAACAGCCACAGCCCAACTAAACAGGCCCTTAGTACGACTCAAAAAATTTCATCCTGAAGCTGGTATTCCGCATGCAAATAGCAAGGAAATAAATTTGTTAGACGTCATCAAGTACATACAAATAACAATAAAATGAAATTGCTGATGTCAGCAAGGTCCTCTCAATTCAAAATTTTAAAAATGTTTTATCTCTCAAACCATTAATCCGATTCATGATCTGTTTTTATGGTTGGGTTCATCTCGACGAGAGTTTTAAAACTAGATCTCATTTGGATATGTTTTAACTTTTTTTTTGACACTACTAGTTACCAGACAGTAATACACCAGTTACCAACCTATTAGTACGCAGTTATCTATGGTAATTACATCAATACATGGTGATAACTGTGTATTATAAGCATGGTAACTGATGCTTAAAAAAATATCGTCGAAACATATCAACATGGGATCTAGTTTTGAAGCTCTCCTCGTGAGGAATCTAACAATGAAAACAGATCTCAAATCAGATAAATAATTTGAGAGAAAAAATATTTTAAATTTTTAGAATTTAAGAGAATCTTGATGATGTCAACATTATCTACTCTTATGCATGCATGCATGCATGAAGGGAGATGCCGCACCATATGACTAGGTGGCGACGCCACCTAGTAAAGTCCTATATACATACATATACATAGTATAATTACGTTGGGCTTCATGATTTGAAATGTGTAAATTCGAAGCAAGTTTTGAATATACTTTTCGAAAATACTCTTTTCTAAGTATATACCTAGAGATATATACTCATGTAAAATACATGCTTTCAAAAAATTTCACTCAAATTCATGAATTTTTAGAGTGTATCTGATTATATATCCAGAATTCAGGTACATATATATAGTCATTTGCAATTGCCGGATATGCACCAATGCCTAACGGCAAATACAACGGAAACCAGTGCATACCTCCTTAAGAAATGAGGGTATCACGCATGGCTGTTTACAAGTTGTTTATGAGATAATCACAATCTAACGACATTCAGTTACACGTTTGACGTCCAACGTGCCGAAGCCGCGGGGTTTGGCGAGGCTGAGGTTGCTTGGGAGGCCGTGGAGCAGAGGGAGGCATGAGGTGGGCGCTGGTATTGCTCCTTCTTGCCACCATGCCACCGCTGGCCCTCACAGGGAGGACCGCGTTGGTGTTGCCGTTGGCAACTTGGAAACGTAGGAAACATGCCTGTGTTAGTCCATCCATGATGAGGATGACGTTATTTTGCTGAATGTTGCCACACTTGTTTCCTCCCCAACTCAAGCAAAAAAAAAGAACTCAAGCAAAGCCAGCCGCCATTTTGGTGCAGCAGCAATGGCGATCTGCGCTCACCTGCTCTCATCCGCGGTGGTGTTAGTTCTAGGACCTGTTCCAAGAACGTATAAACGGGTTAGGCGTTGGATACTCGTACGGCCCGGCCGAGCTTTTGATGCTGGTGTTATTTGGGCTGTGAGTGAGTGATCGCTCCTGTTAGGCCCGTTTTGGGAGTCTGGGACATGTCTTGCACTTTTGCTGCGGCTTAATGGGTTGGCCTCGTTGGCTTGGGGCTCTGAACTCCTATCCAATCTGTACACTTACGCTTGACGCGTGTTTGGTTAACTGCATGAGGTCCAATTCGACATATCATATATAACCAATGATTTTTAGTTGCCTGAATTGTTTGGTTGTCTTTATGAACATTTTGGACTAGGCCAGCACACCTTCAACCAGACCCTCAAGAAAAGAAATAATCAGTAGTTTCTTTACAGCATGTTTGGCAACAACTGGGGAAGGGGAATGAGATGTCATATAAGAAGTTCATCGTGGGATGAGACATGGGAATTTGATTTTTAGTCTTAGTCCCTTGTTTGGTAAAAGAAATGGGAATTCATGTGTAACTAATGAGTCATCTTAACTTAAGTCATGATGAAGTGCTTAGATTTTATGATTGTCTTAACTTAAGTCATGATGAAGGGCTCAGATTTTACGAGATCAATTCCCTCTCAATAC
>JAGXJF010001414.1:0-209853 GCA_019208055.1 Stipa capillata | reverse complement strand
GGTTCTTACACATGGCTCCTCTGGCGGTGCTGGACTCGACGGACGGCGCGGCGATGTCGGCGAACGGCGCGGGTCAAGACGACGATGGACTCGGCTTTGCTGATCGGCCACAGGGTGCGGCGATGGGATGGCTCGGGAAGGAAATCGAGGGCGGGCTGAGCTGTGAGCCAGCGGGGCGCATCGGGTCTACTCCGACGGCGGACAGTGCGGCGAGCGGCGCGGTTGAGCTGCTGGTGGCATGCCGATGCCGGCGCAGAGCGCGCTCTGGAATGGCATTAGCTGTCATCAGGTGTCCAATGGGTCCTTCTCCACGCGGCACCATGTCCTGGAGCTTCTACGGGACGTGTCCGAGCGCTCTGCCAGGTTTGGCATCGAATGCCACTGTGGTTTGAGTTTGCCGAGGCTGCCAGGGTGTGACGGGACATGGTTTCCAACTGTGGGTGAGTGGTCATGTGCTGCCAGGGGTGTCTAGGGGTGTAGGAGCGTTGAGGCGTTCAAGGAAAGACTGCTCAGAAGTTTTGGCAGCTAATGGCTGGGTCCTACTCATGATTTTATGCACGAAAGGAATTTGAGTGCAGGTGTTCGGTAGCTGCTGATCGGGATTTTTGTACTGGACGTGCTCGTGTTTTCGTACATTCGGGGTCCTGCATGTGAGGGGACTGCTGTGCAATTTATCCAGAATTTTTGGACATGTGCAGCTACGGGTTACTGTGCAAGCTCTTTTTATTCCCCGCGTCTATTAATTATGTCTGCGGACAGTTTTGTACTGAGCATTATCATTTATGTTATAACTGTGTTAAGAATGCTGCTAAGGTGCCTCACGATTTCTCCCGGGATTTATGGGGAGGTCGAGGAATGTACTGCTCTACGGTTGGGGTTTTGGGAGAGTTTGGTATACAAAGAACAGGAAGTGATCGGAAGTTAGGGTTAGGGTTTCTGAGCGCGGCAGGGTGACATGAGGGTGTGGTAACTCTCGGAGGTCCTCTACCTTAGTTTAGGAGGGGTTGGTTCCAAGTTGCCGCGGACGTGTCAACGTACGTGGCGTTAGGGTCTTTGAAGGGAATTGGCTTTAATTGGAACAAGGGTCGGGGCTGGAACTAGGGTTTTGGGCGCGGCAAGGCGGAGATGGTCATGGTAGGTCTCATGGATTCACTCTCCTTCACTCAGGTATACTCCGACATGAGCTGTCGTAAGTGGTTTTAGGGTTTGCTGTGTGTGTGCGGGTCTAGGGTTTAATCGGAAGAGGTGCGTGTGTGGCAGTGTTAGGTATAGGTTTCGGATTGGTCTGATTTAATTCCGCGTGACCTCGGGTACTAGCCACACGTCGACGGCAGACCAGGATTTATAAGGGCTCGCGTATAGGCAGACTAGGGTTTGTCGGGACGGATCGTCTTTAGGGTTAGCGATAACAGAAGTTACCAACCGAGGTAGAGTTGCTGCTGGGAAAAGCTTTAGGTTTCCGCGGTCAGGGAAGATATTGGTGGGGCACTGGAGTTTAATCGGAATCATAACACTTGGGTTCGGGTCTTTTGATCATGAGCCGGGTTTAGGGGTTTTACCATTCGTCGAGTAGGACGACAACAGGGTTTTGGGTGTATAGGGTGTATGCGTTTAAATCGGTTCTAATCCCACTTAGGATGCATATGACCTCGAGTTTAACGCAAAAAGTTTTTGTAAGCCCTAATTTTCGGGTTTTAGAAATCGGGATGTGACAGTGAGGTGAGGGGGCTCGGGGTGGCAGGGGCCAGGGGGGTTTGAGTGAGCTGAGTGGGGCCCGGGTGGCAGGGTCTAGGGGAGTAGGGGGCAAGAAAAAATAATATTGGAGCAGAAAAATGAAAATTAAAAGAAGAAAAATAATTTAAAAAAAGATAACTAAAGAGATAAAAAGATAAAGAATTTAAAATGAAACTATAAATATTAGTAAACGTAAAATAATTGGAGGAAAAACTAAATTTATTGATAAATGGATATTGCCTCGTTAAAAACCTTACACTGCAGTGTGGAGTACGTCCTGTAAGGAAAAGAGTATAATAACCATGTTTTTATGTATATTACTAAATGTCAAGATTTTCTAGGTCGGCCATCGCCTTCGTGATCTTTGGATCTTCGAGCTGATGTTGTTGCCGGGTCTCTGCCTTGTCCTAGTCGTTGAGTCAAATAAGTGCCTCCACCATGTCAGGTGCGAGGGATAACCTTTTTGGCTCAATTATCCTTCCTACCGTACTGAAAGTGGCTTCCGATGAGACAGACGACACCAGAACCATGAGTATGTCTCGTGCAAAATGTGATAGCACGGGATATATCCTATGATGGTTCTTCCACCACATGAGTAGGTTGACATCTTGGCCTTCTGCGAGGTCAAACTCAGTTTCCGCATAAGGTGTGTCGAGGTAGTGGTTGATCTCTACTATTGGATTCCCATTGCGTTCTGCCAGATGTTTGGGAAGATGATCCACTGGAATTGTTGCCTTTTAGCTTCCTCCACGTATTAGCAGCGCTCGAAATGATTGTTCCTTGTGGGGTTACTGATGCACTTGTTCTTGGTTGACCTGTATTGCCAAATTTCTTATAATACAAATCAAAAACATTAAAAAGTTCATCATGAACATGAGTGTAAACATCAGAGTAATCTAAACTCAATGCTTCACCAATTGCCTCAAAGGCCCCCTTCAGTCCTTCTAACTTTCTACGTTGATCAAAATAATACCATAACAATAAAGATGTGGAATAGCTCCAAAATATTTTAAGAGCTTAGCTTCCATTGGTTCAATAATTGGTTTTAGGAGGCTATCATCCCTGTTTTCTTCATAGCTTCAGCCATTGTCCAAAGTCATTCGATGACTAAGCAAGAAGTAGGATAATAAATACCAGATAGAACCGTTGCTGTATTGTAAAATATTTTTAAAAATCACGAAAACGACTAGCAACCTCCCAATCCCCATCATTAATTACCTGCGTACCTGCATTGCAGTTCATATAGAGAGATATAATATGCTCGTACCCCTCACACCGCTCTAGCATGGTGTATGTGGAGTTCCACCTTACCTTTATGTCCACATTGAATTTTCTTGCAACCTTATTATTGGCCTTACAATAGTCACGGTACACTTTGTACCTTGTCGATGAAGATGTAATGAACATAATAGCAGTACGTATATTATCTAAATTAGGCTTCATTGCCTTCAAACCTGCTTGCACGATGAGATTAATGATGTGGCATATGCATCTCTGGTGGATGATGTAACCTCCAGTGTAGGCTTGCAAGCAAGGTGAGATAATCTCCATAGCGGATGTATTAGATGAGGCATTATCAAGAGTGATAGTGAAAACTCTATTTTTAATTTTAAAATCTCCAACAACTTGAAGAATACATTCCGCGATGGCTTCTCTAGTGTGTGCCTCATCTATTAACTTGAAGCCTATGACTCGTTTGTTTAAATTAAATTCTTCATCCAAATAGTGTGCAACAACACTAAGATAGGCAGACCTTTGATGGGATGAAGTCCAAATGTCCGACGTTAAAGCGAAAGAAAAACTCACTTTCGTGTACTGTTCTTTCAGTTCAGCCAATTTACGATTGGAAAGTGCTACTATGTCTTGTCTAGTGGTTTTTCTACTGACATGAGTGTACTGTGGGCAGAAAGCATGTTGGATCAATCTCTCAAACCTAGCACTTTCCTCTGTACCAATCGGAAGATTCTCGCTAACTATGTATTTAGCTATCTCCTCTCTTGCTACCTGAGGGTTGTATATCCATGTACTTACCAAACTATCGGGACCAAAGTTAAGCTGGGTCTGGACAGCTTCCCCTTCTCTCCGTCCCGCGGCTATCTTTTGCAAGCATGCCTGAGCATGCCACTTCAAACTACCTGTTCCATTTTTTGAAGATGCCTTTAATCTTGCTTTGCAATATTTACAGGTGGCATATGATACCTGACGGCCGTTTTCCATTTCTACGGTGTGCTCCATATGCTCCCAGCACCATGCCCATCGGCTACTTCCACCCCTGGTTCCTTGCACCGATGATGCAGCGTCGGTGTCCGTTGACCCTGATTCCCCTGAAAAAATTTCCAGCATCCTCAAAACCAGTAATACCATCCATATGACCGTCTTCCATACCATAGTCATCCATGTCGGGGGAGAGTACACGAGGATCTATTTCATTCTCTCTCGTCGAAAGAGCAACATGGTGTGGTGGAGTTGACCCACTATGCGAGGATCGACCCCTTTGTGACGCCGCAGGATGAACGGGAGGACGGCGTCGACGTGCCACCTCGGCCGCCTTCTCTTTCCCACGAGAGAACATATTTTACTTGTGTGTTCGTGTATGTACTACGTAGTAATATTTCTGTGAGCTTAGTGTTCAGGTCTTGAGGAGAAGTCAATATATATAGAGTAGTGCATCGTCCAATGATTCAAAACATTTCGAATTTGAGCGGCGCGTGAGATTCTCCCAAGTCTCGAAACCCTAAATCTCTTATCCTTTATTCCCTCCGGACCCGCCATCCCCCTCCCGGCCTCCCCTAGCAGCCCTCTCGCGCCCCCTCCCTTGCGCCACGTGGCACCTCATCCCCGGGCCCCCCGGCGCCCGGCGCCACGCAGCCCACGCCCACCTGGCCCCCCGCCCCTCCCGTTGCGCCACATGTCCCCCCGGCGCCCAGGCTCACCCCCCTGCTCACCCCTTCCCCTAGCGCCACGCGCCCCACCCCGTCTCGGCGCCCCCCACGGCCCTCCGCCTCTCTCTCACCCGGTCGCCCTCACCGGCTCACCCTCGTGACCCCTCCTTTTTCCTTGGTTCCTCCCCCGCGGCCAGGTCCTGGCTCGCCCCCGCACCTCTTCCTCCCCGCCGACCGTGGCCAGGCCCCCCCGCCCCCCACCGGCCACCGCCCCAACGCCCCCCCCTCTTCCTCCTCCCCCGCCGGCCGCCGCCAGCTCCACGGGCCCCCTTCCTCCCCATCCGCCAGCACCCCCGCCCCCCGCCCCCCCCGGCCACCTCCCCCTCTTCCTCGGTTCCTCCTCCCCCGCTGCCAGCCCCCCGGGCCCCCTTCCTCCCTCGTCGGCCGCGGCAGCCATCGGCCCACCACCGCCCACGCTCCCGCCGCGCCCGCTGCGCCGGCCCGAGCATGCGCCTGCCCGCCCTGCCCGTCATGCCACGCGCCCACGTCGAGGCCCACCCTGCCCCGCCGTGCCCGGGCGGGCCGTGCCGGCATGAACACGGACCTGCGTAGCGTGCCGGGCCGTGCTGCCCAGCGTGCCTCAATCGTCGGCACGACCTGGCCCGGCCATCGTGCCGTGCCAGCCCGGCCCGCTGACGTGCCGTGCCGTGCCGTGCCGAGAGCCGTGCCGTGCCGGCCGGGCTTAGGGCTGGCCCGAAAATACCCAGCCTGAGTCCCGCCTTTAGCTAAATTCATGGAGGTT
The DNA here is from genome assembly GCA_019208055.1 of Stipa capillata. Taxonomy (NCBI): domain Eukaryota; kingdom Viridiplantae; phylum Streptophyta; class Magnoliopsida; order Poales; family Poaceae; genus Stipa; species Stipa capillata. The sequence continues at coordinate 204,435 of JAGXJF010001414.1, read as the reverse complement.
GGTGTTGTGGGGATAGAAACGGGAGGCGCTGCTGATTCCCCACCAGCAATAATTGACCGACGACACCCATCCATGCATCCAGAGCGCGACGCAATGCGACCCGGACGGAAACGCACGACTCGCACATGCCAATGCGTCGGTCTTCTATGCCTGCATGCTACTGAAAAAACCTTGGGCGCGCATGTACAACTCCGCGGCCTTGTGCTTGCATGCATCACCGTCGTATTTTTATGACAAACGCTAAGCTTGTTTATGATGAAGGACCTCAAGGTTGACACTAGGTAACCTACTTATGTAAGATCAGCGCTGCGCGTACGTATCGCTGCTGTTATTTGGCCCGAGAATATTCTACACCTACAAGCAGCCACGGCCAGGCAGCTAGCTAGCAACCGACCAGCACCATCACGCGATCGATCCAATGAACCCAACGCTACATAGGCTTGGGACCTTGCAAGTTGCATGTACTGGCCCGTAGTTGTCTTGTCCCTTGTTATTGTATTGTTTTATGGCGAGCGATGGAAGCATTACTGTTGTGCTCCTGTAGCAAGCAGCATCCATCTATTACCGCCACCTGCCACCGGTGGCGTACTGTCCACGCGCGGCGGCCCAGTACTCCTCCTTCTGCCGGCTCCCTCATTTACAGTACAGCTACTAGCTAGCAACACTTGTACCACATGGATCTCGTTTGCGACTGATCATCCATCCATGCATGGCCTACACACTTGTGCAACAGCCGGCCATTGGCAGTGTTGCACAGAGATCATCGCGCATTCACGCTCACATGTATTGTAGTGGCCGGCGACACATACGTGTCCCTGTGTGCCCTGCATGTTCGTACACTGTTTATGTGAGCCGATTTGTATCCGGGTCATTCTTAATTTCTCCTCTGATCCGGGGCCGGATGCATGAGATATGTATGGTACGAGGCCGTTATTACACGCCGCTAGCATCCAGAAAATATCCAAAGGTCCCGGGTGATGACCTGCCGTGCCTTACTTAAGGCTGCTGCCGAACCCGTACTCCAATAATTTTTGCCCTCTTGTATGGTGCTTGACGTGTGCTGCACTGCTGCTAGTACCAGCGGAGCAGTACTACTCTAGCTACGTGCCATTTGCACCTTTCACGTCCCATAAATAGCATCGTCCCTTCGTGAAAGACCTTGCAGTACGTTGCTGTGGATGGTAAACTGCTAACCATTCTTCCTTAACCCTTGCCCTTTTCAGTGCGAAATGCTTTAGTTAATCACGGCGATGGCGGGAGAGAATATATAGGTTCCTGCACTAATTAAACCCCCGGAGCTAAGCTAAGTGCGTGTAGTTTAATCCGCGCGTGCCGATCATTCGCCCAACTCGATTCTACTTTATCGCGACGGGAGCGAGAGGACGAAATGCTCGTTTAGTTTAGCTAATCGTGCTTTCACGAGAGCGACTGGACGGAGCTGTGTTCCTAGCCGCAGGCACGATGCTTCCCCCTCGTCGTAAACGGACGCTATTTTCTAGGTTTGGGGTCTCTAAGATAAGAGTGTGTCTTTTTTCTTTTCGTTTTTGACATTTGATGTCTTCTGGCTGCAAAGCGGGCAGGTCGCCAGTAACCGGGGCATCACACACAAGGGGGTAGAAAGAACAAACCCGGCGTTGTTTGCTCAGAACAAGCAACAAAAGCTGAGGCATCCCATCAGAAATCTGCATGCACTCCGAGGAGTTCACCGAAAAGCTCTTTGCGTCACGTTGAGGCCCCCGACCCGGCCGGCGTCCCCAACATCGCCCATTTGGCACATTCGCAGAGCTGGATCATCCCCGCTAACTTTGACAGATTTTGAAGGCACTAGGGCGCGTTCCAAAGAGTTCCTGGGTGGCTTGCTTGGCAGTTGGCACTGATGTTATGTTAGCTTGGCGTATGAAACGCAAGCAGCTAGCTAGGCATAACCTTTCCGCCGGATTCTACGCTGTAGTATTTTCTAACTTTGGTTCGGTCTCCGGCTGCCCTTTTTCGATGGGATGGGGACACTCGCTTTCGCGACCAAAGTAGTGGCGCCGTTGGATCGATCATGCGAATATGGAATGGTCCTGTGCGCGCGCCGCGCCGTGTGGGCACATGTTCCATGCTCGCTTTACGACTTAATTTTACATGCTCATTCTAGTGCATGCGACCAGCTGGGTGGCTAGTTGTTTGGCCGGTTTGGTCGCATATCCGTCTCGAGAACTCAGAATCGATGGAGGACCGCTCAATGGCTTGAAGTATCTAAACAGCTGAGGAGACCGCACCGCCACTTACCTACCATGGCCGATCCATGATTCCATGGAAGAGCCAAGAGAGGAAAAACATAGCTAGCTCTCACAATCCTGCCTAAGACATGAGTTAAAAACAAATATTACCAGTAAATAATTTTGTTTTTTCACGAACTAGCACCTTTAATATTTTTAGACTTATACATGATATTAGATGAGTACAAAAAATAAAAGTTTAGATCATGATCTCAACTAGCCAGCCGTTGTACCGAATTGGTAGGTTGTTTGTACATCAAATCAATGTTGGATAATGTTTAGGTATAATTATGATGATTTATCAGATGTGGTCTATTAAAAATAAGGGTATAGCAGATGAATTGCCATATGACATTTAGATGTAGTTATGAAAATTTATCGGTTGTAATATGTCTATGTATGCTTGTGAAGATCCATCGGCTATGATATGTTTATGTATAATTATGATGATCTATCGATTCTGAACTGTTTAGTATAGTTTATGAAGATCTATGGGTTCTAATCTGTCTTGGTACAGTTATAAAGATTTATCGATTCTGATTTGTTTAGGTACAATTATGAATATCTATCGGCTACAATTTATTTAGGTACAATTATAAAGATATATCGTTTGTGGTTATTAATAATAAAATAGTTCACCAGATTAATAATTAAATGTTTTATTTTTTAAATAATTTTTAATAATTTTTTTATTGTATTATACTTTTTAGTATATAGTAGAAATAGATCAATGTGTTCGTCGCAATGAGCATGAAACAGTACACCACCTGCTTTATGAGTGTGTAGTAGATAGAATTATCTGGTCCGAGATAGCAGACTTCTTTGCAGTTCAAGTATGTGATTATGTCCATGGCCAATTTCTAGATTTGTAATAAGAATAGTCCGCTTTCAGTTCCATTTGTGCTGTTGTCCTGTGGGGACTTTGGAAGTGTCGAAATAATATAGTGTTTAATATTCACTTGCGGGTGAATATCAAACAACTGTGGCGCTTGATCCTTGTGTCAGCCAGAAACTGGAGGATTATGTTCAAGGATTGTGTAGTGATGGAAAGTTTTTTTTTGAAAGCGTAGTGATGGAAAGTTTTGGTGCATACTTATTGCGACTTCTCGGCGGGGCAGCAGTACGAACTAGAGAGCCGGCAAACTGTCCAGTGGATATTGGTCCCCTTCTAGAGAGTTTATGGGATGGCTTATGGCCCCAGAAAGTTATAAACTGTCTAGAAGACAAAGCTTAGCTTGAGTTTAAATTTTAAGTATCTTTTTTTTCTGTTGGTAGGGGAAACCTCGTTTTTTGGCTTCCCGAGCTTCTTCCAGCAATTTTTTCCTCGAATGACCATTTTATCCTCGCTACTTCACGTTATTTACCCGCCACTGCCACTGAGTATATATTAAAAAAAACTCACCATTTTTCCCTCACCGTCACACCCGTCCTGCCCTAGCCCGTCGACCTGCCCCCATCGCGCCCCCGCCCACGGCCGGCTCCCGTCGCCGCCGGCCGCTGCCCCGCCTCCCTCCGCCTCCCACCGCCGGCGACCGCTGGCCCCGCCTCCCTCTACCTTCCTCCGCCTCCTGCCGCCGCCCTCCGCCTCCTGCCGCCTCCACCGCCGCCCTCTGCCTCCCGCCGCCTCCCTCCGCCTCCCGCCGCCGCCGGCCGCTGGTCCGCCTCCCTATGCCTCCCTCCGCCTCCCGCCGCCGTCGGCCGCTGGCCCTGCCTCCCGTCGCCTCCCTCCGCCGCCGGCCGCTAGCCCCGCATCCCGCCGCCTCCCTTCGCCTCCCCTCTGCCTCCCGCCGCCGCCGGCCGCTAGCCCCGCCTCCCGCCGCCTCCCTCCGCCTCCCTCTGCCTCCCTCCGCAGGTCCTCCCGCCGCAGGTCCCCGACTCGGCTACCTGGCCACCCTGCCTCCTCGCCTGGCGTCCTCCGAGAGCAAGTCGCCACCCTGCATCTGCCCCGTGCCGGCCTCCCGGCGACGACCCTCCCCGACGGCCACCTCTACCCCAACGCCGGCCAACAGGACAAGCTGTCCGAGGTGCCTTTTTTTCTTTTTTTTTCTGGATTCAGGTTATACAGGAGATTACTTGGATTCATGTGGAGTGATCAAAGAACAAAAATGATAAACTTTTGATTGATTAGTTGCGAGTCCATGAGCAGAATCGACCTTTCACATGCGGATTCTCTGGGTGTGGCAAGAAGTCTTCTTACAAGCATGGAAGGGACAATCATGAACTGGAAAGAATTAGACAGATGCTGTTTTTTGGATGCTCGAGCTCACTTCTATAGTTGAGATATCTGCAGTGTTATTATGCATGTATAGGAAAAGGAAAGCAATATGGTAGAACATTATAGTTTGATTATGAAGTTGCCCTTTGCTTATGTAAAGAGGAATCCTAATCATGTTGCCAGATGTGTTAATTCTAGTGTATATGCTTCTAACATATCATGGTTGTAGCCTGAAGTCATCACAAGTAACAGTTCTTGAAGGAATTTTCTCAGGTTGCTATAATTTATTAAAGGATAGGGAAATGGTAAAAATCATGAGACATTGCATTCTGCGATAACATCTAGAAAAACAGAGAGCAAGTGATGTTTTCATTACGTTACCAGCTGACAACGTCATAGCAATCAAGCTAGGATTACATCATATATACATGCAGCACTCAAATACAATAAACAAGGTGTTTGTGCTTGAGGAGCAGCACTCGCATTTCCTTCGTTTACTTTCATGGCAAAATTCTAGAGACTGATTCTAAACACATGAAATTGAGACTGATCTGTCAATCGCTTGCTTGGGTGTCATCGCTTGCTTCCCTGAGGTCATCTTCTCTAAGATCAATCGTCAAAACAATATGAAAAATGAATGAGGTGATGGACCTAAGCATAATTTTTCCTTGACCTTTTGCATATATGTTTAGTGTTCTGGATCTTCTCCTTGAGCTGATCATTGCCATGTGAGCTGGAGCCTTCTTGCATGTATGCTTGATGCCTGTATATCAATTTTTAGAGAACTCCTAGTTTCATTCAATTCAGCATGGTATCTTCTCTAATAGATATTGCTCATTTCTTTCTTTTTTCAATGATAAAATCTCATGTGTATGCTGTTGTACACAATTTTCAGCAACTAGTAAAAAAAGGTGTGGGATGAAATAAAAAATAAGTAAATATGTATGTTTCTTTATTGTTTGCTCTTTATTAAACTGCTGCCAATTATTGAATAGATGGATAAAGGGAAAACCGGGAAAGCCACTTGGGATGCCATTGCTCATAGGGTTTTTCTTGACATATGTGTGGAGGAAGTGCAAGCCAATAATCGGCTGACCCAATGTTTGAATAATGTTGGGTGCGCCAATTTGATAACCAAATTCAATGAGCGCACCAAAAGGAAGTATGAGCGCAAACAATTCAAGAATCAATGGGAGACATTAAAAAAGACTATAACATACGGAAGACATTGAACCAACATGCCTCCGGTCTAGGAAGAGATCCTGTCACGGGTACCATTGAGGCTAGCGATGATTGGTGGGAGGCAGAGATTAAGGTATGCATATTGTTGTAGTACTTCCATTATATCTTCGTTAATTAGAAAATTCATTTAGCACTCATGTGGTCTTGTATAAATTGCAGAGATGTCCAGAAGCAGCCAAGTTTCGGGTTGCTCCACTTGATAGCGAGGATAAGATGAGAATACTTTTTGATGCTCATAGTGTCACGAATGAACATGCAAGGGTACCAGGTGTAGCATCTCAAGCTACACCAGTAACTGTTGAAATTGAGAAGAGGATGCAGGATCAGGCTGTGAAGGGTTAGGTTTTGATACCACACCTGTGGGTAGCAAGATGTGGGAAGAAGAGGACAACTGGATATTCACCTAGTCCTGGACCATCAAAAAGATAGTTGACAATGATACTTCTAGTGTTATGCATCGCCTGTTAGACATATATGAAAAGAAGAATCAAAATTCTGTGACATCTAGTGCTCAAGTGACTGCTGATCCCGTGAGAGCGGAGATTGTAGAGATGATGACATTGGTGGAGAAGGATGGGGCCAAGGAAGGCAGTGATGAACATTTCTATGCTACACTACTCTTGAGACATAAAGAATGGCGTGAATTCTTCATCACTTTGAAGACGCCACGTGGAAGCTAGCATGACTCAAGAGGACATGGGAGGCGGAGCAAAAGAAGCATTAGTTCCATTATTTGATTTGAACCCTTGTGGTTGTGACTATAATATTTGTTTTGGAACTATATTGGTAGTATGTAATGTCATTTGCTTTAGACCTATGTTGGTAATGTGTAATGTCATTTGCTTTAGACCTATATTGGTAATATGTAATGTCACTTGTTTTGGACCTATATTGTTATTTGTATTGTCAATTTCTTGTGAGTGATTTTTTTTGCTTGTTACGGATATGTCATTGCTTGTTATGGACTTATGTTATTCTATTTTGTTAAAAAATGGTAGATGACAGAAGATTCAGATGATGAATTCATCCCACTTCTTGCAATGGCGTACATGTTAGAAACTAGCAATCCAGCTCCAAGAAGGCCAAGGAGACTACCTTTCATGACAGGGATCCAGTGGGTTGAGTTAAAAATGCAGGATCCAAAAGAGTTCTACGATATGTTCAGAATGAGGAGGTCAGTGTTCACATGTTACATGAGACCTTAGTGAACAACTATCAGTTAGAGTCAACTCCTTTCATGAGCTCTAGAGAAGCATTAGCACTCTTTTTATGGACATATGGGTCACCTCAATCTAATAGTAATAGCGCTGATAGATTTGAACATAGTGCATCTACTATTAGTGTCAAATTTGGTGAGGTTTTGAAGTGCGTGGACCGCATAGCTCGTGATTATATCAAACCAAAAGATCCTACTTTCACTGAAGTTCATCAGACTTCATAAACCAATGTTTTTTCCTCATTTCAATAATGCTATTGGAGCAATAGATGGAACACATATTCCTGTGACAGTGCCAGCACATTTCAAAGTGAGTCACACGAATAGGCATGGTTATACTAGTCAAAATATCATGGCAATATGTGATTTTGACATGAGGTTTACTTTCGTGGTTACTGGATGGCCTGGATCTGTTCATGACACGCGTGTATGGTCAGATGCTTTGGTTGAATATGCGAACTATCCACGCTCTCCGGAAGGTAGCAATCTTCTATGTGAATTTTATATGTTTAATTATCACTAGTTGCTTCAAATATGTGCTTATTTTTTTTAACTATAGGAAAGTACTATCTCATTGATTCGGGATATCTAAACTGAATTGGCTATCTAGTACCATATAAGAGACAACGATACCATGTACCTGAATTTCAACTGGTAGCTCCAGTTGAGATGAGGGAGATCTTCAATCATCGCCACTCATCATTAAGAAACATCATCGAAAGGTCAATGGCGTATTCTAGGAGGCATACCAAGCTACCCAGTTGAGAAACAAAGATGATTATCTCGGCATGTATGTGTTTGCATAATTTCATTCATAATAGTGCTCTACGAGATGAGCATTTCGAGAGGGTTGAGCGAGAAGAGTATATTCTACAATACGGACCACCTCCTAATGGCGTGGCAAATGCTGCGCCCCTAGATGATGGGACTATGGGGCAAATACGCGATGCCATTGCTATGAGCTTGGTAGCGTGAGAGGGAATATCTACATGATGCGTTGTTATTCGTACGTTCTATTTTTTTGTTGGATAAAAAATTAGTGTGCTTCTATGTGCAATTTACTTTTTTATGGTAATTTAACAATTTTTATTTATATTTTTATATTTTCATATCTCATTTATGTGTTAAACTGCGTAAAAAACATATGGAAATAGTGTTAATATCATTCAAACAGCAAACAAACAAGACAAAGGGTATTATAGACTTTTCACAATCCACCGCTGCCTATAAGCTAAAATCTCAGAAGCCGTCTAGAAGGGGAAGGTGGGGCTTATCAGGCTTCCCACATTGCAGCTTCCCCACACCATTAAGCTTAAGCTGGCTTATGCATAAGCCAAAGACGTCTAGAAGGGGGCCATTAGTCTCTTGCCTACACCTTCGGCTGTCACCCTGATTGGACGATTAGAGACGGGAAATCTCTTCTTGTTTTTATCTGGACAAGGCTACTGACGCTGAAGAAGAACCTGATGACAAGATAACGATGGCACGAGCTTGATATTGGCTACAGCTTAGCACAATCAGACGTGTCTTGAGAACTTGCTGGGAGTTTATGATTGATGCTGTCGTTTTTGATGTAGTTTTGGTTTGCCCGGACTCAAACATGTAATGTTCGTGAATGCTGAACATGATTTCTTTTCCAATGAAATGGAGCCGCGGACTTCCCCCTCTCGGTTTTACTAAAAACATTTATACGGTTTGGGCTCAAAACATCTTGTAGATAGAAAACCGTTTCAACGGGCCACTTATATATTATTAAGGCGGTCACCTTCACACGTGGAAACCGGAGATCCCGTGAATAGATCGACTTTCTAATTCCAAAGAAAGATATCCCCGCAACTTGTTATTACTCCCTCCGTCTCAAAATGTAAAGTGTATTTTGTTTGATTAAGATAAAATTTTGACCATCAATTACTTTATTAATATATAGTTTATATGATATAAAATTGATATTAATAGATTCGTATTTAAAAGTACTTACTTATGATTATTAATTTATATCACATAAATCAAATATTAATAGAGTAATTATTGATTAAAGTCTTGTCTTAACAAAATAAAATATACCTTATATTTTGGGACGGAGAGTATATTACTCTAGAAAATATGTGTCGCATCATGACAGTATCTGCTTGCCCATAACGATTGGTTAGTCAAATTAGTGTTCACTCATCACAGGGTTCACATGTAATTGGCATAGTCTCTAGCAATTTGTACTAAGGGTGATCTGCACTGAGTTGACTTGAAATAATGTACTACTGTAACATAAAGTACAATAGGGGCAGTACAGATCTTATATCTTCCGTCTATTACTAATCTGAAAAAAATACATACTACAAATAAAAATTTCTACAAAGCAAAACATGTGATCGATAATCTGATAGACGTTTTTACTATTAGTGAACCACAGTCGATAGATCTTCATAACTGTATCTAAACATATCACAATCGATAGATCTTCGTAACTGCACATAAACATATCACAACATTTAGATTTTCATAACTGTACCTAAACATAGCATAACACAACCGGTATATCTTAATAACTGTACCTAAACAGATCACAATCGTTAGATCATTATAATTGTACCTAAATAGATCACATATGATAAATCATCATAATTGTACCTAAACAGACAACCCAGTACAATGACTAATAGGCCGACTCACGATTTGAACTTTTATTCGCTTACTGATCTAATATCATGCATAAAGACAAAAATATTAAGATAATTAAAAATATTTTCCACGCAATTGCGCAAGATACCGTGCTAGTTTTCATAAAAAGCAAAACATCTGACCATTAATCTGATGGATCATCTTTTTATTGGTGTACTAGAGCCAATATACTCTCTCTACCCATAATGTAAGGTGTATTTTGACTGGTTAAGACAAGGCTTTGACCATCAATTTATCTATTAATATGTGATTTATGTGACACAAAGTCACAATTATAAGTAAGTATTTTTGAACACTATGATATCAATTTTATGTCATATAAACCACATAATATTGGAGTAATTATTGGTCAAAATCTTGTCTTAACCAATCAAAATACGTTTTACATTATTGGACGGAGGGAGTATCTATATAACTATACCGAAACAAATCACAGTTGATAGATTTACGGAAACTATATCTAAGCAAATAACTGTCGATAGATAATCATAACTGCAAGTAAACAGATCAAAGCGATAGATCTTCATAATTGCACCTAAATATATCACAACCGATAAGTCTTCATAATTGTATATAAACATATCACGACTGATAGATCATCAATTGTATCTAAGCATATCACATCGGATAGATCATCATAACTGTACTAAACATATTATAGTCGATAAATCTTCATAAGTGCACATAAACAGATTATCATGGTGATAGAAAATCATAAGTAATTGCACATAAACAAATCACAACCGATAGATCTTTATATATAATTACATCTAAATTTCAATATTAGGTAATGATCTAGTATCACGTACAGATGACCTAAGATAAGCTCGCAATCCAAACTTCATGTTTGTCTATTGATCTAAGATCACATACAAACAACAAATTTGATGGTTAATGTAGTGTTCTTCTAAATAGCATAATAATATACTATGTAATAAACTTAAAGATGACCAATTGTGTGGGATTCTTACTAATGGTTAAATTGTAACAGAGACCGAAGATCAAAACTTAACTTGGTAATCATACGAACCGTATACTACCATAGCAGGACTGTAGCAGTACGTAGGTGGGATACGGATACCTTGCCTGGGGATTCCAATTCTTTTGCGAGATAGAATCATGAGGGGCGGAGAGGGAGCAGGTGGCAGTGAAAACTATTCATGGCCAATCATCAATCACGCCGCCGTTAGAAACAGTTATTACTACCCCTCACTCTCCTTCCTATCGTACCCAGGCAGGGCCAGCCAGCCAGGCAACGGCGCCGAGAGGAGCTGAGAGGCTGCACATGCAGCGCTGCAGCATTTTACCCCGGACGTCGTACCCCTCGCCTCTGATCGGTCTGGTCTGTTTTTTCACGGCTGCGCCACGTGACCGCGCCGGATAAGCACCAGACCTCAGCAAACATAGGGAGACTACAGTGTACACCTACATCTGCAAATTCAGGAACCAAAACAGTCTACAGTAATATACGGAGTTCGTAGCAGAATAAGAAATTGAGAAGCCTTATTGAGGAACGGAGGAATAGAAGAAAAAATTGTAGGATTGCAATTCTACGAAAAAAAATCTTATCTATGTCCTATTAATCACAGGATTGCATCGAAGAAATCTTATAAAAAAAGTTTCCTCTAAATTTTTAAGGAAATTAAATATAAATTCTAACCTCATAGAAAATCTCCTTTGAAAGATTTAGTGTATCTTCTCTCTTTCTCTTCTAATCAAATAACAGCTAATCCTAAATTTCTGCATTTTCCGGTGTAACATTCAAAGTCCTACTGTGAGCAATCTATGGTTTTATTTTTTATAAGATGAATATGCCACAATACTCTAACCCTATTTTTTTTCTTCTGTTTCTATGCTTTCATATCCCTGTATTCTAAAAAGACCGGGAGAGTTTGTCACTTACCAATGGGTGGACGTGTGTGGATACGTTCATAGCCACCAACACCAGAATAGATCCAGGGCTCAGCGCTTATACTACGGCTTTTAACGCAGCAGCACGCCTGCAGCATTAGCAGCTGCGGGTGCAGAAGGAGCAGAAGCAGCAGCGGGAGAAGCTCGTCTCAGAAGGGTGCAGTATGGCGTTGTGCAGCGAGGGGAAGAGGCCACAGTAGTGTTGTGGGCAGGAAAGAAGAGGAGAGGGCCAAAGGGAAGCCAATAAAAGCCCCTTCCACCGCCAAAGATAGCGGAGTGATCGATCGATCCAGAAGATCTCCCAGAGGAATTTCAGAGCCCCCACACCACCACACTTAAATCTCTCTCCCATTCTTTCTTCTCTTCTCTCTTCCTCCATGTAAGCTTCCATACCATCATCATCGTCGTTCTCCTCCTGAACAGATTGACATATAAATCACCAAGGGAAATTAGAAAGAAGTGGCATAAAGGCAAAGGAAAGAGTGAGGCTAGATTGACAGAGCCAGGTACAATATAGCTAGCTACTACCTAGGAGTCTCTTGGAAGCGCTCGAGATAGCGAGGTGGTGTAGTAATTGGAGGGGAAAGAGACAGCGCAGCCTAGTGCACTATCTACTCGAGGAGGAGAGACGAACAACTCACCTCAGCTCGGCTGCGTGACAGCGTGAGCTAGTAGTGGAGAATTTTTATTCTTCTACCGTTCCTTTTTTTTCCTTCCCCGGATCGGCCGCTGCTGCTGCTGCTGCCTGCTCGTGGTAGGAGGCAGTACCTTTAGCGAAATCTAGGCTCTATCGCGCGGGTGATTTAGCCGGGGTATTTTTAATCGCCGCGAGCTGCGAAATCCGCTGCTTATAAGTGTGGCTTCGGGACGGCGCTTCCCATCCGACACCGGCGCGTTCGCGGACTGGGTCGCCTCCTCCGCCGCGGCCGCCGCTGCCGCTGGCCGAGGGGACGACCTCTCCCTCGGGTTCAATGCCAGCGCCGCTGCCGCGGCCGCGGCCGCGGCCGCCTCCGGCGCCTCGCTGGGCGCCGGGCTCTGGGGGCCGGCTTCGTCCTCCGCCGCCGCGTCGCGCCAGGCCGCGGCGCTGAACTACGGGATGGCCGCCGACGTCGGGATGGTCGTCGTCGCCCCCGCTGCGTCGTTCCACCACACGCACCACCACCACCACCACCACGACGCCGCCGTGGCGGCAGCGGCGGCCGACCCCATCTTCCCGCTACTGTCCGCCGGCCCATGCGTGCTTGATCCGAACACGGCCAAGTCGGCGGCGGCGAGCAGCGGCATCCAGTTCTGGCAGTCGCAGCCGCCGCCGCAGTCGCCGTCATCGGCGGCGGGTGGGAACCCTAACCCTAGCCTCGGCGCCTTCTACCTGAAGAAGCCACTCCAGATGCTGGACACCGGCGGCGGGTCGTCCGGCTCCGGCACCACGACGTGCCAGGACTGCGGCAACCAGGCGAAGAAGGACTGCGGCCACAACCGGTGCCGCACGTGCTGCAAGAGCCGGGGCTTCGACTGCTCCACCCACGTCAAGAGCACCTGGGTCCCCGCTGCTCGCCGCCGTGAGCGCCAGCACCTCGGCGTCTCCGGCGGCTCTGCCTCCTCCCCGGCAACTGCCTCCACGGCCGCCGCTCCGAAGAAGCCTCGCCTTCTCTCCTCCCAAGCCACCACCTCGCACACCTCCACCTCCAACGCCACCACCCCACGCAGCTTCGACACCACCTCCAGCCACCAAGGTAACGTCCATGGCAGCGTGCCACGTACATACACATGCGCAATTCGATACAGTTCGCTAAAAAATTTAAGCTTGTCTTCGTCTATGCAGACGCGTCGTTCAGGGAGAACCTGCCGAGGCAGGTGCGGGCGCCGGCGGTGTTCAAGTGCATGCGCGTCGTGTCCATCGACGACGGCGAGGACGACTACGCGTACCAGGCGACGGTGACCATCAACGGGCACGTCTTCAAGGGGTTCCTGTACGACCAGGGCGTCGACGACGGCCGCCACGCGGCCACGAGCAATGAAGACTCGACCGCCGGCGTGCCCAACATCTCCGAGCTCCACCTCGGCGGGGCGTCCGCTTCTGGCCCCGTTGGCAATGCCGCGAGAGGAGGCGGGTCCTCGATGGTGCCCTCGGACTTGTACGTCGCGGCGGGGGCGGCGGCGGCGGAGGCAACACATTCTTGGCGGTCGAGCTATGGTAACACCATGAACTGAGCTAATAGAAGAGTAAGGTTACATCGATCATCATCATTCTTTTTTCTTCTCTTCATTGCTAGTACAACTTTCGATTAATCTTTCTTGCCCGCACCATTAGAGGGCATCAGTGCATGGTGTTTGTTCTACTTATCTCTTCGGTGGTGTTAATTGTTCTTGTTGTATAACATCGAAGAATTGTCGTTAGTTCTAGTTCATTTTCTACTAGAGTAGAGAATAATCTTGTTATTAGGAATTTGAAAGAAGATAGTGCGAGATTAAATCTTACTTATGCCATAACATACTGCCTGTGGTTTGACCTGTGGTTCCTGTTCTCATGTTCCCAATGCGTGTCTTTCCATATATGGGGATGTGTTCAGGGGGTGCAAAGTGCAAACCATATAGGCCGTGGGTGTCATTTCGAGCAGGCAGAGGCGTGCACTGTTCGGGCTCGTGATACTGTCATGATAGATTATGAAAAGGTGGTGTTAGTGAGCTGAAACGTTTGACTCTTGTAACACTTGCTTGGCCTCCACTCTTTGCGTGCATAATTTGGCATCCAATGCATGCCTAGCTTCATACCTGCACTGCGCTCTTCTCTTGTTTGTTCCCCCTCTTTTTCTTTGGTTAGGTTGTAAGGCATGTATTCTCGGCTTGGCATTTGTGCTTTGTAGGGCATTTTCTACATTCATTGGAACTTGCATCCTAGAGGCCATGTGTAATGCATGTGATGAGAGAATCTTGAGATTATTATAGACCGTCTTATACATGTTAAACTATGTTTGCGCGATCGCTGCATCTAGGATCATGGTTGCTTCCTGCTCTCCATCTTCCATAGTTTTTTGTGCTAGTCCCCATATTATTCCCGTGCCGGATCCCATCAAGGACGACAAGATGTGAAAAGAAAGAAAGGCATGTGAAAAGCAAAGCCATGCATGCACTGTGTGTTTGATTGGTTCATTGGCTTGGATTGCAGTGCTGCCTTCTTCTTCGCTGTTGAGTGAAAATTTTGGTCGGCTTGCTTAAAGCCGCTGTAACAAGTTAACGGCACATGGGTCGTATTGGTAGTCACGAGCCGTGAAGAACATTTTATATTTGGGATTGGTTTCGCTGTGCTATCTTGTCATCATCAAAGCTGCTATTATCTCATGTGTGTGATGATGCCATTGGTCCATGTCGCCGTTCGATTGTTGCCAACCTTTGGGGAGCACGGTTACTGTTCAGATTACTACTTTATTTGATCAAGGGGTTGGCGTATTCGTAGGCCTTGACTCATGAATTGTGCTATTGCTTGACCAATTGAACATTTGTTAGCTCTTACTGTTGTCCTGCTTCTTTGCTTTCTGGTGTGCTATCTGACGGCTCATACTTTCTACATAATGTACCGTTTGTCTGATAGTCTTTGCCTTTGGACATTGTTCCACATACCGCACATAATCCAGACTTTTGATTGCACTCCGGGACATTTTCATGTTTATAGTAGCACTACTGAATGCATGGATAAGGATTTTGGGTTGTGCACAGCCGTGTGGGACTTGACAAACTGGCTCAACTAACTGTTGAGGCATATGTGCAATCATTTAGCTTGCAGAGCGGATATGCATCTGCAAAATGTACATACAGCACATGCTTTTATTAAGCTTGCTAACTTCTGTCGCGTCTCTTTCTTTGGACAAGAAATTCGAGGTACCTAGTAATGTGGACTTGTGCTTGTTGTCTTCTATGATGATGGTGATCCAATGACTGATCCAACTCTCATATGGCGACATTTGTTATGCTCTTGTTACTCTCTGTGAAACATTCTTGTGTATCATGTAGTCCTGTTAATTTATTGCATCAACTGAGGACTGTATCACTGTAATGATTTCAAAAGAACCAAGGGTTGCTTACCGATTTATGGTATATCAAAAGGAGTTTATCAAATTAAGCAACTTTTGTACTCACGGCCTATATTATTGAGGTTGCTAACCTATCTTTCACAACGTCAAAAAAATAGTCAAGCGCTGGGGAAGCCGAGTTATGATTAGGATTTTGCAGTTTCCCCTCGCTTTGTTTTTTAATATACTGGTATTGTGAACTAAATTCAATGTAGATCTGGTAATTTTGCTATTTCAATGTATGTTTACTGCGAGTATGGTATGCTCCAGTAGTGCCTTTTCTGTGTATCAACTCACATGGTCACACTTCTAATCATAATCATGTTTTGTGAGTTGTGTTTAGCAATCGTTTTGTACTGTGACTGACTCCTTTTTAATCACTGATGCAAATTTGCGTGTAAAGGATAGGGAATTCTCAATTGAAGGTAATATACATTGATAGCACATCTGGCTTATTTTTTATATTTGAAAGTACCCACTGTGATTTTGTTTTTACTCGAGTTAGTAAGCATCTCTTACTGGTTTTTCATGGTGATGGTAGATGGCACTTGTGTGATTTGTGTTTGTTGTACGAGAAATTGTATCATCAAATGACGCTTTCTTGGTAGCAGAATAAGTGCTTATTTAATTACTGTTGATGTGCTACTTTTATCCATCAAGATGAGTAGATGACTGTATGACTGTGCTATGTACATTTGTATACTATTGTTGATATCCTAATTCTTTTGTGGGATCAGGTGTGTTTTCGTACTGCTTCCCTGTGACCTGGAATAATCGACTGTTTCACTCTATCTAACCTTTTAGATGAATAATATATAATGCATTCTTTTGGCATCCGACTTCCCGATGTGTTTGTAAAATTTAGTTGCACTAATTGTTGGATCATTTCAGTGATTAACATTTGCTTCAAGTTTCTACCTTCAGATGCCATTGTGTTTGTCAGAACCTTTCCACATTGAGTTGATTTTGTTCAGTCATTGCTTTGCATCATGGTTGTTATTGGAGAATCTATATATTTGGGATGGCATTGGAAGCTTTTTCATCTGTCCGGTAAGTCGTACCAGAATCTGGACATGTGACATTTGCTCTTATTGTGTTGCTGAAGACACCGATTAATTGGTTTGCCTATACCATACGGATATTTGCCTCCTTACTACCGATTTTCTTTTCATATTTTGCAATGAAAATTTCATTATGAAGTCTATAGTGCCAAAATCGTTTTTTAGTCGACTTTGCTAGTTCTGGGAACTTAGATGTTTCTTGATCTGTTACATCCATATCTATCTATTTGGCACCTGATATTTGCAATCTAACTAAGTTCACGGGCATCCCTTTTTATGACCTGTATGTCTCTCTAGTTCATATTATTCTTTGTGTTTTTTCCGAATAGACATTCTGTGGTACTTTCTGTTTGTTGGCCTGACGTGCATAATGTTTCGACTCAAAATGAGCCTTGTCTGGTTTGGCTTGTAGTTCAGAAAAATCAAGGGTAGTGTGAAGAGAATTAAAGGGATGATGTGGCTGTCTTCGTATTGGGTTCTATAGCGCAGTTGCTTTATGCTCAAGTGCATACTAAGTCTTGCCATGACGTAGCATTTTCCTGACTATACTAGAAATACATAGATGAATTGAAAATCGAAATGGGTACAAATTGGTCACTTGTTGTAGTGCTTGATGCTAAAGGTTTCCAATTGGATTGGGGTGCATATAAGCGCAATCACTCCCTTAATTTATGGTAAGGGTTCAGGTAGTGTGACATGGTCTAGTAATG
The DNA here is from genome assembly GCA_019208055.1 of Stipa capillata. Lineage (NCBI taxonomy): Eukaryota > Viridiplantae > Streptophyta > Magnoliopsida > Poales > Poaceae > Stipa > Stipa capillata. The sequence goes on along the minus strand of JAGXJF010001414.1, from coordinate 187,073 downwards.
ACTCGGGAGCCAGTCATGCAATGCCGTAACTGTGTTTGTTAAAAGTCCACCATTTGCTTCTTGAAATGATAGGAGTCGCTCTTTCTCTACAGCTGGAGTGCCTGGATTTTTAAGGAACCGGCCGAATAATCGTGGCACGATTTCTTCTTGTTTCATGCTTTCTCTTGTTGGGTACAGTGTGCATATATCTTGGTTTTTTCTTTGTTCCTTTTTGTGTTGTCGTCACTCTGCTAGTTGCTGCAAATAATCCTGTTCTGACAGACGTACAAATTGCAGAACCAAAGCCGGTGCTAAGAATCATGACGAAGCTAGGTAGAATTTTCCTTGCTTCACCGTTGAATGGAAGGGTCTTCCATGCCTACGTTTAAGTTTAATCAGCTATTGTTGATGAAATCTTTATATGGCTTCTATCTATCATTAAATTCGTTTCCGACTAATGGATGATTATTCCTTTTTGTTTATAGAATGGAGGATCGTACTGAACCTTGTTTATTTTTATGCTCGATGCAGTGTTTCTTGTCTCGTACCATGAATCTGAACCCATTTGTGATCTGATGCTCTACAGAGGAGCGAGATATTTGTAAGGCGAAGTATATAGCCAGCAGAAGCGTTCCGTGCCATCTATGCCAATGCCCCAAAAGCCAGTACGTCCTATGGAAACCCTAGGCGGCCGTAGGGGTGAACTTTTTACAAGACAAACTTGCGTGGTTGCTTGTGGCACGGGACACGGGTCTCGTCGTGAGCGTCGCCTTTCACCACCCATGTCCGTCGTCGTAGGTCTCCACTGTGCTGCAAAGCTAAAGGGTCTCGTGATGATCGTGATCCGCGAGCCAGTGGCCACAGGTTTCGCTATCCGGTGTTCCAGACGGTCTGTTCTGACGAAGGAAATATCCGTAGTAGTGGTCATCTGGTAATGCACGTAGCGGCGAGCCGGCGATGGCGAGGCAGACGTGCACTACGACTACGCGATGGAAACTGCACTGTTGCAGGGGACACAGAAGCGCCGCTCCATCGCGGCTTCGCCTGCATACTCCGAGGCCACAGCTGGTTTAGCCGTGCAGGGTTCCGGTGGTGTTGTGGCCGAAGCCGGCAAAAAATCTAAAATAATTTAGCAATATTTATGCCATAAAATTTTTGGTGAAATTTAATCCTTATATCAAGAAAGAAAATAGACAAATTCCTTAATATTAATGGCACCAGAACACTGTTCATTTTAGTTTGGTATTATTTATAGCTAAATTTGTCTTTTTTATTTACTGATGTGTTGATTACATTTTCATTTGGATTTTTGTGCCATGGTAGAGGCATATTATCTCTTGAAATGGGAAGATTACTACTGCATGTCAAGTTCCTTTCTTTAGGGGCAAAGGCAGGTACTTTGATTTCATTGAGGATTGGGTCATAGTGACACATGCTGCCTGACTTGATAGGTGATGACATTTGGTAGAGACGATTGCGGGGGCGACCCTAGGGGCAATCCCAGCGGCTGGCGATTCACGCTCATGTCGCGTCCTGCGTCATTGGCCTGCAGCTCCGTTTTATTGCCTACTGGATGTGGAGGTCAAAGATGACCCGGATCGAGCTGGACATGGGGTGGAGGGGATTGTCCAGGACATTGTGCAGTGTGTCTTGGAGGATGAAGTGGTACCCTCCTCTGCCGTTCGCCCAACGGATGACGACCTCGACAAGGAGTTCTAGACCTACAAAGGGTTTCCGACGCACCGGTCGTCGTTCTGGGAGGATGGAAGCTCATTGGATGCAGATGTATGAGTGACTGTGCTTAGGTGCGTGCCTCCCCTGGACGCCGGGCGGAGGGTACACAGGCGGTGTCGAGCCAGGGAAACTCAAATCCTCTGACATTGCCCAAACGAGGGAGCGTCTCTGGTGCCTCCTTGCCGAAGGCCATTAGGGGGACGCCGAAGGCGCGGCCACCACCGGCGCATCCGAGGCCAGGGACGAAGCTGGCTCCGGATCTTGAGGCCATGGCGGGGCCACACCAACGGCCTGGCCTGCCGCCGGTCGTGGTACTTGGCAACTTCTTGCCTAAGACCGTCAGCCCGGCTTAGGTGATCGGTGCAATGGATCAAGGGCCCATCCAATCGAGACGAGTTTCAAACCGAATGGGGCCTGAAAGATCATCTAGGCCCCTAATTGGTTTTAGATGGTTAATGGCAACTCAAACTGGAATCTAATGTTTACAATGAGTGTAAGCAGGCTTAAGAGGTTCTAGAAAGAAGGGTTATCAAGGAAAGGATGACCACTCAAAAAGTACAAAGGTGGTTTCCAGGACAGGGAATGGCTGTGCTAGGCAGCTGTGTCGCAGCTGTGAGGAAGTCGGTGCTGTGCAGGGAGTTGCAAGCAAGGTGATGGTGGCTTGATGCGTCAAGGGCCGTGAATACAGTTGGTGGCAGGTAAAGTCTAGATTTGCTAGTTTTCTTGAGTCCATAGGAAATACCCGTACTATCAAGAGGGATGAAGTAGTAATGATCTGTGGAGGTTCTTTTGCTCAATGCTCAGGGTGAATGCTTTGAGGTCAGTGTGTGAGACTGGCTTGCGTTAGCACTCTGCAGTGCTAGCAGTAAAAAACCCTAGAGGTTAGAGTCACCGGTGTGACACAGCTGTTTCACAGGTGGTCTAGCGCTCTATGACTCATGTACATCTCTGTACCAGGGGAGAGCTTGTAAATGCTAAGGGACCTGCACTGCGATAGTTTATCTGCTGAGTCAAAAGACTGTTGGAGGTTCTCTCCTTATTAGGGATCAGAGTTAGTTGTGCGCTAAGGGCATGTGATGTGTCAAGATCGGGCTGAGTAGTTAGGCTATGTCAGTTAAGGGTTCACCTGTGTGTGCCTCCGGTGACACAGGTGTCGATCTGCCTGAGCCGGTTATAGTTGTGCGTTGTGACTGGCTGTGTCACTGGTGTATATCACCGGTGACTCACTCAATCCTACGTGGCAACAGTGTCATACACCGGTGACTCACTCAATCCTACGTGGCAACAGTGTAACGGTCAGGTGCTTGTGAACCCCTATAAATAGGGGACCAGGGGAGGTCTTCGACCTCAACCTTGCTCAATCCAGTGAATCATATTCGACCGTTGCAAGCCTCTCACCCTCTGAACAAAAGCCAAACTTCCTAAGAGAGTTAGTCTTTGAGCAAAGAGCATTGGTTCCTCCAAGAGTTGTTGCTGCTGAATCTGTTACTCTTGGAGTGTCTACTCCTAGACGGGCGTAGAGTTGCTGGTATCACCCAAACTTGTGTGGGCTGAACCAGTAGTTTGTGAAGGTGATTCGAAGTCTACCTGCTGCAAGACTAAAGGACTTCCACAAGCAAAGCAAGAGGCCTGATCACTCATATACTCGGAGAGCAAGCACGATTCAGTGCTGGCGATCTCTTCGGAGTAGCCTCTCCAACGGAGACGTACCTCTCTGAAAAGAGTAGGGAATTTCGGTGAAAAACACCTTGTCTCTCTGAGTACTCATTGTGTTGCTTCTATTTACTTGCTATATCTGCATGCTTGTGTGTTCTTAGATATATTTCGTTTATCTGTGATAGATCACCTTTTCACCTGTGTTAGCATAGCTGTGTCACAGTTACTGTAGATCATATCTCTTACCTGTGTCAGCTACCTGTTACTTAGCTGTTTAGTTTGCTCATCTGTTTTCTGAGTCTTTAGCTTACCTGTGTTAGCTACCTGTGTGACAGCTACGTGTTAATTTACTCATCATATATTGCCTGTGCTGTTCACCTGTCACATAACTAGCTTATCCTTGTAACTAGCTAAGTGTTAATTTGATAAATTAAGCTAAAAGAAGTAATTTTAATTAGCCTCCTATTCACCCCCCCTCTAGTCGGCACCTTCGGTCCTTTCAGCGCGCCACAGTCAGGCTATTCCGGGTGGAGGCGATCTACGCCGTCCATCTGTGCGTTGCTATTGCTACAACTGGAGGTACGCTAACCCTAATTCCAGAATACGTTGTTTCTCCAACAGGTATTGATCTACTACGTGATCCGCTACTAGATGGACATACATCGTGACACTCGGGTCCATGGGGGACCGTGGCGTGAGATCGGCGGTGGGAGGCGGGAATGCCCAGCTCAGCTACACCGTGCCAGCGATGCTGTTGTCTTTCCCGTCCTTCGACGCGACTAAGGCGGCCGGCGTCCTTGGTGGTTTCCAGGGGCTACCGGACCTGGCAGGGCTCTGGGACGGTGTACTCGTTCGACAATAGCTCCACTAATACCCAACGAGAGGAGGGGCACCGGTGAGCAACTGTGCGTTGGCCAGGACCAGGATTGTCAGCCCAAGGAGGCGCCTGCGAAAATTGGGGCTGGCCGGCCGAGGGCCCTTCCGCTCAGGCTACGGCACCGAGGCAGCAGCAGAGGGCGTCTGCCGTGGCAACTGCAACGGTGCAAAGCGCGCTTGTTGCACGGTGCTTCGGTTGCCGTGGCAGCAAAGAATCTGAAATCGTATTGCTTTCGATGTAAGTACAAGGGTCATGTCCAGGAAGAGTGTAGGGCCATTTTGTATTGTGACATCTTTAACATGGATGGTCATTTAAACAGCCAAATGCGCCATCCCCAACGCACCAAAACCCTCTGCTATCTTGTATGGTACGGTGGCGATAAATTGGGTTTCTACCAAGGCTCCTTATCGACCCACCACAAAAGCTTAGGGGCCGGTGCACCTCAAACCCTATGGCGATTGTCTTTGTCTCGGTTGGTCGCTTGTTGGCGACAACCGTTGCGAGCGCAATAAACGCCTAGCAGCTACAAAGTGGAATCGAGAGGCTATTCCTCATGGGGGAGGATGCCTTCCTAGTCGCCTTTCCTTCACAAGAGGTGGTTCAGCACATGATTAACATTGAGTACAAGCTCAAATCATATGGCGTTGTGTTGGAGTTTGGTGAGAGGAATCCTCAGGCTAAGGTTTCACCTTCTTTCCATCTCGACGTTGTTTGGCTACATGTTTCTAGTGTGCCACATGTTCTGTGACACTACCTAGGACCGTGGGCGATTGGTACCATCATCGCTACTACTCAGGAGGTGGATAGGCGGGTCCTACGTAAGCGGGGTGTCGTGTGTGTTTGTGTTGCCGTTGTAAACAAAAAGCGACTCTTGGTGGAAATTGACATCGTTCTGTGTACAGCTGGGTACAAGATCCGCTTTGCCCTGGAGGACGACTCAGTCATGGTGGATGAGGGGGTCGCCGAGGATATACGTACGGATAGGGACGATGGTGCGGGAGACAAGTCAAATGGGAGGAGGATTCCTAGGACCACTCCGACTATAAGTGTGGCAAGAACAACTCCCAAAGGGCTATGGATGTTCCCACGGGGCAAGAAACTTCTATGCATGTTACCACAACGACTATGATCGCTATGACGCCTAATTTGCTCCGTGGCCTCGTCTTTCAATGTCACCATGCAGCTCATTGCAGTTGGGGGAGTGCTTGCGTACGAGGCTGCCGAGTCAGGAGGCTGCCGCGACCTTGCCACAGGACGTGTCAGTGGATTCCCTGCCACAGGTGGAGTTACAAGGATCAGTTGCAGCCAACTCAACTGTTGCGGCTGTTGCTTAGGGAGAACTAGAGCCGCGGCAACCGTGCTGGCTGGGCCGCACGTCACCAACCCAGCTTCTACGGCAGGGGACCTTGGTAGGTTTGGTGCCGCGGCAGCTGTGGTGGCTGATCCACTGTCGTGCGTCACTAGCTCCATTGTCGTGGTAGTGGATCCGTGTGGCACTAGTACCCCGGGTATCTACCGCACGTCGTGTGGCCGCAACCTGCTTCCACGTCTGCCAGTACCGCATGGCTCTCTGTGGTCGTAGGGCTCGCATGGTGGCTACCGAGCCGCAACTACCGCCGCCTCCTACTGTGGCCTCACCCACAGCTGCTCCTGCAGCAACGGTTGTGCTAAGGTTCATAGGGTAGCACGGCATGCTAGCCACCCCAGTCGCAGCTTCCCTGACGTCGCCGGAGCTCCTATGTTAGAGTACGTGTACTAATTCCACTGTCTCTCCTATGTCATGCGCGGTGGCGGATAAAGATAAGACGGCTCATGCCATGCGACGACAAGCCATTTTCAACCTCGACTAGCCTCTCGGCACATACGCCAATTCTCATTAATCCTTCCTATCATTTTTAGATGCTCATATTTCTGCTTCTGTTAATACACTTGGCGTTTGCTTCATATCATTTTCAGATGCTCGTATTTCTGCTTCTATTTCAGATGCTCGTTCATTAATTATTTATAGTCATTATTCTCATATCTTGTTTGACAATTCAGAATAGGTATGAAGCAAAAATCTATTTAATTTGGAGCTTATATGTGTTGGGATTGCCTCCATATCTGATAAAATATTATCGTAGTTGTTTTTTCTTGAAAAAGTTCATCTAAAGGTGAGCATACTTAAATGACATCTTTAACCATTGTCAAGAGCTTTCTAAAAAACTTTCAATTCATGGATAACATTTAATGCTTGATTCTTAACTAAATCGACTTAGCTAGTTGTATGGGTTGTATAAATATTTTTGGCACAACCCCACATTATTGAGTGAGATAATCAACTTGTGAGCATTCTTGGTCAACCCTTTTTGTAACATTGCCCTGCTGAACAATCTGCCTAAAATGTTTAAATGAATGGAAATCAACTAGGGCGACCAACCATTGCGCTAGCAAATGAGCAGATGTACCACAAATACCACTCTCAAGGAGAGGAACACACATCTCAGCTATGAGTGGAACAACAGGCGTGGTGGCAACGCTACACCATGCAAAATAATTGGTCAAAACGCGCAAACTTAATTACCTGTGTTGCTTTTTGCACCAAGAAATAAAGATTCCCGAGTTGTCTCCTTTTCCCTCATTGGTTTTGTTTCATAAAAAGTTGTCCAAGCAATGTGCTCACTTGTTATAATATTATTTGACAGAACTAGGGAAGATTTGAACGTGAAACTCTTGTGGTGGGATATGGTGTCAATCATCACAACTCTAAGAGGATAAAAACCTCTACAACCCATGTTTCTTGCTTTTCATGTTCAACTGAGTAATCTAGTTAATTATTGTTAATTACCTTTATTCTTGAAAATTTTCATGCATTGACATTGAATATTGATGTGTCTTTGAAAGCTCATTTATAGGATAACCTTTTGTAAGATTACCATAAGCAATATCTCTATGCTAATTGGTAGGTGAATAATTAATAAAAGCAAACCTTGTTTTTGTATCCTTCATCTCGATTGAATGTTTGAAAAACATTAACATATAGCATATGAAAGACATTTTACTCCCTCTTGCTCGAGAATGAGCAACATCTAAGCATGGGGGTTGATACGTCGGAAACGTGTACTGTTTTTCATCCACTATATACATATATTTTCATAAATTCTCGCACTTGTCGTACCAACTTTTGCTATTATTGCTAATAAATTATTAAATGTTATTTGTTTCTTGTTTTACCACCCTTTTGTTTAATTGTCCACTCCCATGGACAATTCATGATAATTGGCACCAATTTCGAGTTGAAGCAGACAAGTTCAATTGCCAAATTCTGGTTTTCATGCTTGAAAAAAATCATACGAACTCCAATTTAGGATCTAATGATTGGAGGTTCTAGAGCTCGTCAATACAAGTTCAATGGTTCAAAAATCACCTCAATCGGAGTTCGTATGCATTTCTATGGCCAAAATATGAAAGCTTGCCCGAAGGCTAAATCAAAAAGTTTGCCTACCTTCGGTACAACCGCACCGGTGTATCGTCGGGTCGTACCGCGCGTCAACGAAGAGCACTAAAACTAACGTAACTTTCTCATTTCAACTGGAATTGAGCGTGATTTTTTTATTGGATTTCACGAGGAGATAAGGAGGGTTTTGAAGCCTCTAGAGATTCCCAAGATCCCTTGGATGATCAAAAGGGTTTTGATAGGATAGTTTAAGGAGGAGTTTTGAGACTATATAAAGGAGGGAAACCCTAGCTGTGAAAGAAGCAATCTATTAACCACCACAAGTCACAAGTTTCCACCTCTCCACAACCATCATCAACTTCCACCATGTGATCTAGGCAATAGGAAGGAGAAGGGGAGCCATACGCGCCGCCGCCGGCCTCGTCCACCTCCATCTTCATCCGCGACGACCATGACGTCATCTCCATCTTCCTCTCCTCCATTAGCTATTATTTTGTATGATTAAACATGGTGGTAAAAACAATGAATTGTTACCCTATGATTCGTTGTCATATTTTATATATGTTTGAGTGATTGATTTGGTTCTATGTTGAGGTATGATCCAGTATGAATAATTAGAGTTTTTAATTACTTTATTATGCACGTAGATGTTCAATCCATCGGTTATGTTAGAGACATCTACCCATGAGACTGCACACGGAGTAGATACATATATGTGTGAATCGATTAGACCTTGGGAGTGACAGCAACTTGATATTTTGAGAGGAGCACATTGGATCTAAGCAGTAACGGTTGTCCATAGAGCTCAAAGCATTGTTCCGGTCTTTATGGCCTTAATATCTTTTACAAGTTACAGGATTAGTAATATCAAAAATTGGATAATAGATTCATGCAATACTGGGATAAGAGGAGTGTGGCTATTCAAGGAAAACTATCTGTGTAATTAATATAGTGTTGTTTGTGCGCCCAGCTAGTATTAGTGAAACCGAAGGCCTAGACACCATTTTTCATTCTTAGTCTTACAATTACATTTTTCCCTAGCTTTTACTGTTAGTTTTCTTGTCTTCATAGTTTAGTTTATTCCTCTATTATCAATTGTCCTCTTATAGCAATATTAGAATAAACTAGTGTGTAAGTGGAACTACACTTGGTGACAAGTGTATTTGCGGGAAAGGTGATGGCTATAATTTGCTCCTGTGGTTCGATATCTTGGGCTAAATATTTCCTGCGAAAGATACTAATGTGATCCGGTGCACTTGCTGGTCATCTTGACCCTAACCCTTTGTTGACTGGAGGTGATTTTAACATTCTCCGCCATTGACGTGACAAAAATAACGATAGATTTCAGGATTGATGGTCCTTCCTGTTCAATGTTGTAATGACAGTTTGAACTTAAGGGAGATCGACCTATTGGGGCGGCAATTCACATGGGCAAGCTCGCATGACAGTCAAACCAATGAGAAATTGGATTGGGTGCTTATGTCTATGGACTGGCACTTGATCGTTCCGTGTCGGATCACACCCCTCTCTCGTTGGACACCGGTTAGTGGCCTATTGTGGAATGAATAAGCCTTTCAAGTTCGATCTTGGATGGCTAACTCATGATGGCTTCGTAGATATGGTGTTCGCTATTTGGAGGGGTGAATCTAGGGGGGACTCTTTGAAATGATCGTAGGTGCCGACTAGAGGGGGGTGAATAGGAGGCTAACCAATTTTAAAAAATTATTTATATTTATCAAGTTTAAGGCTTAACAGGTTGAAGGGTTTAGCTAGCTGTGTGACAAGTCAACTACTTAGGCAGTGTTTGATATGTAAATTAACACACAGGTGTCATACAGGTAGCTAACACAGGTAATCTAAAAACCCTAAGCAGATGTATAAGACAGATAGCTGTCTAACAGGTAACTGGCACAGATATGAGACAAGCAGTAAGGCAACTGTGACACAGCTAAACTACAGGCAAGGAGTAAAGATCACAGCTAGATTATATATAATGCAACCAGATGAGCAAGTAAGTGCAGAATGAAAAATATTTAGAGAGACATGGGATTTTTCACCGAAGTTCCCACTCTTTTCAGAGAGGTACATCTCCGTTGGAGAGGCTACTCTGAAGAGATAGCCAGCACTGAAACACGCTTGTTCTCCGAGTACCTGAGTTTTCAGGTCTCTTTCTTTTGCTTGTGAAAGTCTTTTCGCCTTGCAGCAGGTAGACTTCAGATCACCTTCACAGACTACTGAACCAACCCACACAAGCTTAGGTGGTCATAGCAAATCCACCTGTCTAGGAGTAGACACTCTAAGAAAGAATCTGCAACAACAACTCTTGGAGGAACCAATGCTCTCTGCTCAAAGCTCTAACTCTTTGAACTAAGACTTAGGAAGTTTTGCTTCTGTTCAGGAGAAAAGAGGTTTGCAACGGTCGAAAAGGATTGCAGAGGTTTGGCAAAGGTTGAGGTCTAAGACCTCCCCTGGTCCCCTATATATAGGGTCCACAGGCACTTGACCGTTACACTCATGCCACGTAGGATTAAGTGGGTCACCGGTGACAGACACAGATGACACAGCTAATCACAACGCACAACGGTAACCGGCTCAGGCAGACCGACACTTGTGTCACCGGAGGCTGACACAGGTGAAACCCTAATTGACGTAGCCTCACTACTCAGCCCGGTCTTGGCACATTACATGCCCTCAGCGCACACAACTAACTCTGATGCCTACTCAGGAGAGAACCTCCAACAGTCTTCTGACTCGACAGACAACCTATTGCAGTGCAGTTCCCTTAGCATTTTCAAGCTCTCCCCTGACACAGAGATGTACCTGAGTCATAGAACGGTTGTTCACCTGTGACACAGCTGTGCCACAGAGGTAACTTTGGCTCTAGGGTTTTAGGAAGCTAGCGCAGCAGTATGCTAGCACAACCCAGTTTCACACTTGTGCAAAACTGTTGTTACAGGGCCACTGATCTCAAGGCATCAGTGCCACTATCCAACACTCTGAGCATTAAGCATTAGCACTTCCAAAAAGTCATTGCTACTTCATCCCTCTTGATAGTACAGGGGTTTCCTAAGGACTCAAGAAAACTGGCAAACCTAGCTTCAACTTTTACCAACTGTAGTCACAGCCCTTGACACATTAAGCCACTATCACCTTGTTTGCAAATCCTTGCACAACACCGGCTTCTTCACAGCTATAGTACAGCTGCCTAGCGCAGCTATCTCCTTGTCCTGGGAAACCACCTTTGTACTTTTGGGTGGTCATCCTTTCATGGATGAATCCTCTTCCTGGAACCTATTCATCCTGCTTACACTTATTGTAAACATTAAATTCCAGTCTAGGTTGCCATTAACCATCAAAACCGTTTAGGGGCCTAGATGCTCTTTCAATCTCCCCCTTTTTGGTGGTTAGTAACAACCCATTCAACATTATCAAATAAAGATATGAACGAGTAGTACATGTGCAGGTTGTCAGAATATACTCCCCTGAAGCTGTGCATAAAAGATTTGCTTTTGGAATGCAAATGCACAGATCTAAATTGTAACCATGAGTAGTATTTTCTCACAACTTGCATTTCGTCAGTTAAGAGCGTTAAATGAATCATGAGTAATAGACTAAAATGAGCTAATAATGATGTAGTTTTAGAGTTTCTTTTAAAGCATGTTTATGTTTAAAGCATGTTCAGAGTATTCACTAACCAGTGTTATGATCAGAGCAAGCATAGTGTTATGATCAGAGCAAACATATATATATGAAGCAGAATATGTGTGATGAATCAGAGCATAAATCATATCCGAGCAAAAACCATCCACATATATCAGGACATGATCATGACAGAATAGCATAGCTCAGACCATAAAGTAATCTGCATCATTTCAGAAAAGACTTAGTGTGCTCAAGACATAAGAAATCAGAATAAGAAGAACAAGTCTTGATACACAGCAAAACTCTTCACTCCCCCTATATCTCTCCCTTATATTTGCTTCCCCCCCCCTAAAGCTTCTCTCCCTTCTCTCTGAAGCTTTTCTCCTCCTGCTTCTCTCCCCATTTGACACTAAAACAATAGAAAGGGGTAAGGGAAAATAACCTTCAGGTTGACTTGGACCTCAAGAGCTTGAAGAACCTCTGAGAGTTGAGTCTGCATTTGATCAACCTTGGTGTGCAGACTGGTCACTTCTTCTCGGAGCTAGAGATTCTCTTTGCGTAGAGCAGCAAATTGAACATGCATGATCTTGTTCTGGTAAGCTCTGGCAGCTGCTTGAGTCATCGTGGAGGAAGAGAGAGTGCCATCATCGGCTACCTGTGTCACAGATACCAGTTCAGCTGATTCAGCTGCAGGATGACCAGCTGTGACACTGGTGGGCACTTGGCGGAGAGAGCCATGGACTTGAGGCGGTGGCATCCGAGTTGCTGTGGGAGCAACTGTGTCACTTGAGACTGGCACAGATGTGTCTGAAAGATCTCCAAAAAGAGCAGGCACAGCAACTTCATCTGGATGATCACCAGCTTGAGGTCTAAGCTGAGTATTGGATGTCTTGACAGAGATATCAAACTCTGACTCAGGTAGACCTGTCCTTTGAAGAATCATATGCATGATATATGAGCCATACCTCAACTTGGCTTTCTTATCTTTCTACACTGCATCAATCTCATGAAAGATATATCTGACAATGTCAAAGTGTTGATTCTTTGCAATGTGTACCAGCACTTGCTAGACAGGTGAATATACAGCATCTGTGTTTCCTCCTTTAGGTTGAATGGTGACATTGAGGATCTTCACAAGATGCTTTGCAGTGATTGTGATGCCCTTGAAGTAGACATGATCAATTGGAGCATTTGCTGGGAAGGAGAAGTTTCTTGGGTAGAATTTTCTTCTGATCTCATTTGGAACTGACTCCAACCTGACAAGATTAGGCATATTTGGCTCCACTGGTGCTCCAAACAAGCTGTTGAATTTTGAAGCTGTTATGGATATGAGCTGGCCTCTTGTCTTCCAGATCATTATGTCCTGATTTTCTTGTTCTACCCACACAGTGGCATAGAATTCTTTGATCACTTCTGGATCATATCCTTCTTGAAGATTGCATATAAACTCAAGGCCTGCTGCTTGAATCAAAGATGGAAGAGCACGTAGTCTAGAATCTGTGAGAGCATCCCAATCAATAGCTTTGCAATCAACAAACCCTTTAGCTGACAGGATTTCATTATAGACCCCCTTCTGATTGTCATTGTGAAACCTGGGGTCAGAGCAAACTGGCTCAATATATTCCTTGTCAGCTATGAAGAATGGACATGTTGATCTCATCTTAATGTAAGCACTGGAGCTTAGAGATGCAACCTTACTCTTGAACTTCTTAGGATCACTCTTAGGAAGCTTCTTTATGATGGCTCTGGACAGGAAATCTGTCGACGATCGGTGAATCGGCGATCTTACGGTATTCGTGGAATGAGGATTACTGGGGGGTAGGGACCTCTGGGGCCCAAGTGCCAGGAGCTCTGACAGCAGGGGACAACCGTTTTTATACAGGTTCGGGCCTCCCTCAGGATAATAACCCTACGTCCTGTTGCTATATATTGATGGAGAACACGCTTACAATGGGGGGGTGTATGTTAGTGGCTACCCTAGGCCTAATCGTAGACTAATCTATGCTAAACCGCCGGGATCGACTCCTTCGAGGCAGCGGGTCTTCTAGGGCTTCGCCTCCCGGTGCTGCGACTAGATTGATCTGCTGGACCTTGTAGAATCTCCTCTAACCTATCAGGACCTGTCCTCCCCTATGGGATTGCTGATCCTTATATAGGGGGTTCCCAGGGTCGTACCGGACGTGGACTTACGCCCGAGTAGGACTCTGGTTTCCTTAAACGTCGGAATTGACTTCCTAGTTTAGGGGGAGTTTTCCCTTCTCGAGAGGGGTTACCTTGTCGTCCAGGGATCCTTGCCGGGTATGCTGTACCTTCCTAAAGTCCTGGGATTCCGTATACGGATACCCCTAATACGCGGGATACCGTACTATTCATCATCAAGCCCCCCATCAATACGTAAAGTGAGGTCGTGATGGATCTGTTGGAAATCTGCCCTTGTCGGAGACGAGACTCCGAGTAGGCGATCCGAGTAGTTCTTGTCGGCGACCTCTCCGAGTAGGCTCAGTCCCTACCGGGTAGTCGCAGAAGCCTTATCGGAATAATTCCCTGGAAAATCCGGAATACTTTTCCGATCTGATCTGATCCGTCGATCACGGACACGCGTCCGCCTGGCACATTTCTAGGAAACGGAACCATCGTGGCGGAAATTTCGCGTGGTGATGAAGAATCTTCTCTCTCTCTACGCCGTGGTGCCGTTAACGTGCGCTGAACCACGTCGCGTTCGTCTGGGTCGTGGGTTGTCAGACCCTCTTTTTCCCGCGAAGCGCCCTGTAAGTGGAAAAAGCAATTGTCCGCATTAAATGCGATGGAACTGATCGTGCCGAAAACCGCGCTTGACTCCGGCGAAAGTTTAAATCTTTAGGAGGCCAAGAATTGGGGTTTTTGCACGCATTGTCTCTTTGCCTCCCAACCTTCTTGCTCCCTTCATCTTCTTCCTCGCGCCCTTGCAAACCCTCGCCTCCACATTCTCTCGATCGATCAGCGAAAATGGGCAAGAAAAGCGCCGTGAAGAAGTCTCCCGAGCCCGCAAAGGACTCGGGGAAAGCTTCGGGGGAACCAACCACCGCCATCGCCGAGTTCGAGGCCTCGGTGATGGATTCCTCCGCCCTGGAGAAGCTCGTGTCGGATGAGGTGATTCTCCCGATGGTGTTTGTGCCTTTCCGGGAGGCCATGAAGGAGACGGTCCCCAGCCCCGACACGGACTGGACCGTCGTCTTCGCGGACTTCTTCAGGTGTGGATTTCAATTCCCACCTTCGTCGTTCTTCCTCCTTGCGCTCCAGTTTTACCAGATCAAGTTGATTCATCTCAACCCGAACTCGGTCCTAATGCTGGCGGTCTTCGCGCACCTATGCGAAGCCTACCTCGGCATTAGGCCGAGCCTGGAGCTCTGGAGGTACTTCTACAACCTCTGCTGGGTGAAGGGCAGCGGCGCAGGAGTCGTCGGCGGCGCCGGATTCCGTCTTCGAGAAGGGAGGAAGGATGCCTTCATTGCTTCCTCCTGGAAATCCTCGTGGTCGGGCTGGCATGCTCGGTGGTTCTACTGCCAGCCCCCAGCGAATTTTGGGATCTCCTGCCGCAGACTCGCCCCTCTTCGGAACAAGAGCTAGGGGGAGGCCCCGAAGGAGACTAGGCACCTCATGGCGCTCGTCCACGACATCGCCAATCTCGCCGCCAAAGGTTTGACGGCGTGGGATGTCGCGGAGGATTTCCTTTGACGCCGGATAAGCCCTCTTCGGTTGAGGGTCGCGGCGGCCTGGGTGATCCCGCAGAACCAAGACCAGACAAGGGACTTCGACACGGGTAAGCACTACGACCTCCTCCGCGCCAATTCAATTGTCAAGACTTCTCACGTACTTCTGCCTTGTCGAGCCATGCAGAGTTGTCCCCGGGGGAACTTCAGTGTAGGTTGAACAACCTATTCGAGCAGTCCCCCCAAGGCGGGCGTACGGACGTGCCCCTGCCCCTTCTGAAGCAGAGTCCGGATAGCCGACGGGAAGTGTTCTCGGTGAGTTATCCATCTTATCTCCTTGTCTAACTTGGGCTCGTCCGAGTAGCCTTACTGAAGGCCGTCGGGCTTCTTCTTCCGCAGCGCGTAGGCCGCGGGGGTCCCGACTCGGAGGCCGAAAGAGTTGGCGCTCCCGTCGAGGACGATGAAATTGAAATGTTCGACACGGCCCCGCCGCCCTCCGAGACGAGGGAGGGAGGTTCTTCCGCAGCCAAGGCGGGGGCGGAGACGGTCTCGAGAAGTTCTCCTGCCCGGGATCCTCAACCGCGGCTTTGAATTCTCGCCCGACTACTCTTCTTCCCTATTCTTTCCTGAATGGTAGACATAAGGAAGGAAGTGTCGGACAGCCCGAAGCGGGCAGCCCCCTCGCCAAGGAACCAACTCCCCTTCCCACGACCACTCTTGGGGAGGAGACCGTGGCGGACAAGGGGAAGGCGCCGCTGACTTCCGGCAAGCGAGGTTCGGGTGCCTTGATAAGGAAACCCCCTTCGGCACGCTCGAGAAGGCGTTGGGCGAAGTCGGCGTCGTTGTCCCCCCGGGCCTTGCTCCGGCCAGCCGCCTAGCGGATCTGATGGCGTCTGTCTCCCGGCTGAAGCCCACCGTCGAGAAGCTTCTCGAGGACGAGCTTCGGCAAGGTGTACGCGACACCCTGGCCTTTGCTTTGGCTCTTCTGAGGCGCAGGCATCCGGACTTATCCCTGGAGGCGCTCGCTGTCGATCTGCCGGAGGACGAGGAGGAGGAGCTTCTCGAGGCGGTGCAGGGAGCGGCGGACGCCTTTGGTGATCGGGTTCAGGCGCCTGGCCTAGAGTAGAATTCTGTAATAACATACTCTTACACAAATACAGTGGTTAGTAACTGTGCGATAACTTGTGTGTTTTTTGGTTTTTTGAAACCTTGTCTAATCTGCTTATGTGAAATCTCGTCGGATGCAAGCGTAGGCTTTAGTCGGAACCAGTGCCCTTTGCCTCCCTTCGGTGTAGGTGTACGAATAGTGCCGTAGGTCGTTCTTGCTGCGATTGACCAGTCCTTAGGTTTAGTTGGATGGAGGGCTCCGTGGCTCCTCGTCATCAGTAAACGCGATAAGGGGTCTTTCGTACAGCTTGTCGTGGCCATGGCGGCACCTCCGTGTTCCTTTGCTGAGGGGAGACTCCGTTTGTTTGGCTAGTAAATTCTACACTTGCTCGATCAACGAAGTTTCACTCTACCCGAGGTATCTTCTGCTCCGAGTAGTCGAAGACGAGGATAAGCGTACGGGTTCCGTTGATCTAGTCGTACTCGTACTTTCTTCCCTTCCTCTACTCGGGATTGGGGGACATTGCTACGGAACTAGGGAGCTTAGTCAACCAGGCCTTAGGTCTGGTCAGGTGGGGGGCTCAGTGGCTCCCCTGTCACCTGCAAACGCGTTAAGGGGTTTTCCTCGCATCCCTGACAGTTGCAGCGCAGGACCCTTTTTCCTTTGTGCGGGTCGAAGAAGTCCGTACTCGTACTCGTATTTCGACTTTACCGTATTCTTATCCAGCCCCCCGACTGACTGTTCGAGAGATATCTCGGATAGGCAGTCTAAATTGATGATGAAAAACATTGAACTAGAGACTTGGATATTATTTAGAGAAAACTGTGTCTTTTACAGGCTACTGTAAGAAAAATAACTCTAAGAAAACTAAGAAAAAACTAGGCCGTCCCCTCCTCATTTAGCTTGTCGCCGGTTGCCCCAGAGACTCTTGTCCTCTTGTCGTGACCCGCTGACGGAACTTTTGTTGAGTGCGCGTGCTGGGCGGCGGCGCCCGGAGCGTCTTATCATCGACTTGTTCGTAGCTTGACGATCTTTGAGGCTGGAGCTGGTGCAACTTGGGAATCTGCTGATGAGGAGGCGACGGTTGTACGATCTTACTGAGGGTGGCTGCACTGGACTTTCTAATGGACGCGACCTTTCTACCGTTGACGCGGGCGACCCGGATCGGGCGGCTTCTCCCGAGGAGCCGTTGTCCTGTTTAGGGGAAGGTCCTGTTTTCCCCCTGTTCCGATCTAGTCGTGGAACTCTTTCTTCGACTTGGAGGGGGTACTTTCCGACGCCGTCGCTCGTAGTCGTGGAGGTGGTCTTGACAGCGTGGAGGCGGGAGGCGTCACGCTGGCGTCTTGGTTAGAGGGAAGGTGCTGTTCTGCGAGGTCGAGGCTGCGCTTGTCGCTGAGGAGTGCTTCTCTGGGGGAACTCTTTATTGTGAGGACACCTTTCGGGCCGGGCATCTTTATGCACTGGTAGGCGTAGTGCGTAGCTACCATGAACTTGGCCAGAGTAGGGCATCCCAAGATAGCGTTGTATGCTGTCTCGAAATCGACTACGTCGAACATGATTTTCTCTGTTCAGAAGTTCTCCGGTGTACCGAAGGTAACCGGGAGCGTGACTTGCCCGATCAGCGTGGCCGATGAGCCCGGGACGATACCGTGGAAAGCGTGCATCACCGTCTGAACAGACGATCGTGGCACTTGCATTGCGTCGAGGGCATTGGCGAATAGGATATTGAGGGAGCTCCCTCCATCTATTAACACGCGACCCACTCGGCAGTTGTTGATCGTTGGCTCGACCACGATTGGGTACCGTCCCGGCCGAGCGTAGTTCTCGGGGCAATCGGTCTGGTCGAAAGAGATCGTGACCTCGGACCACTTGACCGCTCGGGGAACTCGTGGTACACTCGCGAGAACTTCTCGGGCGATCGCCTTGTATTGCCTCTTGGATTCGTAAGAGGTTGAGCCCCCGAATATGTGCTCGATTGCTCTGACATGCCCCTAGAAAGGCTCAGGGGTGGAGTCATCGTTATCGGAAGTAGTTTCCCGACTGTTGTTAGCGACCTGAGGGTTCTCCTCGCGGAACTTCTCTCTTTCTTCCCGAAGATACTTCTTAAAGATGCGACATTGTCGCAGATCATGCGAGTCGGTCTGGTGAAAGTCACACCAGGGCTTGGACGACTTGTCAGAGGATGTGGTAGGTTTATCCTTGGGGCGTGGTCGCCAGGTGCGCTTCTCAGAGATCTCGGCCATTACCTCGTCGGACCTGATCATTTTCTCCTTATTCCCTCCGGAGGGCTTCTTCTTACGCTTAGTCTTGCGTGAAACTTCCCTTGACCGGAGGGGAGAACTGGTCGACTCACCTCGCTGTTGCTTGATACAGCACAGGGTTTCCTCCGCACAAGCGGCCTTCTCGGCCAGGTCCATGAGTTGCCTGGTGGTTTTTGGTGGCCGCATGATCAGATCGTGCGTGCACATCTCGTTTCTGCTGCCCCAAGTAAAGGCGCGGATGACATCCGAGTCCGTTATCTTTGGGATAGTGTTGCGGATAGCACTAAACCTTTTGGTGAACTCTCGGAAGGTCTCGTCTGGTCGTTGGATGACAAGGAAAAGATCGTTGACCCGACCAGGTCTTGGGAAGGTACCCTGGAAGTTCCCGAGTAGCATGTCGCATAGCTGTCCCCACGAACGGATCGTTCCTGGGGGTAGATTCATCAACCATGTCCTAGCGGCTCCTTTGAGAGCGGTAGAAAGATAGTTGGCCATAACCTTCTCGTCTTCGCCGGCTGCCTCGATTGTGGTGGTGTAGATCTGAAGGAACTCTACGGGGTTCGTGGTTCCGTCGTACGATTCTAGCGAGCCAGGCTTGAAACGAGAAGGCCAGCGTACCTGACGGAGTTCCTGGGATAGCGCCTGGCATCCACTGAAGGAGCCCCGATAAGGTGTATTCTCGCCGCTATTCGAGGTCGAGGATCGGCCGCGAGTATTGGCGTGTTGCACGTGATCTCTCCGAGAAGGTTGTTGCTCTTGCTGGCGCCTTTGGCGACGGCGCTTGTCGAGCTGTTCTTGGAGGTCGACGGTGGCTCCTCCTGAGGAGGTCTGTTCCTGGGGTGTCGTCCCTCCCGATGGCGCTCTTCTAGCGGAGGAGCGGTGTCCACCCGAGTAGAGCTACGGGCCACCGATTGGGCTCGAGAAGACTCGGCCTGGTTCTGAGCCTCTTGGAGATCAGCCCCCAGCCGCTGCAGCCACTGCACGCTTGCGGGTGTTGATAGATCCGTTACGGGAGGCTGTGACAGCAGATTGCGCACTTCCGCTAGTCTTCGAGCAGTTCGGGACACGTACTCCCTCGTTCCCGGGGGGGATCGTCCCGCAGCGGAAGGCAGGTCTTCGTTCCGGCGAGGGGTTCTCTCCCCGGCGGCGGGTAAGCCCCCGTTCATATGGGAGGCAGCCATTGCGTTGTGCGGCTGTGAGCCCCCGGGCAGATTCTGATCTTCGAGGTCTTCTCGACCATCGTCGATCGCGAGTACCATTCGAGGTCCTTGGCTGGGCGACGTGTACTCGTATTCCATCACGTTGTCCACATCAGACGCGACGTGGGTAAGATCTTGATCGTTCTCAGATCAGAGTTTGCAGGAGAAATTCCGGCCATGGGGCTGGTCGTTCCTACCGGGAAGTCGTCATTCAAGACCAGCTTCCCGCTGAAGGCCCTTGCGCACTCGGTTCTGAAGTGATCTGCTTCGCCATCTGAGTCCTCTCCAGGGGCGTACTCTCCGAAATCCACTCGATCCGTAACCGGGTACGGGTCCATAGGCCCAAAGTTGTCGTAGAAACCCTGGTCCGAGTACCCAGTACGGGGCAAGATTGCGATTGGTTTTCCTGCCGAGCTTGCTTCTTCCTCCTCGGTCAAAACCGGTGAGGGCTGTGCAAACGACGCTGGGATCTGATCGCGCTTAGTTGCGCATCCTGCCGACTCTTATTCTTCCTGGACGGCTTGGTCCGGAGAGGTCCCCACGGTCGGCGCCATCTGTCAACGATAGGTGAATCGGTGATCTTACGGTATTCGTGGAATGAGGATTACTGGGGGGTAGGGACCTCTAGGGCCCAAGTGCCAGGAGCTCTGACAGCAGGGGACAGCCGTTTTTATACAGGTTCGGGCCTCCCTCAGGATAATAACCCTACGTCCTGTTGCTATATATTGATGGAGAACACGCTTACAATAGGGGGTGTATGTTAGTGGCTACCCTAGGCCTAATCGTAGACTAATCTATGCTAAACCGCCGGGCTCGACTCCTTCGAGGCAGCGGGTCTTCTAGGGCTTCGCCTCCCGGTGCTGCGACTAGATTGATCTGCTGGACCTTGTAGAATCTCCTCCAACCTATCAGGACCTGTCCTCCCCTATGGGATTGCTGATCCTTATATAGGGGGTTCCCAGGGTCGTACCGGACGTGGACTTACGCCCGAGTAGGACTCTGGTTTCCTTAAACGTCGGAATTGACTTCCTAGTTTAGGGGGAGTTTTCCCTTCTCGAGAGGGGTTACCTTGTTGTCCAGGGATCCTTGCTGGGTACGCTGTACCTTCCTAAAGTCCTGGGATTCCGTATACGGATACCCCTAATATGCGGGATACCATACTATTCATCATCAAAATCCATCTGTCCTTATTCAGTCTTGAGAGCAGAGGAGAACACATAGCTGTACTTCGATTCCAAGTCCTCCTCATCATCAGAATTTCTTGAAAAACTATCCTCTTGTTCTGCCTTCTGCCTCTGCTACTGCATCTTGTTCTGACTCTGAGCTAGAGGAAGATTCTTCAGCTATATACTCTTTGTCAGAGTCTGATTGAGACTCCCTCGCTCTTGGAGGGGTCACTGAAACACCCCTGCCATCATCTGATAAGCTCTGAGAGCTTTCTTCTTCTTCTGCTGAGTCATGCCTGTGCCACAGGTGGGGACTGTGTGAGATGAGCCATAGGTGAAGTGACTTTGGTGTCAACTAGCTGTGACACTGATGGCAAAGGCAGTTGCAAAGCTTTCACTTGGGCATCTGCTGCCTGAGACACAGCTGGTTGAGACAGCTGTGGAGTTGCAATCTGAGCAGAGCCAGAAGGCTTATCTGTTCCAGCCTTTGGTGATGATGTAGGTGCTTGGGCCTTGATGAGGACATGACCCCCATGGAGACACCCACTGCCACCTCTACTACCACTACTTCAACTACGTCCGCTATAACGAACAAAAGGAGATTTGTGAAGATCGTGAAGAACAAGCGAGGGTTCAAGTTCAAGCTCTCAAGAGGAGGAGGGAATGAAGTTCATGTGACTATATCCATATCTCACATGAATTGGTGCTGTACAAAGAGTCTTCCCACGTCACCTTTGGTCCAAGGAGAGCTAGAGATAGAGTCTCAAAAGATCTGGAGTCTGATTTGGATTGCTGAGACAGCCCTAACTTAAAACGTCTATATCTCGAGCATACGGACTCCGATTTGGGTGATCTTAGACTCTTTGGAAAGCATATCTCGTGCTCTTTCCAACTTGTCTAACCCCATCTCCAAATTCGTTACGAGCCGACCGTAACTACCAAAACAATCCGAGGTTGTCTATGAAACATATCACATCTTCTCTTTATATACCCCCT
Organism: Stipa capillata; assembly: GCA_019208055.1. NCBI lineage: Eukaryota > Viridiplantae > Streptophyta > Magnoliopsida > Poales > Poaceae > Stipa > Stipa capillata. Next base: position 165,330 of record JAGXJF010001414.1, on the reverse strand, counting down.
AGGATTCTCCCTTTAGTTTTCGGGTGTCATTGAGTTGTTTAGCTACTACTACATTATCGCATCTACAAGTCGTGTAGGACTATCGCCTTGTTTAGATCGTCAGTGGAATCCCAATATACTTTCTGCTATCTCTTGTGCCAATTTAATACTCGTAATTTCAGATTGCAATTTATCATTGTTCTTGCTAGTTCTTCGGTTGCTTGCAGGAAATCGAACTTCATTGTTCAGGTTGATCACGCCTACGGCAAGGTCAATAACCATTGGATGTTGGTTTAGCGATTGCTAAGGCGTATCGTCATGTATGGTATAGTCGGATCGTCAAGGTCAAGCTCCACCAAACCGTTAGTTATCTTCATCTCGCCGAAAGATCGGGCCACCGTCTCATCAAGCCTCTTTGACAGCCTGTTCCTCCGTCTCAGAGACAAGAAACTGTGAAAGATAAGTGTGCATGCTTGCTTTAGCTGGGTCAACCACCTGTGCCACAGGTGGTGAGATCTCCTTCTTTAAATCCTTCAGAGCCTCCTGTTGTTGAACTAGCTGTTCTTTTATAGATGGTTTGGAGCTCTGTGAGGTCTCAGAGATGATTGCGACCTCTGCATCTGACTGCTTCTTGGTTTGAGGCTCATCAAAAATTACTATAGTTTCAGATCTCTTCCTCTTGAAACTTGGTACAGGCACGGCTGCAGCTTCTTGTCTGAGATCAGGAGAGGGCAATTTTTGCTTGATTTGATCTCTGCTAGCAAAGCTTTCCTAGTAAGACCTCTTAGAGTGTTCTTCATTCTGGCAAACAACTCATTAATCTATTGCAGAAGATTACGATCTCTGACATCTGAACATGGAACCGCAATGGGTTTTGATGCTGAAGCTGATTGAGAGCTGGATGAGAATGCCTTCTGCTTCTCAAGGATTTTCGTCTTAATTCTTTCTTGGCGGACTCTGAGGTGGCTGCCTATAATTGTAGATGCAAATCTGCTATTTCACATAGAAGGGCTTTATCTGCAGCTGTAGGCTCTTGAAAAGCGATTGAGATTGGCCGGGCCTGCACTGAGAGCTCAAAATTCTTGGCAGTGTATATCATAAGAAGTTGCTTTTTTTACTTTCTCATCTGTTGTTGCACTGATCTGATCTGAGAGTTTATCCATCTCCTCTAATATGAGATTGTCATTCTCTATGTCTGCTTCAGACATCTGCGGTTCGGAGACAGGCTCTTGAATTGTGAGTGTGCCCCTTGGCAACACTACATCTGAGATGGATGACTTATTTGTCACTTTTCTGATTGTGCACTTTGGCTTCTTAGCAGCTATCTTGGTCAAAGATATCTATTCAGCATCTGATAAGGATCTTGTCCTCTTGGTTGAGACAACCTGTGCTGAACTGGACTGACCAGCCTTGGATGTTGCAGCAGCAACTTTCTTTGCTGTAGCTTTTCTTTGCCTGTAAGCTTTCTGCTGAGCTCTTCATCTCTGAAGAGCTTCCTCTCTCTATCTCAGCCTCTCTGTTTCTTGATCAGAGGCTGAGATAATAATCTCTCTGCTTGACTCTTCGGGATCTGACCATTGGAGACCACTGTCTGCTCTGTTTGACCATGAAGACATCTGTGGAAACGAGATAGATAAGAAAGAGTGAAGGAAATAGGTGTTCCTAAATGCAAAAAATAGTAGCTGTATTGGCCACCTGTGTGAGGACAAGGTGACACAGGCGAGGACTTAGAACCAAACTAAAGTCTCCGCCCGTTGAATAGGCATGCCTGTGTGACAGGTGAGACCTTAGCGGTGACATAGCTACGCATAGAGGCGGAAGGCAGATTCACGAAACTAGGGTTTAACAAGGTTTTGCCGCTAGGTTTCGAGCTAGATGAGTCCAGAAAGCTAAACAAAAGCTAAACCAACCCTAATCAAGGATAATGCGCTACTGGATTAAGTTCTCGAGCGATTGCATTGTCATGAATTTAGGTGAGCGCAAAGAAGGGTTGGCTGGAGCTTACCTTGATCGAAAACTTGGCAAGGCACGGATGAAACGATGCTGGAGCGCCTCAGAAAGCTTTTCTGACGAGTTGAAATTTTTTCGAATGGCGGAATTCACGATTTCAACGAAAACTCGAAAGTTTAGCGCTCAGCGGAAGTTTGGAGTTTCTGCGGTTGAACAGGGTTTCATGGGAAACGCGAGTTCCTTTATATAGGCCGAAGGGTTATGAAGTGGCTGTGTCACAGCTGAGTGGATGGCCTACGACATAGGTGAGTGAAAAGAGTCCCCATGACATACGATGTTCAAAGGAATACACCTGAGACACGGGTGGATGACTTAGGTGACAAGTTTTTCATCCGGAACACCAAGATAGAGAGAATTTGATAAGAGGGAAAGCACTTGAGCACTATCAGAGGGTCCTTATGAAATCTTGCCAATGTCAGTTTGCTAGAAAATCAAACAAGCAAAGCTAAAACAGACAAGAGTTGATTTAGAAAACCCAGTTAAGATTGAAAAACATGCACACAAAAGATGTGCACAAGTAGCTTAGCGAAAACTCTTAACTCAAAGTATAGAACACACCTATGACACAGGTGGGTAACGCAGAAGAAAACACAAACAGCATAAACAGCATGAACATATGAGCTAGACACGAAGCCAAACCTTTTATTGCAAGTTAGAGACATCAATGATATTCAATTCCCTCATCAGAGTACAGAATCTAGTCTCATCTAAGGGCTTGATGAATATATCAGCTAATTATTTTTCAGTCCTTACATGGCACAGCTGTATGTCTCCTTTCTAAACATGGTCTCTAAGGAAGTGGTGCCTCACTTCTATGTGTTTGGATCTTTGGTGGTGTACTGGGTTGTTGGCTAACTTAATTGCACTTTCATTATCACAGAAGAGGGGTACTTGATTAAAAGATATGTTGAAATCTTTCAAGGTCTGCCTCATCCATAATAACTGAGCACAACAACTACCAGCAGCTATATACTCAGCCTCTGCAGTGGAAAGGGCTACCGAGTTTTGTTTCTTGGATGACCAGGACACCAAGGAGTGCCCTAGGAATTGACAAGTACCTGAGGTGCCGTGGCGTACCCGGTTTTGAGGTCGGATAAACCCCTATATTTACCATGCTAGTCCCATGATCAGTGGCTAGCACGCACAAGCACTTGATAGCATACACATGCAATATATCGTTCATTACACAAATAGCCATATTTGGTCTTTATTAGTACAAACCAGGCCTATTGGCCGAATTCAAACTGCAGCAGAAATAAACACACGGTAGATAACCCATCGGTATGCCAAACCACAGGCAACTGACTGGGGGTTGAAACCATACGCTTCGAAGTCACTATCGCTATCTCCGGTCTGGTACTCCTCCTCCTCGTCTGGCCACATAACAAGCCAGGTGAGTACATTAAATGTACTCGCAAACTTCCCACCAGAGAGTTTGACACGGATATACATGCATGCAGGGGTTTTTTCAAGAAAAGGCTCTAACCTATGTTTCATATTGTGCGAGAAAGTAAGTTTGCATATGAAATACATAAATAGATATTAAGAGTAGTTTTTCGTAAATTGTCACGGTATTCCGAGACAAGCATCTGTTCACTTTCTTCTTCCCACTACAACGGGATTCATCTGTGCTTTCCGCTTTGACGGAAAATCTGGTAATCACCCGCTTCAACGGGGAGTCTTATGCTTACCCGCTACAGCGGGGCTACTAGGCTTTGCCCGCTCGAACGGGGAAATCCCTTCTTCACTCCTCTCGCCGCGATGGGAAACCTCTCATGCCATTCTGCGAACACGGTGGATCGCGTCCTTAAGCCTTTAATCATATTTTAGGTTTTGAAATCCAATCTACTTTAGTGTGGCCCAACCAAGTTCATCCATGACCGTGGACACGGTTATTCGAATACTTTAAACCCTCTGCAGAGGTGGTACGGCTTTACCCACACGATGTAGGTCGCCCTGGGCATACTGCGCATCGCATACTACCAGAGCTCGTACAACGAGACTCTTCACCGGAGTAAACCTAGCCATGAACCCGCCAGAAGGACATGTCCCAGACCTAGCTTGAGTCAGTATCATCGCTACAAGAAGGTTGGTGTTCCATCTTTGTGGCGAACAAGACATCGCTCCAACGGAAACTGTTCTCTACAGAGGCTATAACCTCATCTGCACTCTTCACTCTGCCTACGGGTTCATGCTATTCTCAGACCAGGTACTAGGTCAAGTCCTTCCCATAAAGGACATGTGGACATACGGTAAGACTTGGCCAAACAGCACTTAAACTCGGTCCTTATGTGATCCGAGAGGGACTTCACACCACACCTGTAAACGGGCAGCGAGAACCACGCCGGGCATTACCTCGCATATAACAAGCTTCCTGCTTTCCCCCTTCATTTCCGACCCGGATCAAAATCTTCTCCATTTTGTTTTTCAGGTTTTAACAAAACCTCTTTTCGGCAAAACATCCCATCCATGGATATTCTACCTTCATACACCTTCGGACACGACAGTCCTTTTTCAAACATTTCACCACATGAAATATGGGAGTGTTCCTTCCTTTTTGAAAACCTAATCTTTTCTACTGCAGGGCTAAGCATACATACATACTCTACCCTAGGTTTTCCGTTATCCTTTCTGGAATACGTAGTCCTTAGGGTGACAAGGAGTTCAGGGTCGGCCTAGGGTTTTCTAAGCATCAATTATAACTTCACTACATAAAATAACAAGTCGTAAAACATAGCATGCAAGTTTCATAAACGAAATATCTTTTCATAAACTTGGGCTCAACATGATCAAGGGTGGAAAGCTTGCCTGGCAGTTCCTGGTCTTGATCCGAACGCGGGGATGCTTCTGGTTCCTCTTGACAAGCGTACCTCACCTTGTCAACTACACGTTTCAAAGAACGCCGATAAGAGCCAAACGAACTGAAGTATTGGAAAGAGAAAATCAATATGGAACACATGCCATGCTTGCAAGATTATGCCGAGGAGGGGGGAAGTTGTTGCTTTATATTTCATGCGGGGACTAATTAGATTAGGGTTTCACGCCTAGAACTTCTTTGCTCGGAAACCCTAGTTTTAACATGGTGGAGGATGTGTCCAGGGACTTAGTGGTTTAAAAGGTGCTGGAGAAATATTATTGATAAGTTTCAACATGTTGGGTGCTATAAAGAAAACATATATATGCATGAAATTGAGATTAGGGTTTTTAGGGTTTTATAAACACATTCTTCATTCTTTGAATCATGCAACATGTACATATATATCTGTTTTTATGCTAAGTTCAGAAGATTAAAGCTTTAACATATTAGAACTTTTGGAATGGGTCAGAAGTTCAAATAGATTTTCAAAAAGCATTTGAATTTAAAAAGGACATTTGAATTACTCTCTGTATAGTAAGGAAAATTTGAGTTTTGAAAATTCTGTTTGAACCAAAAGTTGCTAAATGTTTTTAGGATCAAACTTTATTTTGGAAGTTTTTCAAAAACCAAATATTTCTAGGTGAACCGGTCAAACCAAAACCGACGGTTCTCTGAAAAAGAAAAAACTGGCCGGCTCTCTGATTCAACGGGTGACGTCGGAGATGGGAAGTTGTTTTCCGTTTCCACTTAAACTGATACTGGGCCCAGAGTTGGACGGGGGGCCCGCCTAGCAGCGACATGTTAGCCCTCACCGCTCGGGCATGCCTTCTCGGGTGGTCCCTACCTGCCGGACGGGTGAGGCGGAGCTGCCGCTCGGGATGCATCCGGCGGAAGCTCGCGGTGGTAGTTCCAGCGAGGAAAAGGGGCTTTCGGCTCCGATGGTTAATCAGGGAAATTGGAGAGGGGATTCGGGTCGGCAAGGGAGGGGGAACTCGATGGTGGGATCGGTTGGTGCTCTAGCGGTTTGGCCTGCTTGGATTTTGGCGAGATCGAAGGGAGTAGGAGTTGGTCGGGAGGGACATTGGTGGGCGCTCTGGTGAAATTGCTGAGTGGGGGAGCTTCAGAGGAGTGAAGTGAAGCGGAGTGCGAAGATGGAGGTGCTCGCAAAGCTTCTAAATAAGCGGTCGATGGGGCAGCCAGGTGGTGGCCGCTGGCGCTGCCGTGCTTCGCGTCGAGTAGGTGCGAGGACAAGTCGGCAGTGTTCAGAGCTTGCGGGTGACCAAAGTAGTGTGGAGGCGTGCGGAATTGGGCTGGCCAGCGGCTGATTTGCGAGTGGAGTGTGGTGGCCGCCGTGGGTTGGCACTGCCATGCATGGGTGCGCGTCCAGTGCAATGTCAGAGCACTCCTAGGCCGGCGTGTGCGTGCACCCGAGTGCTCTGGGGTGTCTGGAAGTACCCGGCCGTGTCACTGGTACTGAGGCAAACCAAGAGAGGAAGACTGGGAGAGTGGAGCATCAAATTGTGCAGAGAAGAAGTAGCTAAGGGGGCATGCCAATGTCGGCATGAGGTGACCTAGGGTTGAATGCTGTAGAGCTAGGGTTTTCACTGAAGTAGAAAAGATGGGGGAGGGTTCCCTGGCTGGAGTAGAAGTGTTGGCAAGGTTTTGGAGATCCCTTGATGAGATTTGAACCCTGGTTCTAAGAGAAAGGGAAAATAGGGCAAAGGTATTCGATAGGATTCCTGCCAAAGTTTTGATCTGGACATAACCATTTTTTTGCATATTTGAGTTACTGGTACTTGAATTAGTATTGTAGAATTTTCTGGGATTTTTCTGAGCTCTATTTGTATGGGTTGCAGTTCAAAGTGGACATCTGATCAGAATTTAAATTGAATGTAATCAAAGATTTTGAACTGGGCCCTCAAATGTTTTCTTATAAATGAGTCGAAAGTAATTTCAAGAAGTTTCTGAGAATTTTCTAGAATTTTTGGTGGAAGAAAGCACATGTGATATGGATTTTAGGGTTCTGCCCGATAGAAAAATTTATTAAGAAATAGGGCGACAGGTTAGGTTTTAGGGTTCCGGGCTATGGCACGATAGATGTAGGGCATGGGGGATGATAGGATCCATACTCTGAGGGCCGGGAGCAAAGATGGGTGGGTTGCCGCTAGGGTTTGGGTTCGGAAAGTGCTCGTGCGTATATGGTGCGTGTTTGCTTTAGGGTTTTATGCACATGCGATGATGGGGTCACGACTTGGGTTCGTTGCGTGATGATGCAATCTAACTCAAGCATGCCCATGAAATGACATGCTTTGAGAAGAACTGAAATCCAAATGAGCATGCAATATGATTGAAACATATACGCATATACGCGCCTTAGGGTTTAGGTTTTTCGAAAATTCGGGATGCTGAAAATCAGGGTGTGACAAGTGCTTTTCGGTCAACCTTACACCCTGCATAGTCACTATCAGAATAGCCAACTAGCTCAAAATTTGTACCTTTGGGGTACCACGAACCAAACCCTGAAGATTGAATCAAATATCTCAGAATCCTACGTACTGCCACTCTGTGACAGTCCTTAGGGTTAGCTAGAATCTAGCACACATGCATACACTTAAAATGATATCTGGCCTAGATGCACACAAGTATAGCAAAGAACCTATCATAGACCTAAACTCTTTCTGATCAACAGATTTACCTTCAATGTTTAAATCCAGATTACCATTAGTTTGCATGGGAGTGTGAATAGGATTTGCATCTTTCATGCCAAACTTGGTGATGATGTCCTTGGTGAACTTGAGCTCTCCATCCAAAGACATCTCAAACCTCTTGGTCATCATCTTGCTAAACTTATCACTCATTGAACAATTAGTACTACCAAATATTATGTCATCGACATAAATTTGGCATACAAATAAGTCATTCCCTTTTTCTAGTGAATAGAGTTGTGTCTACTAAGCCCATTTTAAAATGTATTTATGATCAGAAATTCTTTCAATGTATGATACCATGCTCTAGGTGCTTGTCTTAGACTATAAAGTGCTTTGTGCAATTTGTAAACATGATGTGGTTTCTTAGCATCTTCAAAACCAGGTGGTTACTCATCATAGACTAATTCAGAAAGTTTACCATTTAAGAAGGCAGACTTCACATCCATCTGATATAACTTGATGTTATGATGTGCAGTATAAGCAAGTAGAATTATGATTGCTTCTAGTCTTGCCACTGGTGCAAAAGTTTCACCAAGTCCAGACCTTCCACTTGAGTGAAACCTTGAGCAACTAATCTGGCCTTGTTCCTCACCACCAGTCCATCTGTATCTTGCTTGTTCCTGAAGATCTATTTTGTTCCAATGACATTGTGGTCATGGGGTCTTTCCACCAGGGACCAGACTTGATTTATCTCAAACTGATGCAGCACTTCATGCATGGCATTTATCCAATCAGCATCCTTGAGAGCTTCATTAACATTCCTGGGTTCAACACTGGAGACAAAAGAGTAATTTCACAGAAATTTACAATATGAGAACGAGTAGTCACTTCCCTATAAATGGCACCAATGATTTGATCTACAGGATGATCCTTCTGCAGCCTACTGATCACAAGGGGTTCTGGATCAACCACCTGTATCACAGTTATTGGTGTTGCCTGTGACACAGCTGGTTTCTTCCTGCGACACAGCTGGCTGAGACAGGTCCTCTGCATCCAATTGATCATTGGCTGGGTCGTACTCGAACTCGATGTCTTGCTCTCCAGTGTCTTCACACAATGGTGGAGCAGGTGGTTCATGATCACTTGGTGAGGCAGATTCCTCCTTGACAGTAGGTCTGATCTCACCAGTGGATTTTTTGAGCATGTCCTTGCTCCCTACATCATTAGCAACTTGCTCTCCTTGAGAGCCATAAGATTGATCAAAGTTCACATAACCAACTTATTCAACAACCTTTGTAGAGGTGTTAAAAACCTATAGGCGTGGGAGTTAGTAGCATAACCAAGGAAGATACCAACATCAGATTTAGCTTCAAACTTAGAGAGGCGTTTGCCTTTTCTAAGAATGTAGCACTTACAATCGAATACTCTGAAGTATGACAAAGTTGGCTTGTTGTTGGTGAGCAGCTCATTGGAGTCTTCTTGAGCAGTGGATGTAGATAGAGTCTGTTGATTGAGTGGCAGGCCAGTGGTGATAGCTTCAGCCCAAAATCTTGGTGGAGTCTTGTACTTATTGAGTAGTATCCTTGCCATCTCTATCAATGTTCTGTTCTTCCTTTCCACTACACCATTCTGATGTGGGGCATATGGACTTGAGAACTCATGCTTGATTCCATGCTTGTCTAGAAATGCCTCCACCTTGGAATTTTTGAATTCAGTTCCATTGTCACTTCTGACTTTGACTAGATTCACCATTCACTCATTTTGCACTCTAACTATGAGTTGCTTGAATTACTTGTAGATCTGTGTCTTCTCCTTCAAAAAGAACACCCAAGTATAGCGAGAAAAATCATCTACAATAACAAAGCCATACTTGTTACCTCCTAAGCTCTCATATATGTAGGACCAAAGAGGTCAATGTGTATGAGCTCAAAGGAGTGGTGGTGGTCATGACGGTCTTGGGACGATGGGCAGCTCCAACTTGTTTGCCGGCTTGATATGAACTGCAGAGCTTGTCCTTCTCAAACTTCACCTTCTTCAAGCCTATGACATAGTCATGTTTGCTTAGCTTATTGAGAAGCTTCATTCCCACATGTCCTAGCCGCCTGTGCCACAGCCAACCAACACCGATCTTGGCCATGAGACACCATGGAGCTGCTGCAAGCTCTTCATTAAAATTCACAATATACAATTTTCCAGACCTGCATCCTTTGAACACTTGTGAATCATCAGATAGTTTAGAGGCTATAACCTCATCAGGATAGAAAGTGACTTTCATATCTGTGTCACACAGCTGTGACACAGACATTAGACTATAGCCTATCTGATCCACAAGCATAACATTTGATAAGGAATGATGTTCAGATATGGCAACTTTACCAATGCCATTTACCTTTCCCTTGGAGTTGTCTGCATGATCACATGTTTGTGGGTAGATTCTCATTGGTGATCTCTACAAACTCCTCTTTGCCTCCAGTCATATGTTGTGTATATCCACTATCCACAATCTAATCAGTTCTACTGGAGACAGTGTCCTGCAAGTTTACTTATGAGACTTAGGGACCCAAACTAGTTTGATTCCCTTAGTGACTTTGTCATATGCAGAAATTGTAGTGATAGGGTTAGTAGGCAAGTTCTTAGATTTCACAGCCTTTTCTATGGATGATATCACATGGATCCTCCTGGGCTGAATATCACCTGCATCCTTAGGCAAAGGGGTTGGTGAACTGTGTAAGCTACCTGTGACACTAGTGGTTCCATAGCTGTGTAAGATACCAGTGACACAAGCAACTGTGGCCTTTGGAACCCAGATGATAGGTGACCATTTTTTCTGATATCTGGGGCCAACATACTTGGCCTTTGGAACTCAGGCAGTATTTGATATGTAAATTAACACACAGCTATCACACAGGTGGCTAACACAGGTAATCTAAAACCCTAAGCAGATGTATAAGGCAGATAGCTGTGTAACAGGTAACTGGCACATATATGAGACAAGCAGTAAGGCAACTGTGACACAGCTAAACTAACATAGGCAAGGAGTAAAGATCACATTTAGATTATATATTTATTAGTGAATCACACAAGCATGCAATAAGGTGAGCAAGTAAGTGCAGAATGAAAAATACTTAGAGACATGGGATTTTTCACCGAAGTTCCCACTCTTTTCAGAGAGGTACGTCTCCATTGGAGAGGCTACTCCGAAGAGATAGCCAGCACTGAAACGCGCTTGTTCTCCGAGTACCTGAGTTTTCAGGTCTCTTTCTTTTGCTTGTGGAAGTCTTTCGCATTGCAGCAGATAGACTTCAGATCACCTTCACAGACTACTGAACCAACCCACACAAGCTTAGGTGGTCATAGCAACTCTACCTGCCTAGGAGTAGACACTCCAAGAAAGAATCTGTAATAACAACTCTTGGAGGAAACAGTGCTCTCTGCTCAAAGCACTAACTCTCTTGAACTAAGACTTAGGAAGTTTTGCTTCTGTTCAGGAGAAAAGAGATTTGCAACGGTCCTAAAGGATTGCAGAGGTTTGGCAAAGGTTGAGATTTAAGACCCCCTGGTCCCCTATATATAGGGTCCATAGGCACCTGACTGTTACACTCATGCCACGTAGGATTGAGTGGGTCACCGGTGACAGACACGGGTGACACAGCTAATCACAACGCACAACGGTAACCGGCTCAGGCAGACCGACACCTGTGTCACCGGAGGCTGACACATGTGAAACCCTAACTGACGTAGCCTCACTACTCAGCCCGGTCTTGGCACATTACATGTTCTCAGTGCACACAACTAACTCTGATGCCTACTTAGGAGAGAACCTCCAACAGTCTTCTGACTCGGTAGACAACCTATTGCAGTGCAGTTCCCTTAGCATTTTCAAGCTCTCCACTGGCACAGAGATGTACCTGAGTCATAGAGCGATTGTTCACCTGTGACACAGCTGTGCCACAGAGGTAACTTTGGCTCTAGGGTTTTAGGAAGCTAGCACAGCAGTGTGCTAGCACAACCCAGTTTCACACTTGTGCAAAACTATTGTTACAGGGCCACTGACCTCAAGGCATCAGTGCCACTATCCAACATTCTAAGCATTGAGCATTAGCACTTCCAAAAAGTCATTGCTACTTCATCCCTCTTGATGGTACAGGTGTTTCCTAAGGACTCAAGAAAACTAGCAAACCTAGGTTTCAGCTTCCACCAACTGTAGTCACGGCCCTTGACGCATCAAGCCACCATCACCTTGCTTGCAACTCCTTGCACAACACCGACTTCTTCACAGCTGTGGCATAGCTGCGTAGCGCAGCTATCTCCTTGTTCTGGGAAACCACCTTTGTACTTTTGGGTGGTCATCCTTTCATGGATGAATCCTCTTCCTGGAACCTATTCATCTTGCTTACACTCATTGTAAATATTAGATTCTAGTCTGGGTTGCCATTAACCATCAAAACCGTTTAGGGGCCTAGATGCTCTTTCACTCTTCACTGAAACGACGACAACATAAAATCCATTCCCAACGACAATAACTTAGGGGGTGGGCCATTAACTTATCCGGTGAATAGAAAAAATAAAAACAACGCCTCATTGCTATAATTCATTCCATGGATAAGAAGGCAGAAGTAATTGTTCTAACTGCTCAGGAAACTGAATTGAAACAATTGATTGAGAGTTTGGCTAGGTTACTGCGCGAAGAAGAGATCAAATGGTTCCAATGCGCTAAGGTCAAGTACCTGGTTGAAGGCGTTAACAACACAAGTTATTTCCACAAATTTGCTAATTGGAAACTCCGCAAGCAACGTATATTCGAACTTGAGGATGCCGAGGGCACAATAGTGGGTGAGCCACAGTTGAAGTTGCATATCACCTCCTACTATAAAAGTTTGTTCGGACCTCCCAATACGAATTCATGTTCCATGGTGGAATCCCACAGGGATGGCATTCTCTAGGTCTCGGACATCGTGAATGCAGTATTAACTACCCCGTTTACCCAGAAAGAGGTACATGCTGCTAATAAGGCACTGGGTCCAGATGATTTCCCTAGCCGAATTCTATTAGGTCTTCTAGGACGCTCTCAAGGATGACAAGATGGCTTTGTTTCACCAATTTCACCACGACACTCTACCTCTAGAATCTGAATTTGGGTATAACTCACCTTCAGAAATGCAAAGACGCTATGCGGATCCAGCAGTATAAGCCTAGCTGCTTACTAAATGTGAGCTCTAAATTTCTTACAAAAGTGGTGACTAATCACCTCAACGGAGTGGTGGACCGGGTGGTACTGCCTACTCAAACAACTTTCATGCACAGACAAAACATCCTTCATGGGTCCTTATCTTGCATGAGACTATCCACGAGCTTCATAGGAAAAAAATTTGGGGGTGTGCTGTTCAAAGTGGACTTTGAGAAGGCATACAATAAGGTCAAATGTCCATTAATTCTACAAACTCTCCGGATGAAGATATTCTCACCACAATTGTGCAAGTGAGTTCAGATTATCATCTCGAGTGGGAGTGTGGGAATAAAGATCAATCAAGACATTGGCCGGTACTTCCAAACTAGAAAAAGGCTACGTCAAGGGGACACCCTCTCTCCCATCTTATTTAGCATAGTAGCAGACATGCTAACGGTCCTAATTGGTTGTGCTAAAGCAAATGGTGAGATCACTGCAGTGGTGCCTCATCTCATAGATAATGGTTTATCGATCCTACAATATGCCAACGATACAATTCACTTCTAGATAATGACCTCGAGAAAGCGAAAAAAATAAAACTTCTCTTGACCACTATTGAGCAGTTGTCGGGTCGGAAGATAAATTTCCATAAGAGAAAAACCTTTGTTTTGGGGTTGCACAAGCCGATATAGCCTAGTACACTAGCTTATTCGGCTATGAGATGTGTTCCTTACCATTTCGATATCTTGGTATTCCGATCCATTATCAGAAGCTCAGAATTCGGATCGGAAGGAAGTTGAGGCGCGAGTGGAAAAACACTTAAGCAACTGGAAAGGAAAGCATCTATCCACAGGCAGCAGGCTAGTCCTAATTAACTCAATGCTAAGTAGTTTGCCGATGTACATGCTCTCTTTTGTTTCAAGTCCCTAGGGGCATTCTTGCACAACTGGATTATTTCTGCTCTAGATTTTATTGGCAAAGTGATGACCATAAAAAGAAATATCGCTTGGCCAAGTGGAGCATCCTGTGCCGCCCCTAAGGATCAAGACTGTTTGGGATACATGATTGAGGGTTAATGAATGAAAGCATGCTTTGCAAGTGGCTCTATAAACTCCTTAACAAAGAAGGGATGTGGGAGGACATGGTCCGCAATAAATACTTGGGGTCCAAACTCTTTCTCAAGTTGAATGGAAACCAGAGATTCACACTTTTGGGGTAGCAATATGAGGGCTAAATGGAACTTCTTCCGATTTGGCACCTTTATGATCAAGGACGGATCTCAAGTGCATTTTTGGGAAGATAAATGGTTGGGCACGACTCCACCCAAAGATCAATACCCGAATATTTTCGACATCATTAGGAATAAACATAGTTCGCTTGCTGATGTGTTTAGCTCGGTTCATTTGGGTATTTCCTTCCGCCATGCCTTGATGGGTTCTACATTGTTAGCCTGGAACAATTTACAGGCTCACCTAGCTTCTGTATATCTATCTGATGAGCCGAATTCCTTGCTGCGGGATTTACACCAGACCGGACAATACTGTGTCCAATCTATGTACAATGCACTAGTGCACACTAATGGCCCAATCCAAAATAGACAGCTTTGGAAATGAAAAATTCCTCTAGAAGTCTAGATTTTTCTTTGGTATATGCAATGGGGAGGGGGGTGGGAGTCATCTTAACTAAAGATAACCTTATTAACTGAAACTGGGTGGGTAGCTTCAAGTGTTGTCTTTGTAACATGATGCCATAAAACATCTCTTTTTTTACTGTCATTTCATACGCGTTGCGTGCCATTTTATTCAGGTGGCCTCTAACTTGTATCCTCCCCATAGTGTTGTTAACATGTTTGGTAATTGGCTGCAGGGTTTGAATAAAAAGTTGAGAGCGTTAATCCTGGTAGGGGCGGCGTCTGTTTTGGTCACTATGACTGCAGAAATGATGTTGTTTTTTATAAGAGGAAAATTAACTCTCCTTTGCAGATTATATACTCACAGTACACATTGACTCCATACCTAGTCTACGCTTCAGTGGCTGGAGGATCGACCGATGGTGTCTGGAGCATGTGCCCAGCTGGAGAGGGTCGTCAGGGAGATGTTCACCAACCATGGGTGGTGGCATAATCTACGCATTGCGGCATTCTGAGTCCTTGTTTTTTCCTCTTGTCCCTTTTGGTTGTTGAGACTATTACCAGGTTTGTTCCTATTGATGCTAGTTCTTTTAAGGAATAAGTCTGGTTGACCCTCTGAGGTTTGGGGGCAGCGACTAATTAACCCCCTGAGATATAATACTGGGTATTTGACCCCCTAACATTTATAAAACCGTTTAAATAACCCTGTGGGAGCTCTGTAAGGTGGTTTGGAGGGCAGTTTTACCCACGTGGCACGCTGATGATGATTAATTGCCAATATGTATTGCCACCTCACCAACCTCAGGGGATCATCCGGACTTATTCCATATATATAAGAAAAAAGTCTATTTTTCTCTAGTAAACTATTTGTGAGGCTCATTTTACCCCCTAAATAAAATTTAAGATTCTTTTGACAGCAAATAAAAATTAAAGTTACTTAATCCCTAAACATTTTATATGGGTTCACTTCACCATATAAAATGTTTGCTGTCAAAATGTTTAGGGATTAGGTACTTATTAAATTTTGTGATTTAAAAATGTTTAGGGATTTCAAAATGCTTATGGGTAAACTATTTTGATTTAAAATTGTTTAGGGATTAAGTAATATTAAATTTTGTTTACTGTCAAAAGAAGCTTAAATTTTATTTAGGGGGTAAAGTGAGCTTCATAAATAGTTTATGAAAGAAAAATAGTTTTTTTCCTTATATATATGGAATAAGTCCGGATGACCCCCTGCGGTTTGGTAAGGTGGCCATACATGTTGGCAATTAATCCTCGTCAACACACCACGTGGGCAAAACCACCCTGCAAACCATCTTAGAAAGCTCCCAAGGGGTTATTTAAACGGTTTTACAAATGTTAGGGGGTCAGATACCCGGTATTATATCTTAGGGGGTTAATTAGTCGTTGATCCAAATCACAGGGGGTCAACCGGACTTATTCCTTCTTTTAATAATTATGACTGTATGTATTGGTGATATAGAGACTGAGGGTTGAACTATTTTGTATTTTCACCATCTTAATATGAAGCGAGAAATCAATAAAAACTTTCATTATCTAAAATATGCTGCCCGGCTTTATATTTTGATGACATTCAAACAGTCCGAAGCCACCATGATTCTCTGTAGGTGAAGATCAAGCTGTAAGGCAAGCGCCTCCGAGCACGCCATAGCCTCCAGGGTCACAGGATCCGAAACACCATATATAGCTATGGACGAAGACACCATACATAGTCATGGACGAAGTGCCAAGGAACTATCCCTACATATCGCGGCAAATAGCACTTACAGCCCCATGTGTACCATCTCGCGCCACGGCACCATCCATGTAGATAACTTCACATACCTAGTCAGCGGGCGAGTCCACACCCTCTCTAGTCTCTACTCGAACCAAAGGCTTGTTCGAGGCTTGGCGTTGGTTTCACAATCTTCAGATCCGCAAGGAAACTATTAACCAACCAAAAGTCGACAGCGACCTTTGCAACAAACATTCATTAATAGCCTTCCTCCGCACAGTCCACATAGCCCATAGTGTGACAAGCATCTTTCTGAAAACACTATGGTTCAAAGACTCAAGCATCGAGAATAGCATAGACTAGCATTCGGGCATTAGTTGGCACTCATATGTTCGGCCAGATCTTCATCCACCAGTGCGCATACACACCGCGCCATAGTGTAGTCCAGAAGCGTATGGCGCCACGAGTATTCAGCCGTAGGACAAATCTGGCATCCTCTGGTCGGTAGCTTATTCTGATGATTCAAAACATCAACCGACGACATCGGGTGTTGGGCAAGGCACCACACAAACAAGCTTTGAAGGAACCCTAACTTTCCAAACTGTTGTCCATTTTTTCTGATCATACTTGCCATCTGATATACCAACATTCTTCTCTAGCCAATCCTTCCTTCTCTTCTTGGTGTGGATCAACATATAATGTGCTGAACGAACACTAAAACCCCTGGCGTGCTCAAAATGCCTGGCTCAAAAATCCTCCTGAGCCGTTAGGGTTAGTGGAAGCATGTCAAGTTTCTATGTCTCCTTGATCCAAGGCGCGCAAGGAAATCATCCCAATATATTTGTGGGCACTTACTAGATACAGGTACCCATGATTGTATTGTCCATAAGTTTATAGACAGAGTTGATAAAATACAGTAATTTTGATGGGCCAGCCTTGTTTGATTGGGCTGCGGCTTGACTCAAAGCGGCTTTGGGTTGACTGTGTTGGCAAAGCTGGTTTGCTAGAAAGCTGATATTGCTGAAGGAGGGTTGTTTGACAAATTTGTTGTTAAAATTGTAGCTGTGAGTTGAAATATTTGAAATACCCCTGCAGTTTGACGAGAATGTTTTTGCTACAGTACACTGATTTGACGACAATAACTTGATTTTGTAATAATTAGGCTATGGTTATACTAATTTAACGCTAGTTGCTTGTTTTAGAGCTAACTGAACTCCCTTCTCACTGCAATTACCACTTCGAGTTGATCCAGCCAACTGCGTACTAATCAATCATGATAATTCAAGATCTTACACGGACTACAAACTTATTCCAAATTTGCCAATTCACTACAAGTAAAGAGCAGCAACAGCGATCAACAAGAATTAACTTGCAACAGAAAACAAGCAATCAACTATAAGATATTATTTCAAACCAGAATGGAGAGAACGTTGAGCCGGACATGCTAATCATATGACATGCAAAAAGAACCCAAATTACTCAATATTACAGCAGATTACCAAATATTTGTCGGTTTCTAATATTTCTTTACAATTATCGAAGAATTCTATATAACCGAATGGAGCAAAGATAAACCAAAGATTAGATAGTAGCTCCAGATGTGGATGGAGGAGTTGCGAGGTCGTCTCGGGAGGGGACGGTGGAGGAGACGACGAGGAAAACCAGGCGCGGGGGCGCTACCGCTTTAGGTGGAGGCGGACCGAGGTTGGAGGACGATTCCGGCGGCGGCGCCTCGAGGTCGGAGGTAGGGCCGATGGTGGCCGGCGGAAGGAGGCTACGGTGGCCGGAGGGAGGACCCGCCGGTGGCCAGAGGGACGATGCGCCGATTGCCGGAGGGATGATGCGACTGTGGAGCCAGAGGAAGGAGGGAGGTCGGGAGAGGCGTGGCACCTCAGAATCGGCCGGCGGCAGCGGGCAAAGAAACCATGGCTGCCGCTGCTCTCGTCTCTTGTGCGGGCGGGTGCGGGGGCGAAACAAG
This sequence comes from Stipa capillata, assembly GCA_019208055.1. Classification (NCBI taxonomy): domain Eukaryota; kingdom Viridiplantae; phylum Streptophyta; class Magnoliopsida; order Poales; family Poaceae; genus Stipa; species Stipa capillata. The sequence continues at coordinate 147,326 of JAGXJF010001414.1, read as the reverse complement.
GGGAGGGAACACTGAGATTTCTGAAGCATTCATGCCTTAAATTTGCGGTGGCATTTCTTTGTAATTAACGCGAACTCCATGGGCAGACTGATAACGGGGCTCCGCTGAAGCAATTTTTCTTACGGGAAGCATCTCTTGGGTGGCTTTGCTCCTGATGTGCAACTGAAATAAGCGCTTGGGTATAAGCTAGGAGTGCAGAAAAACCAGTCCTAAGTAGCAGATAACTGGTTTTACAAATCGAGTTGATAAAGCATAGTAATCTAAATGGGCCAGCCAACCTAATTAGCAGAGGTCAACTCGTGTATCTTTACTATCTATAAAATTTAAGTTCACTATCGGAATCTTGGCATTTGCCGTGTGCAAAAGACACACGGCGAAGCAGGAAAAGCCCTCGGCAAAGGGTTTGCCGAGTGCAACACTCGGCAAAGAGCACACGGCGTACAGGCTGCCGGCAAAGTAAAGTTTGCCGAGTGTATTCCTTCGGGCACTCGGCAAATAGTTTGCCAACGGTCAGACTGACCACTCGGCACAAAAAAATTGACTAAACGGCCATAACGCCTATTAGTACGGTTTGTCGAGTGTCGACACTCGGCAAACAAGGTGATTTTGCCGAGTGTCGACACTCGGCAAACAAGGTGATCAGGGGCCAAAAAAATGGCCGCCGGCGGGGCACCGCTGTTGCCGCGTGTCTCCGGCGGGGTCCACTACACACGTGTCACCACTACACACGCACACGCTGGCCGGGTCCACTAGAATGTCCACGGGGGACCCACGTACGGGTCAAATGACGTGGCGCCGTGTGTAAGCGCCCGAAGGTTTCAGAGGAATTCAACCAACACCGCGCGGCCGGGTATATAAACCACTCAACCGCGCGGTCGCTGGGCGAGGTGGGACTAAATCCCAATGCGGTTTGCCGAGTGTCGAAAAGAGGACACTCGGCAAACGTGTCCTGGAGAGGTAACTCGGCAAATCTTGCAAAACGCCAATGGCTCTGGCGTTTGCTCGGTGAAGCAAACGCCAGAGTGTCTGGCGTTTGCCTCCCAGAAGGCTAAGCTAAGCTAACTCTTCAATTAGTTCCCTACTTAATCCTTTTTAAGTACTCCATATGCTAGTATGTTATCTGTGTTTCATTTGGACGGTTGGGTGTTAATTAATTACTCTTGCATGCAGTTGTTCAATGAATCTACCATGCTAGTACTAGTACTTGGACCATTTGTTGAGCGCTAATAAAACATTGAGACTCGGTCTGTGGTTGGTGAACCGTGATGTGCTGAACTGTGAAATGTAGTTAATTAGAGAAATCTTTACAAGTTTTAGTAAGATCTTGTTGTTGCATCTAAATATTAGGTACTTTCAACTAACTGTTACATCCATAAATGAAAATAAATAAATGATTTTAAAAAGCCACCGTAATGCTAAACGGAGCCTGGATCAAGTAGCTAGGTAGCAGCTTATTTGAGTGAGGAAAAAGAAAGAGTAATTAAAACAGCATTTCCCTTGGATGCATGCATGCGCAAGTCTTAACTGATGAGCACATACCTATATGGGGTATAAATCATTCAGTCAAGAAGCGTGCATTTGTTCAGATTCAGGTGGGACATAGTGTGATTTGTCATCCTAACACACGCTCTGCTGTCATATCAAAATCACATGCTCTGCTGCCATCCCAAAATCAAATCTGGAGATCCATGGAAGTGGATGAGTCAGATCGGAGAGCTAACGATGTTGGATCGTGTCAATCTCGCAGCAGTACTCCTAACTGCAGCTAGCTACAAAGAAATTAAACAGGGTTGCGTATATTATGCATGCTTTAATATCTTACAAACGCCAATGGCTCTGGCGTTTGCTTGGTGAAGCAAACGCCAGGGTGTCTGGCGTTTGCCTCCCAGAAGGCTTCCACCTGCAAGGCAGATGCGCTGTTCGCCACGTGTCTCCGTGTTTGCCGAGTGTCATAAAATAGACACTCGGTAAACAATGTTTGCCGAGTGTAAATTTCAGGACACTCGGCAAACATATTTTTTTTCTTTTTCTTATTTCTTTCTTTGTTTTGTTTTCTTTGCGAAACTTTCTCAAATTTTTACCACAGCCTCTACGTATCATATCATGACACCATGCTAAGTCTCATGTTTTTCAGACTTCGTTTGCATTTTTTTAGAATTTCAAAACCAATAAGATACATGTTGGTGGTCGAGTCTTGCCACCGAGATGCTTGTAATTTCTTTTCAATTTTTTGAATAAGGCCTAAACATATACTAAAGAACACAAATATGATTTTTCAACCAATTTGTGTGCAATTTTTCATGTACTTGTAGTTCAAATTTGAATTATACCCATTAAATGCCTAGAAATGAACTTAATGACTCAAAATAGCAAACGAATCCTGAAAAATGCCAAATTTTAACATGGAAGATTTAATAGTGTATATTAAGTGTAGAAAAAGTTTCAAGGTTAAACGATGAAGGAATTGTCACTTCACCTTCAAACCTGACACATTCCCTCTCGAAACCACGAGTCTTCCTCGAAGATGGTTCGGTTTCTAAGCAGCGCACATGACAACTTTTGTGAAACCTTGTTAAATTTTTACCACATGCTTTTGATGTCATATAATGATACCATGCAAGTTTCATGTTTTTCAGACTTCGTTTGCATTTTTTAGAATTTAAAAACCAATAAGCTACATGTTGGTGGTCGAGTCTTGCCACCCAGATGTTTGTAATTTCTTTTCATTTTTGGATAAGGCCTAAATATATACTAAAGAACACAAATATGATTTTTCAACCAATTTGTGTGCAATTTTTCATGTACTTGTAGTTCAAATTTGAATTATATCAATTAAATGCCTAGAAATGCACTTAATGACTTAAAAATAGCAAATGAACCCTGAAAAATGCCAAATTTTAACATGGAAGATGTAATGTAGTTCAAAATATGTTGAGTGTAGAAAAAGTTTCAAGGTAGAAAAATCTGCATTTTCTACTTTCTGAAATACCAAGTTAAGGTACCTTGTGTAGTACCTTCAATTGTTTTTTATTTAAAACATCCGTAACTTTTTCCACATGGAACATATTACATTACATTGCTAACGCCAAATTTTGGCATTTTTCTGGAACCATTGCTACTTTTAAGACGTTAATTGCATTTCTAGCTATTTACCGGATAATATTCAATTTTGAACTACATGTATATAAAAAATGGGCTATAAATTCAAGAAAAATTCATATTTTGGTACTTATATATATTTCTAGCTCCCTCCAAAAAAATAAACTCAAAATTCAAAAGTTTGCTCTTAAAAATTCAAATGTACACATGCATTTTATTGGTTTTTAATTTTTTGCCGAGTGTTTTACGAAAAACACTCGGCAAAGCCGATTCGTTGCCGAGTGTTTTTTGTTTGCCGAGCGTAACACTAGGCAAACCACCGATATGCCGAGTGTCAGTTTTTTGCCGAGTGTTTGTTCTGGCACACTCGGCAAAGAGAGTGTTTGCCGAGTGTTCGATAAAATACGCTCGGCGAACTTCTCGACACTCGGCAAACTCGGCGATTCCGGTAGTGAACGTTGGTGGCTGTGGTGATGGTGGTGTCACACCCTCCTCTAACCAACTCTCAACAAACTCTTCTAAACAGACTCTAATCTTTACGTAACTCTCAACAAACTTTGCTAAACATACTCTAATTTTTATGTTCCGAGTTAGTTTTTTACTCTGCTGAAATTTATTATCTTACTAAACAATAGTGATGATGCGTAGTACAGTATCCCGTGTATTCGGGGTACCCGTACGTAGTTCCCTGAGGCTTTAGGAAGGTACCCCGTACCCGATAAGGATCCTCGGACGATAAGGCAACTCCGCTAAGGAAAGAAGACTCCCCTTAAACTAGGAAAGTCAATCCCGACGTTTAAGGAGGCCAGAGTCCTACTCGGGCGTAAGTCCACGTCCAGTACGACCCTGGGCACCCCCCTATATAAGGATCAGTAATCCCAGGGAGGAGGGGGAGGAGAGAACCAGTAGTCAGAAGTCAATCTAGGTCAAGTCAGGAGGCGAAGCTCTAGAAGACCCGCAGTCTCGAGGGAGTCGAGCCCGGAGGATTAGCTAGGATTAGTCTACGACCAGGTCTAGGATAGCCACTAACATACACCTCCTTTGTAAAGCGTGTTCCCGATCAATATATAGCAACAGGACGTAGGGTTATTATCCTGAGGGAGGCCCGAACCTGTATAAAAACGGCTGTTCCCTGCTGTCAGAACTCCTGGCGATTGGCCCCTAGAGGTCCCTACCCCCCAGCAATCATCATCTCGCGAGTACCGTAAGATCGCCGGTTTACCAATCGTCGACAGATGGCGCCGACCGTGGGGACCTCTCCGGACCAAGCCGTCCAGGAAGATTCAAAGTCGGCAGGACGCGCAACTAGGCACGATCAGATCCCAGCGCCGTTCGCACAGCCCTCCTCGGCCTCGTCCGAGGAGGAAGTAGCAAGCACGGCAGGAAAACCGATCGCAATCTCGCCCCGTACTGGGTACTCGGACCAGGGTTTTTACGACAACTTTGGCCCTATGGACCCATACCCGGTAACGGATCGAGTAGACTTCGGAGAATACGCCCCTGGAGAGGACTCGGATTGCGAGGCTGACCACTTCAGAACCGAGTGCGCCAGGGCCTTCAGCGGGAAGTTGGTCTTGAACGACGATTCCCCGGCGGGAATGACCAGTCCCATGGCTGGGATTTCTCCCGCTAATTCTGATCGTGAGAACGATCAAGACTTTACCCGCGTTGTGTCCGATGAGGACCACGCGATGGAGTACGAGTACACATCGTCCAGTCAAGGACCTCGCATGGTACTCGCGATCAACGATGGTCGAGAAGACCCCGTAGATCCAGATTTGCCCGGGGGCTCACAGCCGCGTAATACGCTGGATGCCTCTCACGTGGACGGAGGATTACCCGCTGACGGGGAAGGAACTCCTCGTGGAACGGAGATTTACCCGTGCTGGAGAGAGATCTCCCCCGGGAACGAGGGAGTACGTGTCCCGAACTGCTCGAAGACTGGCGGAAGTGCGCAATCTGCTGTCACAGCCTCCCGCGGCAGATCTATCTACACCCGCGGGCGTACAGTGGCTACAACGGCTGGGGGCTGACCTCCGAGAGGCTCAAAACCAGGCCGAGTCTTCTCGAGCTAGATCGGTGACCAACAGCTCTGCTCGGGTGCACACCCCTCCTCCGTTGGAAGAACGAGATCAGGAGGGACGACACCCCAGAAACCGGTCTCCTCAGGAGGAGCAACCGGTGGACCTCCGAGAACAGCTCGAGCGGCGCCACCGTCAAAGGCGCCAACAGGAGCAACAACCTTCTCGGAGAGACCACACACACAACACCCGTGCTCGGGGCCGATCCTCGACCCCGAATAGCGACGAAAACGTGCCTTATCGGGGATCCTTCAGCGGATGTCAAGCGCTGTCTCAGGAACTCCGACAAGTGCGATGGCCTTCTCGTTTCAAGCCAGGCTCGCTCGAATCGTACGACGGAACCACGAATCCTGTGGAGTTCCTCCAGATCTACACCACCGCGATCGAGGCAGCCGGCGGCGACGAGAAGGTGATGGCCAACTACCTCCCTACCGCCCTCAGAGGAGCCGCTAGGACGTGGTTGACGAACCTCCCCCCAGGAACAATCCGTTCCTGGGGTCAGCTATGCGACATGCTACTCGGGAACTTCCAAGGTACCTTCCCGAGGCCTGGTCGGGTCGACGACCTGTTCCTCGTCGTCCAACGACCAGATGAGACATTCCGGGAGTTCACGAAGAGGTTTAGTGCTGTCCGCAACACTATACCCGAAATAACGGACTCGGATGTCATCCGCGCCTTCACTCGGGGCAGTCGGAACGAGATGTGCACGCACGATCTGATCATGCGACCACCAAGAACCACCAGGCAGCTCATGGACCTGGCCGAGAAGGCCGCCTGCGCGGAGGAAACCCTGCGTTACATCAAGCAACAGCGGGGCGAGTCTACCAGTTCTCCCCTCCAATCGAGAGGCGATTCGCGCAAAACCAAGCGCAAAAAGAAGCCCTCTGGAGGGAACAAGGAGAAAAGGACCAGAACCGACGAGGTGATGGCTGATGTCTCCGAGAAGCGTACCTGGAAGCCGCGCTCCAAGGATAAGCCCGCAACATCCTCCGACAAGGCGTCCAAACCCTGGTGTGACTTCCACCAGACGGACTCGCATGATCTACGACAATGCCGCATCTTCAAGAAATACCTCCGGGAAGAGCGAGAGAGGTTCCGCGAGGAAAACCCTCAGGTCGCCAACAACAGCCGGGAGACATCTTCCGAAGACAGGGACTCCACCCCTGAGCCTTTCCAAGGGCATGACAGAGCAATAGAGCACATATTCGGGGGCTCGACCTCTTATGAGTCCAAGAGGCAGTACAAGGCGATCGCCCGGGAAGTCCTCGCGAGTGTTCCGCGAGTCCCTCGAGCGATCAAGTGGTCTGAGGTAGCAATCTCGTTCGACCAAGCCGATTGCCCCGAAAACTGTGCTCGACCGGGGCGATACCCGATCGTGGTCGAGCCCACGATCAACAACTGCCGGGTCGGCCGCGTGCTAATAGACGGAGGGAGCTCCCTCAATATCCTATTCGCCAACGCCCTCGACGCAATGCAAGTGCCACGGTCATCCGTCCAGACGGTGACGCACGCTTTTCACGGCATCGTCCCGGGCTCGTCGGCCACGCCGATTGGGCAAGTCACTCTCCCGGTTACCTTCGGTACACCGGAGAATTTCCGAACAGAGAAAATTCTGTTCGATGTAGTCGATTTTGAGACAGCTTACAATGCTATCCTAGGACGACCTACCTTGGCCAAGTTCATGGCAGCTACGCACTACGCGTACCAGTGCATAAAAATGCCCGGCCCAAAAGGTGTCCTCACGATAAGGAGCTCCCCCAAAGAAGCATTCCTCTGCGACAAGCGCAGCCTCGACCTCGCAGAACAGCACCCGCCCCCTAACCAAAGCGCCGACGCGGCGGCTCCCGCCACCACATCGTCAAGACCTCCTCCACGCCTACGAGCGACGTCTTCGGGAAGTACCCCCTCCAAGCCGGAGAAAGAGCTCCACGACTAAGTCGGAGCTGGGAGAAAAATAGGGCCTTCCCCGGGCAGGACAACGGTTCCTCGGGAGAAGCCGCCCGACCCCAGTCGCTCGTGTAAGTGGTAGGAAGGTCGCGTCCATTAGAAGGGTTCCAGTCCAAACCGCCATCGGTAAGATCGTACAACCATCGCCTCCTTGACAGCGGGTTCCGAAGTTGCACCAACCCCAACCTCAAGAGTCGCCAAGCTACGAACAAGTCGACAATAAGACGCTTCGGGCGCCGCCGCCCAGCACGCGCACTCTACAAAGTTCAGTCAGCAGGTCGCGACACGAGGACGGGAGCCTTTGGCGTAACTGACGACAAGCCACAAGAGGAGGGGATGGCTTAGTTTTTGTTTCTAGTTCTTTCTTAAGAGTTAGTTTTCTTACAGTAGCCTGTAAAAGACACAGTTTTGTCGTTAAATAATACAAGAGTCCTTAGTTCAATTTTGTCCTGTTCAGACTGCCTATCCGAGGTATCCCTCGAACAGACAGTCGGGGGCTGGATAAGAATACGGTGAAGTCGAGATATGAGTACGAGTACCGACTTTTTCGACCTGCGCAAAGGAGGAAGGGTTCTGCGCTGCAACTGCCAGGGACGCGAGGAAAACCCCTTAACGCGTTTGCAGGTGACAGGGGAGCCACTGAGCCCCCCACCTGACCAAACCTAAGGCCTGGTCGACTAAGCTCCCCAGTTCCGTAGCAAAGTCCCCCAATCCAGAGTAAGGGAAGGGAAGGAAGTATGGCTACGACTAGATCGATCGAACCCACACGCTCATCCACACCTCCGACTACTCGGAGCGGAAGATATCTCGGGTAGAGTGGAACTTTGCTGATCGGGCAAGCATAGGATTTACTAGCCAAGTAGCCGGAGTCTTCCCTCAGCTAGGGGTACGAAGAGGTTGCCACGGCCACGACAAGCTGCACGAGAGACCCCTTATCGCGTTTACTGATGACAAGGAGCCGCGGAGCCCTCCATCCGACTAAACCTAAGGACTGGTCAATCGCAGCAAAGAGCGACCTACGGCCCTATTCGTAAACCCGCACCAAAGGGGGACAAAGGACGATTGGTTCCGACTAAAGCCTATGCTTGCATCCGACAAAGTTTCGCGCAAGCAGATTAGACAAGGTTTTTTGAAAAAGACAAAAACACACCAGTTGAAAGCACAGTTACTAACCACTGTATTTGCATAAAGTATTTCCTATTACAGATCTACTGCGAGCCAGGTGGCTGGACTCGATCGCCAAAGGCATCGGCTGCCGCCTGCACGGCGCCGACAAGGCTCTCCGACTCCTCCTCCGGCAAGTCCGCTTCGAGCGCCTCCAGTGGCAAGTCCGGGCGCTCGCGCTTCAGAAGGGCCAGGGCAAAGGCCAAGGCGTCTCGGACTCCTTGCTGAAGCTCGTCCTCGAGGAGCTTGTCGACGGTAGGCTTCAGCTTGGAGACGGACGCCATCAGCCCGGCCAAGCGGTCGGCCGAAGAAGAGCTCGGGGCGACGACCACACCAACTTCACCCAGCGCCTTCTCGAGCGTGCCCAAGGCCCGCTCGAGATCTTCCTCCAGCTCCTTCGCATAAGACCGGCTCTGCTGCAAGGAAGGCACGACGTCGGAGAGGCGTGCCTTTGCGGACGAGAGATCAGCCTCGACCGCCGCGTGCCGCTTCTCGAAGTCATCAAGACTCTTCTGCAGCGCCTCCTTCTCCGACGCCCGTTGCTTCTCGGAGTCCTCGAGGCGTTTCTGCAGCGCCTCGATCTCTGCCCGTTGCCTCTCGGACTCGTCAAGGCGCTTCTTCAACTCGTCGCGCGTCGAGTCCAGCTCCTCTTGTGCCTTCTCGAGTGGAACGATCTGAGAAAGCGCAAGCTGGAAAAAGAACAGGTCAGTACAAGCCAAGTAAGATTACCTTATCGCTAACCTCCCTTATGTTACCTGCAGCAAGGAAGAAGCGCGAAGATTTTCAGCCGCAGAAGGACCCGGAGGCGCGACTGGCCCGGTAAGGGGCAACTCCGACTCCACCACCGGGGGCTCCGACTCCTTGGTGGGGGCCGGTGGCAACTCCGGCGTGGGGGCCTGCGGCGGCTCCGTCGCGTCTGGCGCAGTAGCCTGCGGCAAGTCTGGCGCCGGAGCCTGTGGCAAGTCTGCCACAGGGGCCGATGCCGTTTCGGCGCCGAAGGGCTGCGGCTTGGTGGCTGCGGTAGTCGGAGCTTTGCCGGCGCGGATCACCACCCTAATCGCCCAAAAAGCAACCAAGTCAAAACTTCAACGCAACGAAGTCAAAAGAAAAAAGGCGGCAAAAGGAAACTCACTTCTGGCGTTTCCCCTTCGGAGGGGTTTTCAGCGCCAAGGCACTTGAGTCTCGCTTGCCGAAAGGTAGCGGCGCCTCCCCTTTGTCCGCCACGGACTCCTCCTCGAGAACGGCCGGGGGAGGGGGTGTCGGTTCCTTGGACGGAGGGTCGCTCGCCTCCGGCTATTCGATACGACCACCTTTACGATTAGTATTCAGAAAAGAATATGAAAGGAAAAGGTAGTCGGGCGAGAGTCCAAACCTGCGATTGAGGATCCCGGGCAGGAGAGTTCGACGGGAAGTTCTCCGCCCCCTCATCGGCAGAAGGGCCCTCCTCTCTAGTCTCGGGGAGCGGCGGGGCCGTGGCGTATATCTCGACGTCATCATCCTCGACAGGAGCGCCAGCTCGTTCGGCCTCCGAGTCGGGACCTCCGCGGCCTACGCGCTGCAAAGAAAGAACCCGAGAACCTTCAGTAAGGCTACTCGGACGAGACCAAGTCAGACAAGGAGGAAAGGTGGATGACTTACCGAGAACACTTCTCGCCGGCTCTCTGGACTCTGCCTCAAAAGGGGCAAGAGCACGTCTTTGCGCCCGCCTTGGGGGAATTGCTCGAATAGGTTGTTCAACCTATTCCGGAGTTCCCCCGGGGACAGCTCTGCATGGCACGACAAGGCAGAAGTATGTGAGGATTCTCGGTAATTGAATTGACATGGAGCAAGATGCTTTACTTACCAGTGTCAAAATCCCTTGTCGGGTCTTGGCCTTCCGGGATTTCCCAGGCCGCTGCGATTCGTGACCGAAGGGGGCTGATGCGGCGCCGAAGAAACGCACGAGTCCCTTGGCGGCAAGATCAGCGATGTCGCTGACGAGCGCCTTGAGACGCCTGGTCTCCTTCGGAACCTCCCCCCAACACTTGAGCGTGATGGGAGCGAGCCCGCGGTAGGAGATCTAGGAATCCGCGGGGGGCTGGCAGTAGAACCACCGGGCGTGCCAGCCCGACCACGAAGACTTCCAGGACGAGTTGATGTACTCGTCCTTCCTTCCTTCTCGGAGGCGGAACCCGGCGCCACCGACTACGCCTGCGCCGCTGCCCTTTTGCCGGCGTAGGTTGTAGAAGTACTTCCAGAGCTCTAGGCTCGGCCTGACGCCAAGGTAGGCCTCGCACAGGTGTGCGAATACCGCCAGCATCAGAATCTAGTTCGGGTTGAGGTGGATCAACTCGATTCCATAATGCTGGAGCGTCAGGAGGAAGAACGTCGATGGCGGAAACTGGAATCCGCAGCTGAGGAAGTCGGCGAAGACGACGGTCCAGTCGGTGTCGGGGCTTGGGACCGTCTCCTTCACGGCCTCCCGGTAGGGTACGAATACCTCCGGGAGGATCACCTCCTCCGCCGCGAGCTTCTCCAGGGTGGCGGCGTCCATTACCGAAGCCTCAAACTCCGGAATGGCGACTGCGACCTTCTTCTCCGGCTCGTCGGCGCGATCGGGAGAATTCTTCACGATCTTCTTCTTGCCCATCTTCGTCACTCGATCACGAGAGGACGCTGGCGAAAGTTTTTTGGGCAGGGGCGCGAGGAAGAAGATGAAGAGAACAAGAATGCTAGGAGGCAGGAATGCAATGTGGGTAAAACCCCAATTCTTGGACTCCTAAAGGATTTGAACGATCGCCAGGCGCGGTTCACGGCGCGATCAGTTCAATCGCATTTAATGCGGATAGTTGCTTTTTTCGCGCACAGAGCACGTCGCGGGAAAAAGAGGGTCTGGCAACCCACGACCCAAGAGATGGGCCAGAGAGAGAAAAGATTCTTCATCACCACGCGAATTTTCCGCCACGATGGTTCCGTTTCCTAGAAATACGCCAGGCGAACGCGTGTCCGTGATCAACGGATCAGATCAGATTAGGAAAACGTTCTGGATTTTTTCCAAGAAGTTATTCCGATAAGGTTCTTGCGACTACTCGGAAGAGATTGAATCTACTCGGAGAAGTCATCGACAAGGACTAATTTGGTCGCCTACTCGGGGCTGCACCCCGACAAGGGCAGATTTCCAACCAAACCATCTTGACCTCATTTCACGCATTGATGGGGGGCTTGATGATGCGTAGTACAGTATCCCGTGTATTCGGGGTACCCGTACGTAGTTCCCTGAGGCTTTAGGAAGGTACCCCGTACCCGATAAGGATCCTCGGACGATAAGGCAACTCCGCTAAGGAAAGAAGACTCCCCTTAAACTAGGAAAGTCAATCCCGACGTTTAAGGAGGCCAGAGTCCTACTCGGGCGTAAATCCACGTCCAGTACGACCCTGGGCACCCCCCTATATAAGGATCAGTAATCCCAGGGAGGAGAGGGGGGAGAACCAGTAGTCAGAAGTCAATCTAGGTCAAGTCAGGAGGCGAAGCTCTAGAAGACCCGCAGTCTCGAGGGAGTCGAGCCCGGAGGATTAGCTAGGATTAGTCTACGACCAGGTCTAGGATAGCCACTAACATACACGTCCTTTGTAAAGCGTGTTCCCGATCAATAAATAGCAACAGGACGTAGGGTTATTATCCTGAGGGAGGCCCGAACCTGTATAAAAACGGCTGTTCCCTGCTGTCAGAACTCCTAGCGATTGGCCCCTAGAGGTCCCTACCCCCCAGCAATCATCATCTCGCGAGTACCGTAAGATCGCCGGTTTACCAATCGTCGACAAATAGAATCCAATCTTTACATTCTGAGTTAGCTGGCTTGTTGGTGCTGTTCTACGCGACCCACATATTACCCATACGGATAATATGCTAGTCTTTGACATGTCACAGACGAAGTGCCTTCTCGCCGGTAACACATCTCACAGAGTAGCACGACAGAAGCATTGCAGTGGTCCATATATTACAAACTTAAGGTACAAACTGAAAGAACAACATAAAATATTACAACTGTTTCCCAATAGTGCGGGAAATTTAAAATTGTTTCCAACTGGTTACAGCAAAAGACTTTTCTACATCTCTCGTCTATCCGACCTATTACTTCCACTCGGTTGCGTTGTCGTCGCGATAGTCATAGTAGTAGTCCACGCCTTCCTCTTCTTTTGTTGGTGTCGGTTCTTCAGCTCCTTCTTCGTCGACCTCGACGTAGATGATCTCCTGCTCTGCCGTCGGTTCACAGTCTAATCAAAGGAATTAAGATAGAGGGATGAGTACAGAAGGTACTCAACAAGTCCAGGAATAACAAAGAGGTGTCTGATGCACTATCTACTGAGAACGGCAACTGTCGGCGTACAAACGCCGGTATCGATGGTCCGGAAGGACCCCCTTTGGGATTCGGCTAGGGAGGCGGAGATCTATGGAGCTACACCGGAGCTAGAGCTTGGCAGGATATGGAAATGAGAAAGAACACAATGATTTTCCCAGGTTCGGGCCGCCTTCCAGGCGTAAAACCCTACGTCCTGCTTTGGGTGTATTTGATGTTTAGTGGGGAGATTACAAGGAACTAGCAGTCAGCCCCACTGTTCTTCTTCTTCTAGGGTTTTTTCAATTCTACTGGAGCCAATCTTTAACTCTCTTTTTTTTATCTCCCAATCCGTCCCACCCCCTTTCATGGCCGCGGCTCTCCCCTTATATATCCGGGGGGGTTACCACAGTGGCCGAAACATAAATATCTTGCCCTTCAAGCTTGTCGCGGAAGAAACCCGGCATGGGCAAGCCACGTCAGTGGTTGAGATTTGCTGCAGCGGAACAGTGCCGGTCACGCCTTGGTTGGGAACTGGATCTTTCATGATAAGGGCGTGTCAGGAGATGAAGATTTGACGTTTCCTGACACGGGCTATGCTGCAACTACCCGGGTCCCACGAACCAGACGCAGAGGGCATGCCTGTGGATGCGCGGAAGCGCGTCCTTAAAGTCAAAAAAGGGGTGTCAGACCTCTCCAATCACTCCAAGACTGATAGCTGACAGGGCTTATCACTTGGGGGGGGATGGGAACCGGTCAGGACACCGCCCTTGGTCCACAAGGATTTGGAATAGACGGGTATTTAATGCACCTGGCACAGGCGTTAAATGCCCCTGACGCAGGCATTAAATGCGCCTTCTGGGCCACGCGGATTTAAGAGGGGCCCTCAAGGGGTGCTCGGGGCTCCCGAGATTGGAGGCCCCCGAGCACCACTCCTAAGCCGCTCCGTCATCTGGGCGAGGTGTCTGGCGCCCCGGACGGGGGCCGGGTCGTCGTTGGTGCTCGGGGTGAGCTCCCCAAGCACTACTTCTCGGGCGCTCGAGGTGAGCCCCCGAGCACTTGTGTTTCGTCCTGGGCGAGGGACTCAATGCCCCGGGCGGGGGCCGGGTCGCCCTTGGTGCTCGGGATGATCCCCCGAGCATTTTCTTCTTGGGTGCTCGGGGTGAGCCCCCGAGCACTTCTGATTTGTGCCGTCCTGGGCAGGGACCAAGTTCGCCTTTGGGCCTTTTGAGAAACGCCATCAAAGGATGACTCAGGGCACCCCTTGATTTAGCCAAGGGGAACGGTGCTCGGGGTGAGCCCCCGGGCACCTCTTCTCTAACTTCCACGTCTCTGGCGACGTGGCGTCAAGTTGGGCCTTCGCCAACGGTTTAGGGGACCCTGGGCCCCGTAACCCCGACAGCAATGTTCTCCAAAGCAATGCAGTTTTGTAAGGTAAGAGAGTCAAGTTTTAATTTAAGAGACTAATGATCTCCTGTTTCACAAGCTGCTAGGATTTTCGATGAATCCCTTTCTTGCCGAGTTCACAGTTCCAACTAGGAACATGGAGTGACTCAGCCACAATTTTATACACTCTGCAGAGGTACGCAACTGTACCCACAAACGAACTTGGTCATGTGTCTGAGTTTGCAAGGCTCATTCACATTCCCCCGATCACAAAGCCTTTTCGCCGCCCACTCGATAATACTCCGCGTCGTAGTCCATACCGGACTACCAGTCCCCAATCATAATGTGAGCAGCCCGGCGGCTATTATCACATTAACAAGAAGTGAGCAGCCCAGTGGCTAATATCATTTTATCAAGAAGTAAGCAACCTGGCAGCTAATATTACTTTAACAAAATGTGGGTAGCCCTATGGCTAATACCACATCAACAATTGTGGGCAGCCCTACGGCTAGTACCACCTTCCCGGTAGCCGATCCCAGTACCGAGGTCTTGCATTCCCAGGGAGTATGAATCTAGGGCAAAGGTACATTGGCTCAGCCCCGCCCATACAGGGTATGTGGCATGCGCGATCACTACGGCCCTTGAACACTGTCGGTGAACAAACGTCGGCGTCGGTGGTCCGGAAGGACCCCCTTGGGATTCGACCGGGGAAGCGGAGGAACAGGAGCTACGTAGGATCTTGAACGGCAGGAAGCTAGAGATGAGACCGTGGTTTATCCAGGATCGGGCCACCTTCCTGGTGGAAAACCCTACGTCCTGCTTTTCGTGTATATATGAATATTTGGATGATTACAATGAGCCTCGAAACACAGGTGTTCTTCCTCTTTTCTTTCTCCTAGGTCCCTTTTTTCGTCCTCCCTCTCTCATGGCATTGATTCTCCTCTTATATACCTGGTGGTCACCACAAAGGCCGAAAGGCAAATACACTGTAGCCGCACCGTTGCTGACGGATAGGGCATGGGCGTCCCACGCCGGCGGTTGAGGGTTGCTGTAGCGGAATAGTTCCTGTCACGCTTTAGTTGGGATCTGGATCATCATGACGGGGTTGGGTCAGAAGGTGAAGACTTTCCGGAACGCCCTCTGTCACGGACCATGTTGCAGCTACCCTGGCCTCACTGACCAGGGACAGAAGGTATGCGCCTGGGCGCACGGCGGCGAGCCCCAAAGTCAAAAAGGTGTCAGTCCGTTCCATCCCCTGCTAAGACCGAAAGCTGACGGGACTCATCACGTGGGAGGACTAAAATTGACCAGGACACCGCCATCTTATCCACAACGGACTTGGAGTAGGAATGCCTGCACAGATAGGCATTAAATGCGCCTGTCGGGCCACGTGTACTGGGTAGGGACCGACGAAGGGTGCTCGGGGTTCCCGTGCTTGGGGACTCCCGAGCACGTGGCTTAGGCCATCCCACTGCCTGGGAGAGGCACCCGCCGTCCCGAGTGGGAACCAAGTCACCTTGGGTGCTTGGGTAGCATCCTTAAGGGACGACTCAGGGCTCCCCGTGACGGCCGAGTGGACCCAGCGCTCGGGGTGAGCCCCCGAGCACCTCCTCTCGACTCCCACGTCCTTGGTGACGCGGCGTCAAGTTGGGCCTTTTCCCGCGGTTTAGGGGGCCCCGTTCCCCGTAACGCTGACAGTAGCCCCCGGCCCTGCGACCAGGCGACGGCCCAGAAAAAGGACGAGGCTAGGGGCGGGGCCTTCACTCCATGGGCCGATGAAGATGCCGGCCCACTCTGAGTGCCATGCGGGGCAACCGCTTCGATTTTCCCACCTTGCGGAGGGACGCGCTCTGTCAGGGAAACAGAACCGTCCCCCACGCTCTGATTTTTGCGCCTTGTGGACCCCCCACGTTCGCCCACAACACGAAACGCTTCGACTTCTCAATCTTCTCTTTTAAACGCTTCGCCAGCCTTGCGCCTTCTCATCTTCCTTGCGCCCTTCGCCTTCTTGCGCCCTTTCGCCTCCAGCTTCCTTGCCATACCGGCGCCATGCCGAGACGCGGAAAACACCGTGCTTCCTCGCCGTCCTCCGCCGCCAATGCCATTCTTCCCAAATCTCGCCTCCTTAACGAGGAGAGCGTGGCCAAGGTGTGAAAGATGCTGGTCCCGGAGGGCCAGAGGGGGCATCGACGGTGAGGCCGGCCACGTACCCACCGGCGCCGAGGTCGGAGGAGACGGTGATCTTCGCGAGCTTCGTCGCGGCGGGCCTGGTGCCGACGTTCTCTCCCTTCTTCTTGGAGGTGCTGAAGGAGTACCAAATCCACCTTATCCATCTCTCCCCGAACTCCGTGGTGATGCTGGCAATCTTCACCCATCTCTACGAGATGTTTGTGGGAGTGATGCCGTCGGTGGCGCTCTTCCGCTACTTCTTTGTGCTGCGGTTGGCGGGGAAGAGCAGGGGCTCCGACCAGGTGGAGACCGCGGGGAGCTGCAACTTCCGCCTTCAGGAGAAGATCGGGGACGGCTACATCCTGCAGGAGACGCGGAACAAATGGGACAATTGGCGCAACCATTGGTGCTACATCTCCACTGATCCATACGCCCAGCTACTACTTCCCGACGGGCCGACACCGGCGCACAAGAGGAAATGGGAGTTTCTGTCGGAGGACGACGACCTGCTGTGGCCGATGGTCGAGCGGATCTCGCGGCTATGGGCCACGGGCTTGACGGCGACGATGGTGGTTGGCGACGCTACGAGAGCGTGGCCGCCCGGCTTGGATGTACACCGGCGTGCGGGACATCGGTCGGACGGTGATCGGAAAGGTGGGACACCTCAGCTCCGACACGGCGAAAGCGATGCTGCGGGTTCTCCTGGGCATCGGAGACGCCGCTTCCGCCGAGCTGCCCAGGCCGGACCTTGCGCTTTGCATGAACCCA
Organism: Stipa capillata; assembly: GCA_019208055.1. NCBI lineage: Eukaryota > Viridiplantae > Streptophyta > Magnoliopsida > Poales > Poaceae > Stipa > Stipa capillata. The sequence continues at coordinate 130,397 of JAGXJF010001414.1, read as the reverse complement.
CAGCGCAACGCGATCCGCGCGGCCCTCCCCGAGTTCGACTCCAAAGGGATCAAGCCGAAGGATGCGGCTAGGGCAGCCGGCTCGCTGACGATTCCGGGCGACGGCGACGTCGACGAGGATCCAACCGCGTGGACCCCGGGGACCCGCGTCACCGGCGAGGACCCCGCGGACCCGAAGGGCAAGAAGGCGCGGGCACCTTCGTCTTCCTCATCATCGCCGCTACCCCCTCCTCCGTCCCCCATTCGGCGGGCGATAGGTACCGAAGGCGGCAGCTCGGGGTGAGACAGCGCCCAGTCGGCGGGGGGCCCGGCGCTGCTGAGCTCGGGGGCTACCCAGCCAAGACAACTAGCAAGAAGAGGAAAGAGCCGTCGGAATCAACGAGCCCGGGGTTCGCGATCCCGGCCGCACGCTGGTGGTACAAAGGGCCCTCATCATCGTAAGATGATGGGAGGGTGAATAGAGTGCTCGGGGATTGACCCGAGCTTCGTTGTGTCGCTTTCAGGGCGTCCAAGAAGACTCGGACTGCCCCGAGTGCGGAGTCCACCCCGAGTGCCGAGAACGCTCCGAGAGCCGAGAGCGTCCCGGGGGCCGAGGCCCGTGCGGGACGATGCAAGGCCTGATCCCCGACACCCAGGACGCAGCGCTCGAGCGAAGCGCGGCCACGTCGGGGACACCGACGGGGGTCGCGGCGGTTGACACTCCATCGCCCGTCGCGACAGCCAGGATCACGAGTGTGGAGACCGAGGGGGTGCTCCCCGAGGAAGAGCTCGGGGATTCGGCCGCTCGGGAGTTACTCGGGGACTCAGCCGCTCAGGAGTTACCCAGGGACTCAGCCGCTCGGGATTTACCCGGAGACTCAGCCGCTTGGGAGTTACCCGGGGGCCTGCCGGAGGCACTCGGTGGGAGCTCGGTGCCCGGAGGCGGGGAGCCCAACCTTGCCCTCGAGGGGGGCCTGCAGCCGTCCCGGCGCCGGAGCGAGCTCAGGCTCGACTGCCTTGCCGAGGGGCCGGGGCTCCGTGCGCCCAGCCGAGACGCCTCGGGGGCTCTTTCCTGAGTTGTTCGACACGGCGCACGCTATGGTGGACAAGATCCGGACTGCCATCGCCTCAGAGAAGGCAGTGCTGGAGGAGCGGGAGGCCATCCTCGCGAAAGCCGGAGAAGCTTTCCTCACGCAGGTCCGGATCACCAAGCGTGAGCACCAAAGAGCCACCGCGGGGATCCTCAGGGAAAAAGAGGCCCTGGAGGAGATGCGCACGGAGGTAATCAATGAGGGCGAGCAACTAATCCGGTGGCAAGAACAGGTTGCCCTCCACGAGGCAGAGGCCACCACGCGGGAGATCGTCCTTGACTAGTGGGAGAAGGCGCTCGATAAAGGGGTGGTCGCTCTAGTGTGGTGAATCCGGGAGCTGGTGGGAGAGGTGGAGCGGCGCGTCGAGGCCGCTCGCAAAGAGGTCTCCGACCAGCTGGAGGCGACCAAAGCGGAGGCCCGAGAGCAACTCCATCGAGCCGAAGAGGACAGGGACCGTCGCATCCGAGAGGTGGAACAGCGCCTCGAGGATAGCAATGCCTCCAAGCGGAGGCTGTCAAAGTGCGTGAAGGAGCTGCAGGAGGAGCTGCAGCGACTGGAGTCGACGGCCACCGAGGAGAGGGATCTCCTCGTGGAGATGCGGTCGGAAAGGAACAGCACCACCGCGATGATGCGCGACATCTTCAACCGGGCGCGACGCGCGGTGGCGGCTACCGGGCTTGGCCGCGTAGCCACGGGCGAGCAGGGCCTGGAGTCCCTGGGCCACTTCGCCTTTCCCTTGGTCACGATCGCCTAGCGGCTGGAGATGCTGTCGGCGGCCGTGAACTACGTGGCCGCTCGGGAGGGGCGCGAGCTGGCCGCCGCAGTGGCAGAGCATGTGCTCGCGTGCTACCGGAGTCGGGATCCAGACTTCTCCTTGGAGCCGGCAAGGCTCGGGGTCGCCGAGGAGGGGGGAGACGCCGCTCGCGAGGCCGTCCGCGAGGTAGCCAGGGAGATCGCCCAGCACTCACACGGGAAGAGGGAGAAAGCTACTCCGATGACGACGACGGTGGCGAGGACTAGCCCTTTGTATTTGTTTGTGCTCTTTGTTCAAGGCCGAAGAGCCTTTTTGTAAAGAACTTGCTGTTGATGCAATGCTAGGTGCGGACTTGGCTCCTCACACCTTTCTCTCTCTCTTTTTTTTTGAAGTCGCGTCCACCTCGCGCCGGGAATGGGCCAACCCTTGGGGGGCAGCCCCGAGGACCCCAGCCTCCGAGAGCTGGATGCGTCGAACTTGTCCTTGAGCATGCCGTGCCTCGGGACCCCGAGAACCCCAGGCCCCCGAGAGGCGGGCGCCGAGCGCAGACCGCCGCACCGAGAGCCATCTCCGGTGCTCGGGGCTGCGCGCCTTCGGGTCTTGACGCTTCTGCAAATTTGCCCGAGCACTAGCTCAAGGACGGTTATGCAGATAGCTAGACATCAGTGGAAGTTTTTATTATGCCAGCTTTTTCCATCTAGTTTCACTGACTTTCCCTCCCGCGCAGCAAGAATCCCTCATACCGCTAGTCCTTCATCCGTGGGGGAGCCCCCGAGCACGTGTGCGAGCGCGTAGGATACTCGGGCGGCTTTTGGCCGGACTGGTGTCCGGGGTGTAGAAACCAGGCAAGGCGACTAGAGCTTTGAGCGACGACTTGGAACACTCCCCGTGACTCGCACCGTTACTCCGAAATGCCCCCACCTTATGATCGAGCGGTACTCGGGATTGCTGACGCGAGAGGCTACTCGCGGGGGCGGTATAAAAAGCCCTAAAACTGAGATAGCGCGGCAGAAAAAACTTAGTTTATGAGTAGGATCGAATGCTTTTTCTCTCGTTCTTGAATATTATCTTCGAGATTGATGATGATGTGAGGGGAATCCATGGTGGTTTTTCGTCCTGGGTCTTCGCCTTGATATTATCAGTGGCACCCGGGAACTTCACCATGGTTGATCTGTAAACTCGCAGGCGATCATAACAACCTGCAGGCAAAAGATGCCCCTGCCCCGAGTTTTTCCGAAACTCCCCGCTGTCAGGACCCACGGGCCTTCGAGTCAGCCGACTGGTCATGAGTACAAGAGGTAAGGTTATCTGAGTACTCTGAGGCTCAGTAGCGCTTGGGGCAACTGACCAGCCCGAGCACGAGTGGCCAGGGGCTTATGTGCCCTGACTCGGGAGTGCTCGGGGTACAGTTCGTAGTCCGAGCGCCGACAGCCCACCGCCAGAGACTAGACTACCCCGACTCCTCGTACCACAGACCAGTCGGGACCTACTTGCGCCAGGGAGACATGGGAGCCCGATACTCGTGAGAGTGACCTCTTTTGCGAGCAAGCGAGGGGATAGAAAAACTTGACAAGTAATTAAAAAGGCAAATATTACTTATATTAGCATTATCAATGCTATTGATATAGCTTATGATACGAGGGAACCCCCGAGCATGTGTGTGAGTGCATGGGATACTCGGGCGGCCTTTGGCCGGACTGGTGTCCAGGGTGTAGAAATCAAGCGAGGCGACCAGGGCTTAGGCGACAAACCCGGAACACTGCCGAGACTCACTTTTCTACTCGGGGGTTGATCCAAAGCACAAAGAAAAACTTACTCGAGCTATTTACGGATAAAATTTGCGCGGATGCTCGATGTTCCATGCATTGGGCAGCGGCAGACCGTCATCCGTCGTTAATCTAACGGAGCCAGGTCGAAAGACGTCAGTCACTCGGTAGGGGCCCTCCCACATGGGGGAGAGTTTGTTCTTTCCTTCCCACGTTTGAACGCGGCGAAGTACTAGATCCCCGACCTCCAGCGACCGAGCCCGAACGTGGCGCTGATGATAGCGCCTCAGGCTCTGCTGATATCTGGCGGCACAGAGGGCAACTCTGCACCGATGCTCTTCTAGGTAGTTGATGTCTTCGAGCCTTCTCTTTTCCTGATCGCCCTCCGAGTAAGCTCCGACCCGAGGCGAGCCGAGAGTGATTTTGGAGGGGAGGACCGCCTCTGCCCCGTATACGAGGAAGAAAGGTGCTTCCTCGGTCGCCCTGCTAGGAGAAGTCCGGATTGACCAAAGGACGGCAGGGAGCTCGTCGATCCAACCAGCGCCGCACTTCTTGAGCCGATCGAAGGTTCTGGTCTTGAGCCCTTTGAGGATTTGAGCATTGGTGCGCTCAACTTGTCCGTTGGCGCGAGGGTGAGCAACCGACGCGAAGCAGATCCTGACCTCGATGGCATCGCAGTACTCGAGGAATGCGTCGCTTGTGAACTACGTGCCGTTGTCAGTGATGATTCGATTGGGCACTCCAAAGTGGCTCATGATTCCTCGGATGAACTTGATTGCTGTGTGCTTGTAGATCTTGACGACCGGCTCGGCTTCCGTCCACTTGGTGAACTTATCGATGGTGACATAGAGGTACTCGTAGCCCCCGACTGCTCAGGGGAACGGACCTACAATATCCAGCCCCCAGACCGTGAAGGGCCATGATAAGGGGATGGTTTGGAGGGCCTGAGCTGGCTGATGGGACTATTTTGCATGGTATTGACACGCTTCGCAGCGTCAAACCAGCTCGATGGCATCCTGGAGGGCTGTTGGCCAGTAGAAGCCTTGCCCAAAGGCCTTCCCGACCAGCGTGCGGGATGATGCATGGCTACCACACTCGCCCTCGTGGACGTCCGCGAGCAAGTCGTGGCCTTCTTCCCGAGAAATGCATTTCAGGAGGATGCCGCTGGTGCCACGCCGGTACAGATGCCCATCCATCAGGGCGTAGCATTTGGCTTGTCGCGCAATCCTCTTTGTTGCGGCATCGTCTTCGGGAAGGATGTCTTCTTTCAGGTATCCTCGGATCTTGCCGATCCAGGAAGTCTCCTGAGAACAAGTGGCGAGCACATCGTGCTCGTCGGGCTGGCAGCGACCTGACGGGAATTCCCACTGAAGATGTTGCCTGGGTAGCCTCGCCTTGGTGCGAGGTTCCCCCTTCGTCTTGGTCGGCGGCCTTGACGGACGGCCGGGAGAGCCTTTCTTCAACGGTCCCAGCCGGGACCGGCTCCCGAGAGGAGGCCAGTCACGATAGGTTGTCGGCGAGTTCGTTGTAGCAGCGTGGAACGTATTGGAGTTCCAACCCGTCAAAACACCGCTCCAACTTCCTAAATTCGGCCAGGTACGCCGCCATTTGTGGACCCGAGCATTAGTACTCCTTGGACACCTCGTTGACGATCAGCTGAGAGTCGCCTTTGACGAGCAGGTGCCGGATTCCAAGGGATGCGGCTGCATGAAACCCCGCGAGAAGGCCCTCGTACTCGGCCATGTTGTTGGTGGCACGGAAAAGGAGCTGCACGACGTACTGGAGTACTTCACCCGTTGGGGAGGTGAGAACCACTGCAGCCCCCACGCCTTTAAGCGTGAGGGATCCGTCGAAGTGCATCGTCCAGTGCTCGGTTCCTTCATGTCCCGGATCCGCGGATAATTCTTCCCCTTCGTCTTTAGGCACCGGCATCCACTTGGCCACGAAGTCGGCCAAAGCTCTGCTCTTGATCGCCCGGTTGTTGACGAAGCGCAGGTTGAACTCCCCGAGTTCAATTGCCCACTCGACGATGCAGCCAGTGGCCTCCCGATTGTGCAGGATGCGGTCGAGGGGATAGGCAGTAACCACCGATATCTCGTGCGCCTGGAAGTAGTGCCGCAGCTTTCTCGACGCAACGAGAATTGCATAGAGCATCTTCTGGGCTTGCGGGTAGTGCGTCTTGGTGCCGCGTAGCACTTCACTGACGAAGTAGACGGGCCGCTGCAGGACGTCCCCCTTGTTCGGAACTTCGCCGAGCACAGCACCCGAGGGGTCGATCATGGTCCCGAGCACGCTTGACTGCTCGGGGCCACCCGGGGAACTCGGAACCTGGCTTCTCCTTGGATGCGTCGCTTGTCGGGAGCTTGGATCCGACAGCTTCCACCCTCGCGGGAGATGTCGGGAGCTCGGACCCGACCTCTCGCTCGACCGCGAGGACTGCGCTCACCACCCGGGGAGTGACCGAGATGTAGAGCAGCAAGGGCTCCTTGGATCTCGGTGCCACCAAGATTGGAGGCGAGGTAAGATACCTCTTGAGGCCCTGAAGGGCCTGCTCGGCCTCCGGGTCCACTCGAAGCGGCTCGACTTCTTGAGGAGCTTGAACAGGGGGAGGCCTCGCTCCCTGAGCTTGGAGATGAATCGTCCCAAGGCCGCCATGCAGCCCGTTAGGCGCTGCATGCCCTTGAGACGAGCCGGCGGGCGCATCTGGTCGATGGCCCAGATTTTCTCGGGGTTGGCCTCTATGCCCCGGTTCGAGATCAAGAAATCGAGGAGCTTGCCCGAGGGAACCCCGAAGACGCACTTCTCGGGGTTGAGCTTCATGCGCGTGCTGCAGAGACCGTCAAAAGTCTCAGCTAGATCCTCGAGGAGCGTTGCTTGATCTCTCGTCTTGACAATGAGATCATCGATATAGGCCTCAATGTTGCGACCTATTTGAGATTGCAGAGTAATACACATGGCACGCTAGTACGTGGGCCCGGTGTTTTCAAACCAAAAGGCATGCGAACATAGCAATAAGTCCCTGCAGGGGTTGTAAACGAGGTTTTTTCCACATCCTTTACCGATATACTGATCTGGTGATAACTAGAATATACATCTAGAAAGTATAAAAGGTCACATCCAGCAGTGGAATCGAGTATTTGATCAATGCGAGGCAAAGGGAAATGATCTTTTGGACATGCCTTGTTGAGGTCGGTGTAATCCACGCACATCCTCAGCTTGCCATTGGCCTTTGGCACGACGACAGGATTGGCGAGCCAGTCCGAGTGGAGAACTTCTCGGATGAAACCGGCGGCAAGGAGCTTGTCGACCTCCGCTCGGATGAACTCCTGGCACTCTGGTGATTGCCGGCGCACCTTCTGCCGAACGGGATGTGCGTCGGGGCGCACGGCGAGGCGGTGCTCGATCACCTCCTTAGGGACCCCGGGCATATCCGACGGTTGCCAAGCAAACACGTCAGCATTCGCCCGGAGGAAGGCGATGAGCGTGCTTTCCTATTTGGCGGCCAGATGGCCGCCGATCTTGACGGTCCTGGATGCGTCTTCACCAAGGACCACCTCCTTGACGGGGATGGAGTCGTCTACGGCGACCCTGACCTTGGTCGGGGTGGACCCGAGGACTCGGGGCGCTCGCCGATGTTGTCGGCCGCGGCGGCGGTGGCTGAGAACAGCTGCTCGGTGCAGAGGACGGAGCTCTTGAGGTCGGCCGGCACCGTGATCGTGCTGTTGGGCCGGGGCATCTTGACGCTGAGGTAGGCGTAGTGGGACACAACCATGAACTTGGCGAGCGCCGGGCGCCCGAGGATGCCGTTGTATGGGAGGTCGAACTCGATGACGTCGAAAACGACGCTCTCCGTTCGGAAGTTGTCCCTGGTCCCAAACGTGACCATCAGGGAGACCTGCCCTAGGGGCACGGTGAGGCCCGGGGTGACGCCATTAAAAGGCATCATTGGCGTCAACTGCCCGGGTGGCACCTGCATTTGCTAAAAAATTTGGAGGACAGGAGGTTAAGGCCTGCGCCCCCATCGATTAGCATGCGGGTTACCTTAATGTTGCATACCGTTGGGGAGACCACCAGCGGGAGGCGGCCTACGCCCGACGTGTTCTCGGGGTGGTCCGAGCCATCGAAGGTGATCGGGGTACCCGACCACTTGAGTGGTTGGGTCGAAGCGGTGCTCGGGGTCACTGAGCACACCTCGCGCGCCATCAGTTTGAACTGGCGACGCGAAGAGGGCGTGGAGGCGCCCCCGTTGATGCACGCCACGGCTTCGGGTTCCTGGAAACCGAGACCACTTTCTTCGCTGCCGCGCTCGCCATCGCCACCCTCACGGTGATCCTCGCGCTGCTTCTTGTTCCTCTCGACGAGGAACTTCACCGCCCGGCACTCAGCAAGGTCATGTCGGTCAGTTTGGTGTATCTCACACCACTTGCCAGCGCCCCGACCGAGGGCCCTGGTTGGCTTCTTACGACCGCCTGATCCGTCATGCGGCGGCTTTCACGCTTTGGCCTCCGCGGCCGCGACGGGCCCGGACTTGCGCTTCTTGTTCTTGTTCTCCCGCCTCCCGGAGAGGCGAGAGGAACCTGCATCGTTGACCGTTGGCTGGTCGGGGCATGAACTGTGCCACGTGCAGGCCTCAGCTGCCTTGGCGCACTTGTCCACGACCGCGAACAGCTCCGCCGTGGACTGGATGTCGCGCGTGCCCAGCTTCTCAAGCATCTTCTCGTCGCGTACACCTTGCCTGAAGGCAACGATAACTGTTTGAGGGGAAATCTTGGGGATGGTGTTGCGAACCTGGCTGAAGTGCTGGATAAAGTGCCGCAACGTCTCCCCTTTATGCTGTTTGACAGCGTGGAGATCGCTCTCCATGCCAGGGCGCTCGAAAGTGCCCTGGAAGTTGGCCACAAACTGGTGGCAAAGGTCCTCCCACGAGCAAATCGAGCTCGGGAGAAGGTTCATGAGCCACGAACGGGCAGAGCCCTTCAAGGCCATGGGAAACCAATTGGTCATTACCTTTTTGGCTCCTCCAGCCGCTTGTACGACGGTGGTGTAGATCTGGAGGAACTCCTCCGGGTAAAAAGAGACGTCATACTTCTGCGGCAGCTCAGGTCGGAACTTTTGAGGCCAGCTGACGCGGTGAAGGTCAGGAGTAAAAGCCTGACGGCCCGCCTCCATAAAGCGGGATGCCGACCCTCCCGACCGGCTACGTGTGGGTGTGCACCGGAGAGTAGGCACGACCAGCAGCGGGGCCGGAGGACGATTGGCCCTCGTCGGCCCTTGCCTCGCGCCACCTCTCCTGGTGGCGCTCGATGGTGACGCGCGCATCTTCGTCTTGCCTCCGCTGGTTGATGCGATGGCGAAGATCTGGGTCGTCTCCTAAAACAGGAGAAGCAACCGAATGGGGGGACCCGCTGTGAAGCTCCCTCGCTTCACCACGTGAAAGACGCGGCGGTAGTTGCGGCGATGCCGCTAAGGGGCTGGGTCGGGGGTCGCCAGGCCTTGAGGAGGTATGAGAGCCTCTAGCCGCCACCTGACGGCAAGCGGTGGTCCACCGGGTTGGCTACCTCCTGGAGCCAAGGGCCCACAGGAGATATACCTTCCACCTGGATAGGAGGGTGCCGGAGGAGGAGTTGCGCAGCATGCAGCGCGCCTGCCTCACCCGGCTGGTCGAAATCCAGCCGCCGCCGCATCGGCTGGGGAGATTCGGCGACGGGTGGATCGGCGTGCGACTCACCCTCGCGCGCTAGGTGCCAGAACTGCGACAGCGCAGCGTCCACTGCTGCGGTGCCGCTGGGCACGGCGTGGCGCCCCTGCACACGAGAGGGCGCCGAGCGTGCTGGAGCAAATGGTTGTTGACGTCCCCGCTGCTGGGGACGTGACTGTCGGCCTGCCATGAACGACGTATTCAGAACCTTTGCCTCTCCTACCTGGCACGCCAGATGTCGGCGAACAAACCCCGGCGTCGGTGGTCCAGAAGGACCCCCTTTGGGATTCGGCTGGGGAAGCGGAGGAACAGGAGCTACGTCGGATCTTGAATGGCAGGAAGCTAGAGATGAGACCGTGGTTTATCCAAGTTCGGGGCCACCTTCTTGGTGCAAAACCCTACGTCCTGCTTTTCATATATATATGAATATTTGGATGATTACAATGAGCCTCGAAACACAGGTGTTCTTCCTCTTTTCTTTCTCCTAGGTCCCTTTTTTCGTCCTCCCTCTCATGGCCTTGGTTCTCCCCTTATATACCCGGGGGTCACCACAAAGGCCGAAAGGCAAATACACTGTAGCCGCGCCGGCGGTTGAGGGTTGCTGTAGCGGAATAGTTCCTGTCATGCTTTAGTTGGGATCTGGATCATCATGACGGGGTTGGGTCAGAAGGTGAAGACTTCCCGGAACGCCCTCTGTCACGGACCATGCTGCAGCTACCCTGGCCTCACTGACCAGGGACAGAAGGTATGCGCCTGGGCGCACGACGGTGAGCCCCAAAGTCAAAAAGGTGTCAGTCCGTTCCATCCCTGCTAAGACCGACAGCTGATGGGACTCATCACGTGGGAGGACTGAAATTGACCAGTACACCGCCATCTTGTCCACAACGGACTTGGAATAGGAATGCCTGCACAGACAGGCATTAAATGCGCCTGTCGGGCCACGTGTACTGGGTAGGGACCCACAAAGGGTGCTCGGGGTTCCCGTGCTTGGGGGACTCTCGAGCACGTGGCTTAGGCCATCCCACTGCCTGGGAGAGGCACCCTTCGTCCCGAGTGGGAACCAAGTCACCTTGGGTGCTCGGGGAGCATCCTTAAGGGACGACTCGGGGCTCCCCGTGATGGCCGAGTGGACCCAGCGCTCGGGGCGAGCCCCCGAGCACCTCCTCTCGACTCCCACGTCCTTGGTGACGCGGTGTCAAGTTGGGCCTTTTCCCGCGGTTTAGGGGGCCCCGTTCCCCGTATCGCTGACAAACACAATCGATCATTGGTTGCGTTAACCTTATATGAAACAATTCCGTGTGATGAAATCCAACTTCTCAAGGTGCCTCCGGCACCCATTCCAGAATTTCACCACCCACCATGCTATCGCCCAAAAACCGGCGATCAAACAACAGCAATTGATTCATCTTTAGAAAATAGGTTTTCATTTTATGCATGTTATAGACAAGAGGGAAATTTTGAAAAACATTCTCAACGGACATGAACAAGAAACTGGACTTGCCTGGTGACGGATAAGTAGTGGAGTTCGACTGGTCTGCTGGCTGAACTCCGGTTTCTGATAAAAAGCAATAAAGTCCAATAAGGACTTATCCAGAAAATTTTTGAGCATGAATGCGAATGGCATGGCATTATATGCATGATATGATGCAGTGTTAAAATATTTTAAATTTAATCTTTTAGAATATCGTTTTTAAAAGATAACTCAAGCGTTAGGTATTCTAAATCTCATGTTGATGATAGCACTAGTCCATTTAATCTTTGATTACCTTATTTAAAATTTAACATTCCCGTTTAGACCAAAGATTTTAATTTAAGAAGTTAGTTAAAATCTCAAGAAAATTGACTTAAGGTTCATTCTCTTTTTAGAGAATAGCACATTCTATTCAATTTAAAATAATCTCTTTAATTTTAGATGAACTGAAAGTTCTTTCCAAGAGGTTGTATTAACTTAGGTAGTTTTTAAATTCCCCATTCCCTCTGGGTGAAGGCATCTCCATTTTCCATTTATCCCTTTTCATTTTCCGTTTTCAAGAATAGAGTGAAAATCTCTTAACCTTTAATTAATTTAATTTTAGTTTATTCCTTCCTTCTTTCTTTCTTCACTTTTGTTTCTTTCCTTTTTTTAAACCACACCCCGGCCTCTCACCCGCACACGCACAGGGCTGATCCCCTTTCGCTTCTTACCTTTTTTTTCCTCTCTCGGTTGCTCCACGCGCCGCCGCCCCCAAGGCTTGCCGTCGGATTGGCCTCGGTCCGACGCCCGCGTTCTCCCTTTGCCGACCGCCATCCGCTCCTGCTCCCGCTGATGCAGGCCTTCCTCTCTCTCCTGCATCCGCCGCCGTCTCGGGCGGATGTCCCGATCCATGTCGCCGCCGCCACTTGGGCTCTCGACTTCATCCGCGCCGCCTGAGGCGGCCCTCTTCGCCCCACCTCTACTCACAGCCATCACCGCTGGACGGCGGTGAGTCCCCTATTCCCCCTTTTCCTCTTTTCCCCCATTTCTAATTCTAAGGTTCAATCGTGCCCAGTGTGATTAGAATTGGAATTTTTGGCTCTGAGGCTGCAATGATTTGCGACTTGCTAATCTTAGTTGGTATGGCCCGATGTTCAATTAAGGTTCTGAGAATTTTCTTTCTCGGCTTCAAATAGTAATGACAGTGACGTTTTATCTAAGCTGCTATGGAAAATACTACACTCGGTCTCAGCTCCTATTACCAGCCCATGCTAATTCTTCATTTGAATGCTTCAGATTGACCTCCCACTTATTAAATAAGATAAGAACAGGTACTGCACTTAATTTGTTGAACTGGAGGATAGATACTACTCCTTGATTCCTACATGTATGTCCAGATCAGTTACTGAACTGGTAGAATAGATGCTTTGTCTGATGTTAGCCTTACTTCTTTTGTTGATGGCTGTTAGATGCACGTATGTATGCGTTTGAGGTATTTAACATTGATGAAGAGCAGCTGCTACACTAGATGCCTTATATATGCTAGATGTTAGACTGAGAGAACAGATATTGCATTAGGTTTTAACTCAATCTGCGATGAGTTGCTTTTGCAAAGTAAAGGTTTGTGGAGAGTAGAACTTGATAAGTTCAGATACTATTTAACTTGATCTTGATCGTTTTCTGCTTTCTACCTGAATGCATTATCAGTTATTTAACTAAAGGAACAGATACTACACCCTGCTACTTAGTTAATGCCTTGATGTATCATGATGTTTTCCCTAAGAAAACTCTGAGAAAGAGTTTGAGAAAAGGTTGGAATCAGAATCTGATAAGAACAGAGGTCTACAATGCTGCCTAACAGAAAATCAAAACCTAGTGATGATATGATAATCTGAAGGTCCCTATTAACATGCTAGAATGCATGTGTAAATATATAGGGTTGTATGTTTTCCAAGGTTTTTACCTTGTGCTAGATGGAACAATAGTAAACCGGCTCCTGCAGTCTGCTGAGGTTGCTCCTAAGCTGGTCGATGCTTGCCTCCTATCCCTTGCTTCGGCTACTGCTTCTCTCCCTAAGCTCCTTCTTCTCCCTTCTCCCTGGTTCTCTTGGAACTGGTTCCTAGTTGTTTGGCTCAGCTCTTGGGAATGCTAGTCTCGGTGGCTACTACTACTGTTGCATTGCCCCTTTCCGGTTGCTTTGCTCACTCTTGCTAGCTCTCGTAGTTGCCTAAGTCGGTTATGGTATATACTTCTGGCACCTACTGTTGTGTTCGGCAGTAGTTCCTCGAGCATGCTGGCTGCCTTGCTTCCTAAGGAACCTGACCTTGGTCAAGCTTTGCTAACTGCTGAACCTTACCCGATGGATCATGCTTATCTGATCTCAGATATTTGCTAAAATGGATATTTGTGGCTGCCTGGGCAATACTCGATGGAGGTGATGCCTTTTTGAATCAGGGAACTCATTTGATGGATAAGGCTGAAGAGATTTTGACTACTTATCTCTTCCTTTGGTTTTACAAAATAATTTTCTTTTCTAAACAAAACTATGGAGGCAATGTAGTATAGGATAAAATAAAACATACTTTTCTACTTCTCACCTCTTTTCTCTCTAGTATAGATTACTAGATTGAATCGTCCAATGAGGGTCTTAGCCACGTGGTCCACGGACATTTTGAAAATTAAAATTGTTTTGCAAATCTATTTTCAAAACTAAAAATTATTTTAGGTCACCGGCACTATTTTGCCCCCGCAGCTAAACCTGCGGACGTCGGCGGAACTGTGCCGATATGACCACTTGTATTTCAAAATTGTTTTTTTCAAAAATATTTGCCTCCTACAGCAACGGTGGGATTCCAACGGTCTCGAGTGCCCATGCTCAACGACCTCGGATGACCGCCAATATTTCCGAAGATCTCCCCCCTCCGACTCTCGGTGTTCCTCGACGACTCAAGACTTGAAGACTTCGAAGACTCGGAGATTAGGTTTAGATTTTATATAGGTAGATTATTCCAACATGTACTTTCATTTTCTTCTTATTTGATCATTTGCAACCATATTGTTTCATGACATTGTATTTTACTTTTAATCAATAAAGTTCAATTTCAATTGTATTTACCATGTACGAATACCATATGCCATGCGTGATGCGGATGAAATGTGAATGCACAACAAATTACCCCCTCACTCTCTAACTTCCGACGTTCCTCGGTAAAATTAGGTCAACTCAGCAGTGCGAGTTGATCGAGCTTCCACCTCACGCCGCTTACGGTTAACCCCAAAACTAGGGTTCTCACATGTTCATTCCCCCACACATGTGCATAAATTTTGTTATATGTATGCATGTGTGTTGTACGAGCACTCTACTATTAGATCGTTGTAAGGCAAAACAGTATATTTTGTTACAGACTTATGGTTTTAGTCAGAACATAAGATGTTGTTCTACTATTTGAGGTTCCGTTGCAACGCACAGGCACCCTGCTAGTCTTTACTATCTATAAAATTTGAGTTGGTGGATGTGATGATGGTGGTGTCACACCCTTTCCTAACTAACTCTCAAACTCTCAACAAACTCTGCTAAACAGATTCCAATCTTTATGTAGCTCTCAACAAACTCTGCTAAACATACTCCAATCTTTATGTTCTGAGTTAGTTTTTTACTCTGCTGAAATTTATTATCTTACTAAATTACTAAACAATATAATCCAATCTTTACATTCTGAGTTAGCTGGCTTGCTGGTGCTGTTCCTTTCCCCACACATGTGCGTAAATTTTGCTAGGTGTGTGTATTTATGTTGTACGAGCACTCTACTATTAGATCGTTGTAAGGCAAATCAGTATATTTTGTTATAGATTTATGGTTTTGGTTAGAACATGAAATATTGTTTTACTATTTAAGGTTCCGTTGCAACGCACGGACGCCTTGCTAGTGGAGTAGGAGTATATCAACACAACAGTTCCTGGGCTGGGTACAGCACAAAAATCTTGGTCTAGGCTACCAGCCTACAACTAAGAGATAGGCCGTCGTTCTTCGAAAAGGAAATATAAGCCGTGTGCCGTACTTAACTCTAATGCTCAGCCTAATACAATTGTAGGCTCCCATTCTTCTCCAACCGGCCGACCCGATCGTTCACAGCTATTACGGTCAGTTTAGTCGGTTATAGAAAAATTTCAGACCGAATTACATATTTCGGTTTAATGGTTTTCAAAACCGAATTAACCAAATTAAAAATGAAAAACGAACCTAATTGACCAAATAATATTTCAGTTGATCCGGTCAGTCTATTCGACTCTGCGATGGAAATTTTAACAAAAGCAAAATTTTGTATTAAAATATAGTGTAAACTACAGAAAATCCATGCGATATAATCGCATCTAGTAATTCGCTCGGAAGGTGTAACTCCATGTACCGGAGAAGATAATGTTTTGGATTTATGAACAGCATGTTCAAATCTTTGGCTAACCTCGGAAATCAGCGACAATATCGATGTCTGCGAGTTGCACCCAACATGTCAGGCTGAGGAACTTCAGACAAACAGGTGCCATCTGTTCAAAATCCATACAGTACGTCCTCTTCTCCTCGATAGTCATGCTTGCCAACCATTTCAGCACCACTGAGTGAAACTCATCAAAGCCATCCAGGGACAAATGCAACAAAACACACAGAACCAAGGACACAGATCTGCGTATTTACGAGATAATATGAGACAGTACTGTAAAGATGAACTATACAGAACACTGACAGCAAGCAGTGTCAAGACTCCGTTCCCCATTTCATTTTATCCTTGGGTAGCTGGATGCAACAACCTGTCTAAATTGCCACATTTAAGAAAATCAGCACAGCAATTTCCTAATATAACTCGAATGTAAACAACTATCAGAGTGAGATAAACTGGATCGCTGCATCTTGGTGCAGACTACAGTGCATCCGTCTAAAGGATGGCTGGAAACTAAATTACTGTACAATGCGGCGAAGTTGCCAGGATACAAGGCCACGTTCCACTTCTTCACAATGGAAGATTATTTTGTGGTCCAAGGGCTGCAGTATTCTTCACACCACCATTATCTACAGAAGTTGGTGAATCACTCAGATCACTTGAGGCCCAACCTCTGCAGGTGGTGCTTCAGGTGAAGTGATCCCAACCTCTGCAGGTGGTTCTTCAGGTGCTTTTCCAAGGCCCAACCTCTGCAGGTGCTTGAGGTGCTTTTCTGCAGCTGCCCTGTCTGCAGCTTCTCGCTTCTGAGCCCTTCTTGCCCGCCTTCCTGCAACATCCTTGGATACCGACCCTGACCCTGATCCTGATACTGATGCCTCTTTCTTCTTGGGTGTTCTGGATGGAGCAGGACCAGGATCAGACTGGCTGATCACTGGCCTGGCCTCCCTCCTGCCTCCTCTGATGTACCCGTTGTCACCCCACCTCCTGTTGCCAATTCGAATGCTCGGTGACCTGCTCATGTAATAAGTTTCTTCGTAAAGGTCATCTTCATCGCCATCATCATACTGGTAACTGCGGTAAAATTCATCTTCGTCCAGAGCCTCCTCGTGAGCCTCTACGATCAGAGGCTCAAACCAAGTGGCCCTCAGGAGAAGACAAACGCTCTCCTCCAACAGGTAGTCATGAATGCTGAAGAAAAGAAACAAGCATCAAGCTAACAGTCTACCTGAAATAACTGTACCCCCACATGTCGGAGAAACGAGGGGTTACCATCCATCAAGAGAGCGGTGCACACTGAGGAACTGAAATGGGTGCTTGCATTGTGGGCATAGGGGTGTCTGCTTGTAGGATGCCCACCTCAGAATGCATGTTACGCTGCTTGCACAAAATGGATTTCAAACAGAATGAGCGACAGGTCATTTGCAAAAACAATTGTAATCAGAGATGAAAGAAAAGTTGCAAATATGTACCCAAAACATTATGATTTGTTAACAACCAACTGAGAACAGAAAGTGCATGGTAAACAATACTAACATCTAGAAGGCCATCTCACATGAAACTAAACACTATTCTAGCATATGATATCAGATCAAGTAATCAAACCCATAATAGATGTTGACAACAATCATTGGATATGAAATATGGTTGGCAGGCAACAAATAAGCAAAGTCAAATGGGAACCATGACGCAGAACCTGTTAAACTTCATCCACAGCAACCAAAGCCTAGCACTTAGAATCAATTCATCGAAATAGACCTGTTATCCAAATAGTAAAGTGTACATAGAAATTGATTCCTCTATTTTTAGTGGATAGTGGGCAAATTGTACGTAGAGTGCATAAATTACACATACATGTACAATACCAAGGCCTGGAATGTTTCCATATAAATCAATCGTTTATACGACTGAGTGGGAATCATCTACGCGGATTTGATCGAAATTACCAACCTCTATCAATTAGATTACTAGTGATATAGTTTCGTTCAAGACAAACGCAGGACAGAGCAAACTACCAAACGAATCGGAAATCACCAGCAATTCGCGGACGGGGGCAGAAATCGCAAAACGAACCAGTAGGCATGATCGCAGCCCTTGACGAGCGCCGTCTCCTGGAGGGCGATCTTGTCCAGGCAGATCGCGCACACCCCGCAACCCGCCACCAGGTCGCCACCGCCTACGGCCGCCGCCTAACAGGAACAAAGCGAACGAGGTCAGACTGACAACCCGAACGAGCAGACCGGGGCGGATTCATGCAGATCCAAGGAGCACGGACCTTGTCGAGTGGGAGGGGGGCGAAGGAGGACGAGGAGGCGGTGAACGAAGCGGCGGCGGCGGCGGCGGCGGCCATGTCGGTGGTTGGGCAGGGGGGAACTCGTAGGTTTTTTTTCCCCGATTCCTCTTAGGTGTGTTGTTTGGTTTGGTGAGGGGTGGGAAGAGGAAGAGGGGGCGGGGGGCGGGGGGGTGGGGAATTGAGGGGAATCGGCACGAGAGATGCCGTCCGTTTATTCGCTCCGCACCGGCGCCACGCTTGTGTTCTATGTACGGAAGCGAAAGCCCCGGCGATTTGCTTGGGTGGTTCGTGCTTCTCTCTCTCTCTGGGGTGGGAGCTCGCGCGCGCGTTCGCTGCGTGCTTGGGTTGGTGACATACAGGCTGGCCGCATGATGGGATTGTGCTGTCCTGAGACAGTACATCTAAGTTTGGCCGCACTGCGTTGATATCCGCGCGTGCGTCATGGGCCATGCACTATATCATGGTTCGGTCGGACCCAGGCGGGCAGCGTCCAAGCAGAATGCGCCTGCCCAAAATCACAGCTAGTTGCACGGCACGGGACAATCTCTACGGCACCTTTCCCTGCCGCGGCAGAGCAACGCCAAGCCGGACGCTGAGTATGGGAGGACTCGGTTTGTTTGATGCGTTACAGGTCGCAGCGCGGAGGACAAGTACGGCGCTGCCCGACCAATCGGCTGCTGCCGCCCTTCCCGGTACATGACCCGAGGCCTGCCCGTCTCCACGACAAGTCACACCAAAACTATTGGATCCATGCATCTCGCCGCGCGTGCTGCAGGCAAGTGGCTACGCCCGCAGAGCCTTTTGCTGTTTTAGCCCTCTGTACATCATTAAATTTGGCTTTTTCAAAGCTTAAAGACAAATTTATCTCCGCGATAGTGTAAATAGATGACACGTATTGTAGTTAGAGAGCACGACGAAAATGTATCATGACTTGGAAGTACAGTAGGACATTAACGTCACAACAGAGCGGTCGTTAGGACACTGTCGTGCCGCTAGGGTGTGACACATGTCTTATTGTGCTTCTAGACTATGACAGGACAGGTGTCGCGCCTTCAATTCGTGATAGGTGGCGTGACAACATCCTGATGGATGTTCTGTTACGGTGCCAACACTCTATCGTACTTTTAGGTCACGATATATTCTTATTGTGTTTTCGCAATACGTGACACTTATTATATATCTAGTCTATTAAAAGAGCAAATTTATCTTTACGTTGGAGAGAGGGGTAAATTTATGGATACCAGTGGATAAAGTCTAAAACAGCAAAACTTCCCCGCGCGAGCGGCCTGGCACGCCGGCCCCGCGCCCAAAACCCCCTGCCCAACCCACCCAAACAACAACCGGCGGGGTGCGCGACGAGAAGACGACCAGCCACGTGCTTGTCACGATCAGCCCTATGCGCACTGTCTAACGATTGTTTTGCACTTCCTTGGCGCATCCTGGAATTTATGATGGCATCTATAAAAAGCTTTCTACCCGACTGTTTTGGATAGTCATGGGCTCTCTTGGAGCTTTCTTACCGCAAGAGAATCTATGGAAATAGTATATAAGTGTTAGATGACAAGAGAGAGTTCGGTAAACGTTTTACACGGACCTCTCTTTTCTTTTTCGTTGTATCTAGACATGCTAGATCGGTGTGACGGTGCCGAATTCTGTTCATGATATTCCATACCTTTTTTACCATATTCCATTGGCACATGGAACATAAAATTTACCTGGAATTTAATGCGATCGCTTCAGTCTGCAAAACATAATGGAATTGCCATGCATGCATTCAGAATTTTTAAAATACTAAACACAGGGACTTCAAAGAATGGCATTGCCCATGCATAGCAGATTTTATCTTTGGAAAGTAAACTCTCAACGATCACGCTGCATGCTGCGTGAATGATTGAAGTGGACCAGATATTTGTACGAGCATTGTTATGCGTAGGACTAGTCTCCTAGACCGGGAGGCCCTACCCACAAGCGAACACTGCAAGATGTTCGATAACAAAATTGTCGTGTATACCATCGTCACTCGATCGCTTTGCTTATTGGTGGTCTCTCGCTCCAGAGAAAATCGTCGCCACCAACACCGAAACGTATGTGGCGCGCACGAGTCCCATACGCGCGGCACGGTAAACAACCGCACGGAGCCACAGGTATGTACGTACCCAGACGCGAGTTTTCTCCATCAAAACCACATGGTTTTGTTGTCTAGTTCCCCCCGAGCTCCTGGCCTCTTCCTTCTATAAAGGCCAAGCCCCTTCACTCACGAGCACTCCACACTACACTAAAGAGAACAAGCTAGCTAGTTGCTTAGTAGTTACTACTACATTATCTCAGCGCGTTGCCAGTTGCGACATTGGAATATCGATCGTGAGCAAGTTTGCTAAGCCATGTCGCGCCATCGGCGACAGCCGTCCCGCGCTCTCCCTCTCGACTTCAACGTGGACGTCGACGTCGACGATCCAGCGGCGGCAGCAGCAGCAGCCGCCAGGGGCACCGCATCGACGCACGTCGCCGGCGCCGCTGGCAACGCAGGCGGCCGGAGCGATGCCAGGGCTGCCAAAGGGCAGGAAGGCCAGGGTAAGAAGTTGCCGCCGGCGACTGGCGGCCGGACGTCGACGACGTCGGAGGGGACCGGGAAGAGGTCGTGCGACGGCAACGGTGGTCGCTAGCCATATTGCCGCGGGAGCGCACGTTCTGCGTGCACGCGCGCATGGCCTGGTAACTAGCTGGGCCGTGCTTTGTCTTCTTGCCCGCTCTCTACTTCTCTTGTCCCCCTATATGTGTTTGAATTTCCGGTATGTGCCTGTTATTTATGTTCCAAGAGATTTTGTCAAATATTATCTCTGCATGTTAAACGTAATATGTAATGCAAATGAACTTCATATGGTCCATATATAGGGTGTGTTTGGTTTGTGCCCAAATTTATCCTATCAAAAAATTGGCAGCCTATGATTTTTTTGCTCTTGTTTGGTTGGTTGTTAAAATTTTGGCTGTCCATAAGAACTTGCCCATCCCTCTTACATTCTCTGCACAATAAGGGTGTGTTTGATTTTAGCCCAAGTCTACCCTACCAAAAATTTGGCTAGCCAAAATAAAATTTTGGCTAAGGTTTTGTTTGCTCATGATTTGGCCAATGTTGGCAAGAAAAATGAACTAGGATTGGCAAAGGGGCATTGGCATGCCAAAAAATTAGTAGTCATCCAAACAATGACCAAATTTTTTGTCATGACCAAAAATTTGGTATGGTAGATTTTGGTCACCAACCAATCATACCCTAATTACCAAAATTTTGGCAAACCAAGGACCAAGAAATCTCTAGCCAATTTTTTAGCTAGCCAATAGTTGATAAATATTGATAGGACATGCTATGGCATGAATCAAACATACCTATATCCTTCATGCGGTGCCTAGACAGGATGTGTGTCGTTGCGGGGTCTCTCGATTATGAATTTATGAGCAATCAAGTGCCATCTCATGTAAACCTGACGCAAACGTGGATGAGCAACAGTGCGAATCGACCTGTCGTAATCCCAGGACTATGGAGGAAGCAATATAATTGGGAAGAGACTACTCGATCGCCACATGCATGGAAAACGTACGACATGCTAGCAAGTGGGACCGCAACGTCGCATAATGATGCATTAAAAACGAGATCAGCAGTTAAATACTCCCTTCGTCCATAAATATAAAGTGTACACATAATTTTAGATTCAACTTTAACCAACAATTAAGTTAATAATATTAAATTATATAATACAAAAATAATATCATTTGAAAATACGTTTGAACAAGAATCCAATGATACCACTATATCATATAATTAATAGTATTAATTTAATTATTGATTAAAATTAAATTTAAAATTCTATGCACGTCTTATATTTGTGAACGGAGGGAGTAACACTTTCACTGAGGAATTGTGTTGGTTAGCTTTGATTGGGGTAGATGCATGTGGAGATAGTGGCTTCACGGTGTGTCAGAGACTCAGATCCATTGCTGTACGCATGCAACTTTTTGTGGGGTGAAGTGAAGTAGAATAAATTTCAGGCAATCTAAGAGAAAACAGATTTCAGAAACTTGTCTAGATCAAATCACACTGCAGTACTACAACTGTACCAACTGTACTAGAGAATCAATTAGTCCAGCATTTCGTAGTTAAGAACACGCCCATCCACATCGTACTTATTGGTACCACAGAGTCCTCTTGGCACTAACCGGCTAGTCCAAACATGGTTTTGGGTGTTGGTACCCATGCCACTGGACCGCAGGGCTGCCGGAACACATCGCTGCAATTTAGCTCGGTGTTAACAACGTGTCGGATCTAGCCCGTGTGATCTCTGGTGAAAGCGTGTATATATGAATCGTAAAGCAAAAACATAGAGTCCTTCGTGTGATTGCCTACTACTTGAAGCATCAGTTGATGAATGTGGGTCACACAAGATTATTCAAGCAACCACGAACGTGCATTCAGACATTTGGAGATATACATTGTACAATCCACGAGTTTCATTCAGCAATCAGCATTACTAATGTCCCTGTCCGGCGTGTGCAGATTTGCCCTGGAGCCTCAGGGTGAAAGCTTACAGAGATAGGAGGACCTTCCTGAGCTGTTCTTGGATCAATCAGATTGCCGTCGCCGTAGAACTTGTTCTGGGGATAGCGTGCTTGGATAAATGCTTCTGCCTTTTGATGAAGTGGATGTCCAAGAAAACCCAGACCTGAGTACCTGACGGATATGGTACTGCGACCGCTTGCCACCAGACTTCCCTGACGCGCTTACGATTGCGGCAGCCCTGTCAGCCCAGCAGTTGGGCGGCCTTGATCCCCAGTCCTGCGCATTCTTCAGAGGGCCTGCACACGAAGCGCAGACCAAAACGATCCAGTTGCAGTGCAGACGAAGATTTCATAAGGAAAAAACTTTTGTGTTTCAGGACATTCTACACCATGTTAAGTTATACTACATGTTATCATGAGGATGAGTGACCGAAGAAGAGTTTTTTCTTAAGAGAGCATGAAAACTTTGAAGAGGTGCCTAGTAGTGTCCAGGTGTGGACATAACACAACCTGACAACCAGTTGCGTCTGCAGGGTGCAGGCAATTACAGGGGGATTGTGCCTCGGGTACCTGAGATGGAGTAGTTGTACTCGGGCGAGGCGAAGGGGAAGCACTCGGCGCCGCGGACCTTCTAGCGGAACACCTCGACGGCCGGCGGGAACACTCCGTCCGTCTCGAGGTCGGTGTTGAGGAGCGGCAGGTCCGTGATGTCGACGTGCTCGACCTGCAGCCCCGGAATGGACTCCTCGCACATCTCCGCAGCTTACACACGCAGAACACCTCAGGGTTCGTAGTTGCAGAGGCTCTTGCAACCGAGCACGGATCTCCGATGCATGAGAGGATAATTAATTACCGGCGCGGATGAGGCCGGTGTTGGCCGAGGCCCTGCGGAGAGAGCCAGAATCGCCGCCACTCTCAAGGTAGGCTC
The DNA here is from genome assembly GCA_019208055.1 of Stipa capillata. Taxonomy (NCBI): domain Eukaryota; kingdom Viridiplantae; phylum Streptophyta; class Magnoliopsida; order Poales; family Poaceae; genus Stipa; species Stipa capillata. Next base: position 107,458 of record JAGXJF010001414.1, on the reverse strand, counting down.
TGCCTGCGCCGCTGCGGGCGCCGCCGCCGCCGAGCCTTCCATACGTTCGCACTACTCGGGTGTCCTAGCTTAATTAGACTGTCAAACTGTTCGAATTATCACGTAAACAAACGGAGGAGGAATTTTACATTGCTGTCTTGACCAGATGGAGCATGACGCTTGCGGACAAAAAAAGTTTGGCGCGAGCCTTTCGGCCGGTCGTTGCCAACTTTGAATTTGGTTGGAACTTGGAAAGGTCGATGGCATGGCCCATGGCTGCCACTGGAACACGACACGCTACGCTGCAACCACAGGACAGGACGAGAGATGACCGGGAACGGTGTGTGTGCCGGTTTGGGCCTGTGGGCTGCAATATGCTGCATAAGTACATGATGGCCACGAAGCAGGCCCCGAATGAAGTACAGTCCAGTAAAAAAGAAGGACGATCGAGGAACGGAAGTACGTCGCGACGGCCCCAGTCGAAAGACGGACATGCATGACACCATCATATAGAGTTCGTACGCAGCAGCATCTCTCTCGATCGTGGACAAGCTATGAAAAAAAGGGGAAAAAGTTCGGATCAAAGTACACAGCAGCACTAGCGATTCGGGGCCCGGGCACTAAACCCGTACATGCACTGATGCATGCTCGCTGCATATATGCAAGTATGCAACGCAGGGATCGATCGACGGAACCTATCTACTGCATGCGCTCCTTGACTTGCCCTTTCACGTACGCCTGCGACGCCCACTGCTGCTGCCCATGACCGTGCAAGCGTGCGTGGATATGTGATGCCGATGCGTGCATGTTTCCTTGTTATCGCCTTCGGTCGCTACCTTTGGCTATGCCTGTCGCACCGTAAAGCTGACGCGCGCGAGGGAAGCAGCTAGGCTAGCTAGGATCCATGGTGCGGTGACCTGGGCCTCGGTTCAGACTTCAGGCACGCATGCATGGCCATCTGCCCGGGCCCCGGGGAAACGGTAGCTAGCAAGTCACTGTCATCATATCACATGTACGCTCTTCACATACGTACATGCTTTTGGTGCTATCTTAATTCTCTTGTTCAAGATGGGTTCAAGACACTACCAATATATATATCTTAAATTATATTTTATTATATTAAATAATTGTGTAGATATAATCTTCTTAGTGATTTGTATCTTAGTGTTGTCTCTAAAAAAAATTTATTTATTATATTTTATGTTAGTACTATCATTTTAATCTTGTAGCATGTTTGCGACATAACTTTAGTACATAATAGTATGTGTTTGAACCACATGAAATTACTTAAGAATTAATTTATATCTATTACATCACTACGAGCTGTATCTAGATGAAGAGACAGCTTCTCTCCCTCTTTTATAATTACCTGTCATATAAATCTTTTATCTAGATGATATAAATTAAAAGATAATTGAGGTGGAACATTAAAACTACTTTTATGTTCATTAAAACTTAAACATAAATAAAGTCCATTTGATTCATCGGATAGACGCATACATTCATACATACATAAATAAATTAATGGAGAATATGCATGCATCTTAACTGCATGAATCGTAACCGAACTACGTAGCACTAATAGTACTGCACCAATCCACGTTTAGTCGAGCAAGGATTATCCATACATCTATACCGTACAATACGTTCTATACCAAGCAAGGATTGGTACTACAGCTCGTTAACTTTATGTCGATACGGGTAGGAGGAGGAGTTTGGATTCAAAGTGCCACTTTGCTATAGCTCTTCACGAGGCCTTCAGCTTTTAGCCCTTGCATGGACCTGCATCGGAAACTCCACAATTTCGCGCCTTCCCGAGAAAATACGTACACATGCAGTATCTTCTCTTTATCGTAGTGTTCCGCAGCAAAGCTACTGCCTAGCTTGCCCGACATCGATCGCAGCTTGCACGAAGAAAAAAGCAAAAGGTCCATCTTCGCCTCAGTGGACTCAGGTTAAAACGAGATAGACTCCAACGGTTAAAACATACTCGTTCCGTCTCACAAGACATATTTTATTTGATTAAGATAAAACTTTGACTAATAGTTATTTTATTAGTATGTGGTTTATGTGATATAAAGTCACAACCATAAATAAGTATTTTTAAATATGAATCTAACAATATCAATTTCATGTCACATAAACTACGTATTAATGAAATAATTGTTAATCAAAATTTTATCTTAACAAAAAAATACGTCTTACATTTTGAAACAGAGAGAGTATATTTAACTAAAAAAAACCTACATAAACGGATCTCGAGGCTAATCCTAGAACTAACGGACTGAACAACAGCAATTCTGAAATGACCACATTTGAAGCTGAGTACCGTAGAGTATCTTAACGCCACCCATAAACCACGTTCAAAGATGAGTACCATCGATTATCTGGAGATGAAATCGTTCGATCTACACAACTCAAGAATGATCCTGCCTAAATAACCAGCAAAGGGGCAACATCATTCGCATTGCATCTGAGTAATTTTCCTGAGCGTCTAACTCCCGGTCATGTTTAGGACAGAAGGATTTGACACGAATGCAGTCAGGAACATTTAACTTCTGCAGTGTCAAAAATATTTTTGAATTTTCACATGAAAGAGTTTAATTCCTGTAGGCATCGGAATTTACCATTTTCAGTGAACCTAATTTAATCTCTTCGTTTGTCAATAGATGTATCTTTAGACTTAGACACAGCTTCCAACATGAAACTTTGACTTTTTTTAATGAATATGTTCATAATTTTTTATAAATATTATATTAAAAATATTTGTCATAACAAATCTAGGGTACCATTTCCATCTAATCAAATAATCTTTTTAATATATTACTTAGTGTAGGTTGTCTTAGGATACTTGCAAACAACTTTTTAAAATGTTTGACCATCAGTACGGAAAACCTTATCAACATCAACCACACTAAATTAATATTACTAGATCATCATGAAATATACTTTAATAATGAACACTTAGTTTTATTTGAGGTAATATATTTTTCTACAAACTAGTAAAAGTATCCTGCGCAATTGCACGCGAAACGTATTTAATCGTCTTTCTTATTTAATTCACATAGACATATATTGTTATACTATTTGCAAGAACACCAAAAGGTGGTTGTGCCGATTATACATTATATTAGATCAATACATATAATTGAAGTTCCTGTTGCGTGCCAACCTATCAGTAGTTTGTACTTGCGTTGGTGCAAAGTTTCTACGTCATATTAGTATGCGGAATTAAATTCTAGATAGCTAGCTAGTTGGTCATTTGTACGTGATATTAGATCAATACATGGAATTAATCAAGCTCACTATATCTAGAAGTACAGAAGTATATCGAGAAGGACGCTTGGTTGTTTGTATTGAGCCGATAAATTGTTTGTACATTACATTAAAACACTTTAGATCACAGTTAGTTGATTGTTTATATGTGATATTAGATCAATAGACGAAGTTAAGGCTCAAATCTTACATTAGACAAGTATGCAGACTTAAAGCTCTTGTAACTATTTATGAGATATAAAATTATGAATATCTATTTATGATCATTGATAATTAAGGTACACCAAATCAATGGTGGATAATGTTTAGGTCCAATTACGAAGATCTGTTGGTTGTCGTCCATTCATAACAAAGATCCACAAGATCACAGGTTGGATGATGTTTAGGTGCACTTATGAAATTTCATTCGTTGCGATCTGTTTATGTATAATTATGAGTATTTATTGGTTGTGATGTGTTGATGTACAATTATGATGTACTAACGTTTGTGATCTGTTGAGGTACAATTAAAAATTTATCGGCTGTGATCTGTTAAGGTACAATTATGATGATTTATAGGATGTGTATGTTGAGGTATAATTATGAAGTCTAATATTTGTGATTTCGTTAAGTAGCACGATGATCTCTCGGCTATTTTTTTAGATATAGTTATGAAGATATACCAATTGTAATTATATACCAATAGAAATAGGGTCCACTTGACTAATGATATGATGTTTGTTTTTTCATGAGAATTTCTAGCATGCATATTTTTTTTCTGGTTAATCTGTCATGAATTTTTGATATATAACATATTGATATTTAAAGTGTATACCTTATAGACTGCGTTGATATGTAAAAATGGCCTATATTATGATCAGGATGTAGTAAAAAATAATGTCAGTACATTTATTTTGTAAAATTCTTTCATAGCCCTCAGTTCCTGATTGTACGACGTTTTAAGAATTTGCATTTCAATGAAGAGGTTTATAAAAAGTACTACATTACCCGTTTTTACTAACCCACTTGTTATCTTTGGAAATTGTGTGTTACTCTAGTCCATAGGAATAAATAGCATCATCAGTAGCCAAATGGAATGGTATGCTAAGGCAAATTTAGTGTATTAAGTTATCTCAAATTTATAGAAGGACATGTATTAGGTAACAAATTTTGAATATTAGAATCACAAGTATTTCATAACGGGGGATCATATTTTTTAACTATTAGTTTTATAGCATATTATGATCGAAAACCATAGTTAGAATCTTACACGGAAAATTGCACAATCAAACGTCCTGCATTTTTGGTCGAAGAAAGTTTACAAAACGTGCATGACACGTTATGAAGACATGATAGGGGCCTTTTAACTCAAAGAAATTTTAGAAAATTATATTCCTTGCACAATTTCTATAGAGTTTGTTTGATTCGTAAGGTTGAAAACTATAAGAATTTTTCTTAAGGACTACTTTGCATATAATTTCGAAGTAAAATTTTCATTAAGTCCAACCTCATAGAAACTTTACTTTCTTTCTATCATAGCTATAGCAAACATCTAATCTTTCAAAAAAATTACTATATTTTCTTCCTGTGATGTAACCAAATAATTTTCTATTATCTATTTGTATGTTCTTGTTCCGATGTGATGCCGCATATCATGACATTTGATTCATAAGTATTTTTATTCCTACGTTTTTGGAGTACTGCAAATTAACGAGACCTGAACCAGACAAATCAGTATCTTCCATACTCACGGCAGTCCAATATCCATATTTGTGTTTGTGTTTTTGTTCTTCAAAATCAACTCATTTCTTGTGTGTAGATCGAAACGCGAGCACAAAATACTTGGATAATACTACTCGTTTGTGCACCTCGTAAAACAAACCGCTAGTAGTTGTAGTAGCAACTTCTTAGAAAGGTGGTAACTCGACCTCAAAACACTTGTTAACACTCCTTAATTGTGAAGTTAGCAACCAATTACACCAAACCACAACAGTAATAATTAAGAATGATCGACGTAATAGGATGCCCCTGGAGAAAGATGGGTCTGACGGCGTGAGGCTGGCAACTGGGCCCACAAAACCATCTCAGCATGCTGCTGATAGTGGCTCGCTTGAGCCGGCTGACCGCCACCCACACCACCGCCCAGACCCACAGCCCCGCCGTAGCCAACATGCCCCACGTCGCCGGCGCTCGCTGCCACCATCAGCTGCTGCTGCTGCTGTGGGTGCATCCCCTCCTCACGACCACCGCAGCGATCGCCTTCGTCCTCCTCAGCCTCGGCCGCAGGCAGCCGGTGCACCTCGGCGTTCCCGAACGTGGCGGCCATCACCACCACACCGTCCGCGGCCGTCATCTCCCCGGCGAGCGTGCCGCCGATCACCTGCCCGCCCGCCCCAGCGAGTGACACCGAGAACGGCGGCGGCACGGCGCCCTCGGCGGCCGCAGACGGAAGCACCGTCCCGGACAGGGAGAGTATCTCGAACCGCCCGTGCAGTGTCACCGTGGACGCGGTCGCCGGCGAGGTCGGGAGCCGCAGCGTGACGGCGGCGACCGCGCCACGGCCGCAGAGCACGGAGACGCCGACGCCGCGGCGGCGCGCGAAGGCAGCGACCGCGGCGGCCACGTTACAGCCCGCGGCGAGCTCCAGCACAACCGGCCGCATCGCCGCCTCGCTCTCCCGCGTCACGACCACCGGCGGCTTGGGCTTGTTCTTGGACCCCCTAGGGCGCCCTCGCCGCTTCCCCGCGGGCGCGGCCGCAGGGGCCGGCACGAGCGCGAGCGCAGGCGCTGGCTCAGGCTCGATCAGCTTGGCCCGCGTCGACGCCCCCTCGTTGGCCGCCATCGAAGCAGCTCAGCTCAGCACAGTCACAGCACAAGGCTATATATGAGCTAACTACACTTTAGCGATCGACTACAGTAGTAGGAATAGTAAAAAATAGCTTCTATTCTTGGCACTACCAGTATCACTAGACAGTAAGCTTAAAATATGGGAACAAGAGGTGAGAATCGAGCGAGCTCGTACCGACGGAACAAATGGTTTGGTTGGATTTATATATAGAGGGGAAGACGACATGTCAGCATGTGAGAGGGCGAGAGACTATCGGCGCCGTTCGTTCGCCCGGAGCGCACGGCTCTCGGTGCAGTACCGGACGCCGGGATCGAGGCGTCTCCGAGACGTCCAATCGGAGGCGTTAGCAGGGCCCCGCATCTCTGCCGCTTTTCGCCTTCGGTCTCACGTCAAATCAGGTGGTGCAAGAGGCCCAGCTGCGCGCGGGTGATAGACTGATTCGAGGGACCAGCAAACGTTTGAGCGAGGTGTGAGTGAGGTGTATGTAGGCTGGGGAACGTGAATGTAGGCCAGGTGATTCCACAGTTTTGGTGTGGTCAAATGCAGTTAAAGGTGTTTGCTCAGTTGCAATGGCGGAAACCGGTGGTCGCCGTGACTGCGATTTCGCCTCAGAAACGGGCGCTGCTTTGGCTTCTCCGTGTAAGCACGAAAACCTTTTCTCCAGCCGCTGCGGACTAGCGGTCTGCAGTTGCCGTTTCACTAGCTAGTTTCAAGCTGGCAGAAAACGATAATTCAGGACCAGCACCGAAGGGTAGATTCACGCCTCAAGCACCCCATAGAGAACATTGTGCATTCCACCCATTGGAGATACAATTACAGAATACAAACACATGAACACAGTCTCCGAAAAGAATCAGAACGAATCTCATGCCCTCATGAATGGAGCAGACTGGTGATTTCTTGAGAACCAGGATGGCAGGCAGGCAGCTTCCACGCGCGGTCATGGGGCCGCACCTAGAACCCATGTGCTCCCTCATTCGATGCTATCTTCCTGCGCCTCCCACCTGCCTGCCTGACCGTACGTGCCACAGTCCACTTCGCGTCGACGCTCACTCGCTCAGTCATCACCCACCAGTTGGTGCCATCTCCAGCAGGGTCAAAAGGCACTAGGCAGTGAAAGCTAGAACCGGAACAGTGCGTAGGCCGAGACATGCATTGAGCTGCTTGGAGAAGAGCAGGGCTGAAAAAGCTGGTGCGGTAGTGTTCCTCGTGGCCTGCAGCTTGAGTTTTCTCCATCTCCAGCCTATCGCTCGCGTGCTCCGTTTCTGCAGAGCCCACTGTAGGACTTCAACTTACCAGTAGCAGTACAGTATAGCTCCTCCTACGCTCCTGTACTACTAGCTCATCCTGTGCGTCTCTGATTTTGCAACAAAGCCTTAGCAGTAGCTTAAGAGCATGTTTGCCTGTTTGGTCTGATGCTCATGTATGCCAAAGTTGATTTGCATCAAAATAAGGAATGCAATAGTTTCACACGAAACAATCCATTTTTTTGCATGACTCAGGGAAAGAAATTCCGTGTTTCAAACGCTCGCTTTGTATGACCCGGCTGTTTGTTTGATACAGTAGTATGATATGACTCAGGAGACAGGACCATATTGCCACCATGCCATGCGACTTTGGAACTTGTAGGGTGTGTAGCTGCGGTGGAGCTGTCGTCCATGGAGGCAGGCACCTGAGCATTTTTGGCTCGTCCTAAGCGGGGGTTCAATGATGAGTTGGGCTTCCAATTAGAGAGTTTCTTCGCCTGATTGCCTTTTAAAGCATTTCTTGACAGAGCGAGGTGGTCACTGGGAACCAGTGATGGAACGTGGTAGTGTGTTTTAGCTATGAACACGCTACGTGCACAGTATATATGATGCTTATGGACGACGGATCGGCCCGAGCCGATATGGCCCTTTGGCTAGACATTACAAAACGCATAGAAGTTGGGATGTTAGCGTGCGTGACTGGTCACTGTTAGTAAGATCCATTCGTCTAATCCGAGCGCATAGTTAAATGTGTTTGGTTTGATAAACCGGATGAGCGATCCATTGGATTCTCACACCAAATCCAACCTACTGCCGAGTTTCGTAAATGGAAAAGGTTGCTCTATCCTTAAGAGAGCTCACAAGACAGAGGGAAATGCTTTACCCTGATAGTCCGATTTGTCTCTCGTGTAGGACGCTGCAAAAGAGCTTTTTTACTATACCCTGGTATTCCTTAAACTGAAGTTGGAGTACCAATTAAATCTGACCGTCTATCCATAAGGGCAGAATAGACTTTTCATTTTGGTAATCGGCTTTCTTCCCGATCGATCCATCGACTGCAGACTCGAGGTCGTGGGTTCAAACCCCACTGTCCGCCACCTTTTGATGGGTTTTTACATGCACCTCTCTCATTTGGTACTTATAGCTTCTGCGTGATACACAAAACAAGAAACTTGTGTAGCTTGGATGGTAGATTGCGTGTTCCTCAACCTTGAGGTCGTGGGTTCAAACCCCACTATTTGCCACTTTTTTGATTGTTTTTGATTTTTTTTTATGGATTGCTAACTGTTTACTTCGAACGGCAAAGGTATGCAATGTTATGTGACTATTTTATTTCCTTTTTTATTAAAGGATTGCTACAAGATGTAATGACGGAATAGTAATTTTATTTATTAGTTCATCCGATCTTGACGGCAAATGGTAGTGGGACTGAACAGATCGTATAGATGATAGTGGGATCGGACGACAACCGTAGATAATAGTGGAACCAAATGACTCCGATAGATGGTAGTGAGACTGAATGAGTCGTATAGATAGTAGTGGAACCCAACGGCTAAGCTAGATGGTAGTGGGACTATACCAACAGGATAGATGTGAGTGTGATCGGACAACTAGGATAGATGGTATCAAGGCAGAAAGACTCGTAGTTACATCCATCACCAAAGTCAAAACATATTTTCTGAGTTCGAGAATGCTATACTAATATATTGTAATCGACGCAGTTCCTCATGCGGCCTTTTCGTGCTAAAGTTCATAGAACTATGGATGGGATCTAAATTGTTGGAAAAATTTACTCAGGTGTGCAGATTTCAACTTTTATTTCTATTTGTACTGAAAATATCCTCATACATTAATTCGTAACTGCTTGTCTCTACACAGCGTGATATGGGCATTTTCAGGAGGGAACTGGCATGCCACTTGCTCTACTATGTTCACAACAAGATCAAGACACACAATTGTATAGAAACATCGCATGACAACCAAGTGTTTGATTACAATAATCCGGTTATAAAGGAGCAACTTTCTCCGAATGGTAGTTCCGAATGATACAACTATGTGTCTAAAGGATTGTCTTACATGAAACGGCATCCCACTCAAAAAAAACATGAAACGGCATCCCACTCAAAAATGGCACGTCGTGCTGAAATCCGGCCGGCTCAATCTACTGCTCCCTTGACAAAATTCATCCGAATAATATCATCACTTCCTCCTCTTGGATGATCTTCTCCATATCATGCCCAGCGGGAGAGTGAACATCGGGAACGGGATCTTAGGCGCCGATAGGCTGCAAAATTTCATATGTCAGCTATGTATACTGGCATATTTGTATTAAGATGGAATGTATTAGCAAAAGATTTATCCTTTTTCCCTATCTCTGCAAGTAATCTCTGAACTGTTCATTCAAAACGGTGAAGCAGTTTTGTGAAAGAAAAAGATGGTCAAAAAGAATCGATGTACATGGATCCTGACTAGTTGCGCAATTTATCAATGGTACACTGTCCAAGTCACCTAATCTTGATCAGAGCTGACAAAACTTGATGCTGATTCAGCAAACCAGGCAGCATTAATTTGCAATCTTTAAGTGTGATGATACAAATGAAACTAGATTATTTCTCTGAGTTACTGCAATCTTATAGTCTCGATCTGGGTGAGCTCCGCGTTCAGGAATCCGTCCTGTGCCGTGGCATGCTGCCTGATGGCAAGAACTCTGCGCCCGAGGCTGCTCACTTGCAGTAGGGGCTTGGCGCCCTGAAACAAGAACAAGAAAAATTCAGAACCACTTACGAGTTCAGAGTTCAGACGATGATCGATTGAAGGAGCTCGACGAGCAGCTGATCTGAACTGGAAATTTTTCGCGAATGGAATTAACGATGGCTTTTATGGGATGAATGATCTGTAGAGGAAGCTCTTGTCGTGGAGGCCGACGATGACCGTGGTGGCGCCGAGCTGGTTCACCGTCGCCACCACCGTCTCCCCGAGCTCCCCCTCCGTCACCACGATCTGGCCTGCATGCGCTCGCGCGTTTGCATCCTCACCTCATCAATCATTCTGAAATCACGATGAAGCATCGAGATTAACGAGCAGTTGCTCGAATGCAACAGCACCACGAATCCATGATCACAAAATTAAATCAAGACAGGGACCTGGTGCTACTCTCACACCTACCAACTAAACCAGCACGAAAGAAGAAGAAGAACAACGTCGCGAGCAAAGGAATGTACATAGAGAAATAATTTTACCTCGGCGATGCCGTTGCAGAGGTCCTTGAAGGCGAGGGCGAGCTCAGTAAATTAAAACTCTCTTGTGTTAAGCGTAAGGTTCTTTCCTCCTTCCTCCTCTCTGACAGGCTTAACACATCGACAATTTGATCATCCCACTCAAATATGGCGGATTTTACATATGTTCGGACCTGCGGTATGATTTCCTTGCCGGCGCGGGCTGTGGTCGGCCGGAGCGGGGAAGCGGAACGAATCCTATTGTGTGCTGCCATGCATATCGAATCCTATTCTCCTCAACCACAACATCTCAGCTCAGTTAAATCAGCTGCTTATCCATTTTTCGTTGCACGAAAGGAAAAAAATTAGCAGAACGGAGACCAATGCCTCCCTTACCACATATCAGAAAGATCCCCAGAGTCACACCAAGCGCGACGGAGAAGGCCAGCTGCTTCGGCTCTGCTCCCCTGCATGATATCACAACAGAAAGCGCGGAAGCGCGGGGGCCGAAGGCCGCGTGGCCGGCCGGAGGTGCGTGGGCCGCAGGACGCGCAGGGGCCGGAGGCTGCGCGGGCCGCACGAGGCGCGGCGGCCGGAGGCGCGTGGGCGGCAGGACGCGAGGGGGCTGGAGGCGCGCGGGCAGCCCGTGGCGCGTGGGCGGCAGGACGCGAGGGGGGCGGAAGCGGGAGGTCGGAGGCGCTGGCGGAAGGAGTCGCGGGGCGCCGGAGGCGACGACGAGCAACAAGGCGGCGGCCGGGGGTTTAAACGGAGATGTGAAATGTATGGAGAATTGGGGATTAGGGTTAACTGAGAAATATGGCTAAACTTTTTTTAGAAAATTTATTTCTGTAATTCCAGTTTTAACCCTTGTATCAAGGTACTCCTTAATTTTCTTGAAGCATTTGAAGAAGGTACTCCTTAAATCTAATATTAGAGTATCAGACAAAATTAACCATTAAATCAGAGTAAATGAATGGCTCATATTTGTTCAGGGTACAGAGAAGTGCTCCTGCAAAAACATGCCATATGTCTCAATCCCGTGGTTCCGCCCCTATAAATTTCAGATCTCCATGATATCTCTCTCCCTTCCCCTCTTCCCCTCTCTCTCTCCACTGTCCACCACATTGATTTTGGAGCAGGTGGCACACAACGGTTGGCAGCGGCGTTCAGCATGCAGCAATAGCGTTGTTGCAACGGCGGGGAGCAGGCTATGGCCGGCAAGCTCCCACGGGCATGCCCGGGAACGGCCAGGACTATCGCAACTCTTCATAGGCAGGTGCCTACGTGACCGCATCGGACCATGTCTTATCGACTCCCTTCACCACGTCGTGAGCACACAATTAGCACACACGCGTCCCGGTGATGACGGTGGACCATTGCTCCAGAAACATGCCGTGACCACCTCAGGCATCATCTCTTTAGTCACCACGTTTCACAGCCCGTCACTCACCAGGACCGGGCACTCGCTATTATCGCTGACGATTTTTTATGGAGCGTTTATATGTCCTTGAGAAGTACCTCATACATATCGAACGGCTGACAACGCGTGGTACCATTCGGGAGCTCACAGGTGAAGGTACCAAGTTGTAAGGGTAACACAGTAATTGCGTATCTCCGTCGGCCCGTCCATCACCATTCGACAATGCACAAAACCCTCCGTTCCTTCGAAGGCTAGAACCTTAGATACAGTTCGCTCATCTCCTCTGTGCCGCCTCACCTCTCCCGTGCTACTTCTCCACCATGGCGTTAGTCTTGCGGGACACAGATTCCTCCTCCGTACCCGAAACGGGGCCGGCACTCCCCTTCCCCTTCGATGCTGGCATCCGCATCTTCAGTAGCAGCGACATCTGCCAGTGAAGTCACCGCCGTCGGCTTCGCTAACTCGTCAACGAGCATGACCACCAGAGGAGAGGAGCAGTCGATTTGTTTATCAATCCTTTTGGACACTAAACTGTATACATCCGTGCGGGGTTGAAGCGGGCGGGGCGGAGCTGCCGGCTACTGTAGCTGAATTTCACTGCAGCAGATGGGGCGGAGCTGCCGCCTGCAGTAGCTGAACTTCCTTTGACCCGACTTGAAGGACGACAAATTCACCACCGATGCACAGCTGCTCATCCTCGACCTTGGTAGGGTGGTTGCACTAAACGAAGAAAGCTTGTGTTACGGTACTGCCGTACTGGTAAAAGAAGAGAGTTAAAGTCAATTTTGGATAAAGACATGCTCAATCACTTTGTATCACGTCCCATTCAAGCTAGTACTTCAGCAGCCTTCTACTCCTCTCTACAAGTTGTTCAAGTAAAATTTTGTAGTATGGACCTTATAACGTACAGTTCATACACAAGAACTCTGTCAAGTTAATTTTTTTATTTTACGATTGTAGTTTTTTTTTGAACTCGTGTAAATTTAGGCTCATGAACAACTGAATGACAACATTCGGTTTCCTTCTCGGGCACCACTGCTAGTGGCCATTGCATCCCTCACTCTGATCCACTTGGCTCACGCACCAAGATCTGACGCATGCTGGCCGTCGCCTCTCACGTGGGAACCGTCATGGCGCTGCCTGAATCCTCCCCGTTTTTGGGTGGGAGTGGTGAAGAAGAACGACAGATGTGGAAGCGGGCATAACTCCGTTACTTCGTGAAAGACCGATCTTGCCCCCATTCCAATCAACGATAGATCTGGAAAAGGTACTCTATTTGGGTGGAAAAGTACCGCTACCTCCCAAGGACGGTAGAAAAACTCTTTTTCATGTTGCATATATATGTCGATTTTGTTGTCACAACACAAAATATTGTTCTAATACTGTCAAATTATTTGTTGTAATGTTTGATGATTCTATTGATGTTTCATCGGCAGCCTACGGATTGCATGAAAATATTTCCTCGTGTGGTTAATCAGGTGTAATCACTAAATACATAAAAGTTTAGGTTGTACTGTACAACAGATAAAAACATACAATATACTCGGTACAAAAAAGCACACTGCCGCCGCGGATCTTAAAAGCACAGTAGAACTTAAATGTCTTTGGTTTGATAAACCGAAGGAGTGATCCATCCGATTGTCACACCAAATCCAACCTATTGCCTAGTTTCATAAATGAAAAAGGTTGCTCCATCCTTAAAAGAGCTCACAAGGCAGAGGGAAATGCTTTACCCTGATAGTCCAATTTGTCTCTTGCGTAGGACACTACAAAAACATGCCACACGTCCCAGTCCCGTGGATCCACACCTACAGATTTCAGATCTCCATGGTATCTCTCTCCCTCCCTCTCTTCCCCTCTCGCTCTCTCCACCGTCCACCACATGATTTTGGAGCAGGTGGCACACAACGGTTGGCAGCGGCATTCGGCATGCAGCAATAGCGTTGTTGCAATGGTGGTGAGCAGGCTATGGCCGGCAAGCTCGCACGGGCATGCCCGTAAATGGCCAGCACTATTGCAACTCTTCACAGGCGGCTACCCATAGGACCGCGTCGGAGCATGCCTTGTTGACTTCCTTCACCATGACGTTGTCGACTCCCTCACCACGACGTGAGCACGCAATTCACACACAAGCGTCCCGGCGATGACGGCGGACCATTGCTCCAGAACCATGCCGTAACGACCTCGAGCATCATTTCTTTGGTCACCACGTTCCACAGCCCATCACTCAATGGGACCAGCCACTCGCCATTATCGATGCTGACGTTTTTCGTGTTGTATATTGATGACGAGTAGTGTATAACTACGGTATACAATGACGATATTTATATACAGATACACCACGACTAAGGAGTATCCTATTTACTTGGAAAATAATGTATCCTGGAGAGGGACTCTGGGTCGATAAGGAAACCACCCGTAGGTATCCGGAACTTCTTAAACTAGGCAGTCAATCCCGATGTTTAAAGAAAGAGGAATCCTTCCCAGAGATAAGTCCAAATCCTCTACGATATAGTATACCCTCTATAAAAAGATCCCGAGTGTCTTTGGAGAAGATATCTCTCACAAGCACAACAAGCCTTTGAAGATCCTTCGACTTCTGAGCAAGTAGAAAGGAAGATCATCTTCGACAACCGCTCCCGACTAGTTGTAGATCCCATCTAGGACTAGACACCCCCCCTTGTTGTACTCTGTTTCGAGATCAATATAAACCAACCTGACGTAGGCTTGTTATCCCGAGGGAGGTCCGAACCTGTATAAAGCCTTATCGCCAGTGGCCTGATTCGTGATCAGCTTACCAATACGATCCCCTCTTCTCAATTTTCTCTCCTCCACGTATTACATAAGATCGGCGGTTTACCGATCGTTGATATTAGAGCAATATTTTGTATATATAGATATACTATACAAAATATTTTGTATATATATATATATATATTTTGTATATAGTATATTGCTCTAATATTGTAAAATTATTCATTGCAATGTTTGATGATAGCACATGTCTTCGGATAGCATAAAAATATTTCCTCCTGTGGTTAATCGGGTGTAATCACTAAATCACATGTCTAGGTGTACTAAGTGTGTGGTTGACGAAAAAATGGAAAATGACAAATGAGAGAGTGCTACCAAGACAGAGTTAAAAAAAGTGAATCACTTGTAAAAAAACACTACAATTTTTTTTTGAATAAAGAAAGTTAAGCTTTTCTTGTAATGGGAAAAGTTAAGCTGCCGTCTTCCACCATAGGTAGCACGGGGATAGGGCCTCCGGATCTTGGAGTTTGAGGAGGGTCTCCATAGAGATCGATGACAGTGTGATGACGCACCCGCAAATCATCCATCAGAAGGACCAAAGGCCGTCGAAAATATATGATTCAATGGCCTGTAATCCCGATTGCCGCCATTGGAACTTGGGATGTCTCGAGCTTGAGTACCATCCAAAAGAAGTAAGGGGAAGAAGGAGGACAACACAACACACCATAGGAGGCGGAGCACGCGACACAAGGTAGGCGACTATCACCAGATCCACTTCGGGCCATTTATTGAAAGGGGGTGAAGTTGACCTTGATTTTCGGCGTCGGGAGCAACTGAAGCCACCGCCACAGAGGACGGTGTTGTATAGGGATATGGTGTCACTTCGAAGCCGCCGACGAGGGGTACACCACCAAAAGCCAGAGGACCAACAGAGGGACGCCCGAGGCCCGACGAGTAGCGGACATTGGTGGCAGGGAGAACACCATTTGGCCTATACCTTAGATCTAAAACCTAGCTACCACTGTGTAAGGATGGGATCCTTACCTTACTCAACACTGACGACAAGCCAGGGGGGTGAGGGAATGGGTTGGTGAGATCCTAAAAGAGACCCTCCCGCTACCGCCCCTTTCTGCACCATCGTGTAACGCCCCGAATTTCTAAAACCCAAAAATTAGGGTCTTCAAAAACTTTTTGGTTAAATAACGCTAACCGACGTGCATCGATAAAGTTTAATGTCAAAACCATTCGCCCTCGCGTCCCGCCACGACATCTCCCAGCAACTACCGTCGCTGCCATGCCTCCGCCACGGCAACCCCTCCCCTACCACGGCAATGCCGCACCGCTGTTCTTTCCTGCCGCGACAGCCGACTCCTACCGCGGCAAAGTCTTTCCCCTACCGCGGCAACACCGCGTCGACATTTTCTCTGCCGCGACTCTACACGTATACGTGAGCATATCAGTGTTTTCCTCAAACCCTGACCTACCACGACCTCATGTATCTATTCTATCTGCGTCGCCACCCTACATGTGCTAGAACTCCAAGTGTATGTGTACACACGCACTCCAGCCAGATAAAACTCTAATTCGGCACATACCATAAAAACGACACGCACCGTATGCATCTGAGCACCTGCGGTACCTCGCCACCAAGCAACCCTAAGCCGAGACAGATGTCCTACCGGGAGTTCTGTATTTTCTCCATCCCTTGCCGCACCCCCGGAAACTAAATCCCGACCCTCGAGTTTCCGTTCCATTTAAACCAATTTTTTTTAGAAACCCTAATCGGGAAGCCTACCACCTCTCGGTTTCTCGAAAAATGCTGGAATAAATTGTGGGACCATCCAGCAATATAATTAGCACAGGTATGGTGTATAATAATAGTTTCCCAATCGACCCTGTCTAAATCTTGGTAAATTATTTTTACCATCCTTCCGACCTGATTACCTATCTCTTTTATTTCCCCGGACAGCTCATGTCTTAACCTCCCTCAGTTAAAACCTACCGACGGCCTCGTGAGAATCCTTTCCAGCAATACCAGCAAATTAAACCCTCACGTTTCCTCTGGCCATTGCAATTGCTACACCCAGATTCCTTTGCATGCAGACACTGATACTCACGAAGGCATAGTGCACGAAGTACTCATCGGTGCCTAATTTTCTCTGTTGCTTGGAGCTGTGTACCTCAGAATCTGTGGCAAGCTTGGACCTCTCAGCCACGTCCCATCTCCTTCCCTGGCACTCCATGCCATCACAGTTCATGCCGAGCTAGCTCCAGCTCGCCACCAGCTCTCAGCTGTCACTCCCTTGCCCTATAGCCACAGCAGCCTGGCCATTTCAATCTCGTCGCCAGCCTTCTAGCAGAGCAATGCCGCCCTCGAGTTTCAGCGCCGGGTGCCGCTTGGAGCTCCGGTCGCCTCGCCGTCAAACCACAAATGTCCTTGCTCCTCCTGTGGCCACAGCCACGCCCGAGACAAGTCCCATCCTGAAGTCAAACCGGCTCTAGCAATGGCCATGGCCAGCTTTGTAAGAACCTGGTTTCAACTACCAGATCCCCCTTGTATACATTCTCGTCAGTCCCAGGATCATGCTGACGGTACACAAGCGAAATGAATAACATCACATGCATTCAAGATAAAACATAATTTGAGTACAATATGCCACATGGCTTACAAAGTACTATGTCTTAACGACATTTATTACATCAGAGGCAAAACAGCGGAAATAAAAGCGAAGCGGCTCCATCCATGCCACAGGCAAATTGACGGAAGCCCACGCGACCTATTCTTCGGGATCATCATAGAAGAAGTCTTCCTCAGCTCCTTCTTCAGCATAATCCTCTGCACACCACCACAAGACACATGCACGATGAGTACTTCGCGTACTCAGCAAGCCACCTGGCAGCAGATGGTCCTATCAAACTATATGCAAGGCTTCAAAGGAAGGCTGTAGGGTTTATTTGCGTAACTGCGGTTCTAGTTGAAATATTAGGATGGATTCGAAGGCAGCATTTTGATGTAAAACAATTTTATTAACAGGGGTATTTTTCCAGCGTGTGGTCCTCGACCAACACCTTCGAGCAAGGAACTCCTGCCTTAGCTCGGCCATGGGTTTCATCAGCATAGGGGTAGAGGGAAGTAGCAAGGGGGAGAAAGACAGGTCCTTTTCATCCAGAATGAGTCATGTGCTGTCCATAACCGTGGACACGGCTAATCGATTAGTTTTAACTCTGCAGAGTGTGTACACTTTACCCACACGACACAATCTCGTCTTATTGCCACTGGCCGTCGCCAGCGTAGTACACACCCATCGGTGTACCGGCAGGGAGATTGTGACGAGGCCTTTTAGCTAGATCCCCCTAAGGTGTGACATGCCCACCGGGTCTGGCCCGGAGTCGAGAGTACATCCCCGCACTCCGTTCCCCCCATCTGTGCCGAGGGTCCTCGTCGCTACGTCCACCCCTTCTGCGGTACGGCAACATCGGCACCAAAGGCTGACTAACCTACTTGACCAAGCCATTGCCCATTTAGCGTGTGGTTGCACTGTTGTCACAATTCTCCAACTTCAAGACTTCGGCCTTCGGCGGTACGGACGACTTATGGTTCCTTTAAACCGGCCTTCTGCGGGTAGGCAACCATTTGCTCCTTCATCACAATGATCCAGCTGCCGCCCGCACCATATTAGATGGTAAGTTTCACCCAGAGTAGAGTAGGAGGAATAGAGAGAGAGAGGAATCATCGGGCATCCGGCCCTAGCTCAGCGAGCTCAACAACAAGTTTCAACGAGGATCATCAATCCGGTATTCATTCCTCCGAGGAGGCAATTCAAAAGCAACCTAGGGATATAATTGAGCATGGCTAAGCATTTCTACTCTATTCAGAATAAAACCTACTAAACTACTCAGGGTATCAAGATAAAAGGGCGACAAGCGGACATGGTAAAAGTGTGTCAATGGACACGCTAGCTACTGGATTAAAAACAGCATGCATGTTTGTAAAATAACAAAATATAATGAATTCAAAAATATGGGATCAAATATGATCAAGAAAAGATGGCATGCCTTCGTTGTAGAACTCTCCCTCTTCAGCTGCTTCGGTCGTCGGGTCGGTCTCTTCACTCCCTATTGACGCAACGCAACGAGCAAAATAAATAAACATCGACTTCAAAAGACACACCGGAAAGCAACACGAGAGAAGCCCGACGAAGGTAAGGTAAGGTGGAAAGGATCGATGGCGCGATCGCGTCATCGCGAAGAAGAATGGTCTTCTAGGGTTGGCCATAACCATAGACATATATATATAGCATATAACCCCTATCGGGTATATTTAATAGATATTCACTTATACATACACACATACACCTTAGCATGCTAGTAATTATAATAAAAGGACAAACAATTCATAATTAACCATAAATAAATATTTAGATGAATCCTAAATATTTATAATGGTTAACAACAGTAAGAAAAATAGATTATCAACATATAACTAGATTTACACATGCTTTTCTAATATTTTAAAGACTAGAAATTAAGCTAAATTGTATTCTCTACTATTAACATGTACTAACTAAGCATGAAACAACTTGGAACATGTTAACAGTACTGGAACAGTACCAATAATGATTTAATAATAATTTCTAATCTGAACTTTATTTAATTAAAGCATTTTCTAGCATTTCTAGTGTAACAAATAAGTAGAAAATACTAAATAACATTAATAAATCATACCATTGGACTAACATGCTATTATACTGATTCCAGAAACATTTCATGTTTACATGTGTTCTGGAAATATAACTTAAGCAATTAAAATCATTTTTCTAAGCATGGAAATTACATGAAAAGCATGGAAAAACATTAATAAATTATCCAAAATGGTTCTCATGACTTTACAACATTACAATAATATAATATGAATTATTGGGTACTGGACATGCATTTTTAGAGGTTAAAACAGATTTATAATGGACTTATTACTAGAAACAGTATTTAAATAACAATTTAAAAAGGATCTAGAATACAACTTGATTTCTATAGCGCTAACCATTACAGGGAAAATACTTTGGTTGACATGGTAAATTGTCTTTAGGGTTCTCTGATCCTAAACTAAAATTGAATAAAAATAACAGAGAGCATTACCATTTTTAATAATTGATTTAAAGCTTATTTTAATTCTAGGAAAATCTACACATGTCCAAAAATTACGAAAATTTCCAGAACCACTCCTTAACATACTAATGGTGTACAGAAAAAGATTCAACTCGAAACATTTATCCGGTGCAAAGATATCACCAAATTTGCTCCAATTTCACACTAATTAAATTATTATTCGAAATCCGACGGTCGGATTAAAAATCCGTTTGCACCGTTGGATTCGTGGGGTGTCAAATGTTTCATTTTAATCCTAACATCACAGATCAGACGAGATTTGGAGGTGCCCAAAAATTAGAGGAAGAAAGCTATTTAGGTTTTAACTGTATATGTGAACAGTAGCTCGTGCTACTGTTCACGCTACAGTACCAGGCCAAGAGAGAGGGTTTTCAAATTGTTGATCACATGCAAGATTGAAGATTGGTAAAATTAGTGGAGGGGAGTTAATCCTTGGGTTGAGAGGAGTCTACCGGTGCAAAGGATTGGGGAGAGGCTCACCGGAGTTGAAGAAAACGAGGAGAGAGAGAGCTCGCCGGAGTTGGTGAAGAACTCGCGGTACGGACGGAGTCGTGGACGAAACTCGCGTTTTGTTGGGGGAGAAGATGCGCGCCGACGTGAGGAAGCTCCTCGTGGCCACGTCCCGGGTGGAGATGCACCGGTGTCGCCGGAATTTCTCGCCGGAGCTCCGCCGGAGTTGGAGAAGAAGAGGAGAGGAGAGGAGAAAATTTGGGGAAAGAGGCAAAGAAACAAATCACAGGGTAGAGGGGGATTTTATAGGGGGAGGAGGGAGAGGAAAAGGCAGCAGGAAATAAGGAAATAAAAGCTAGAATCAATTACCAATTATTTGGAGAGAAATTGGGAATTAATTTTCCAAATTTCACGCACTGAGATGAACCGGCGGCAGCGTTACGCGCAAATCGCGCGGCCACCCGCGCGTGAGGCAGCACCGGGCTGCATGCATGCATGCATGCATGCATGTGGGGCCCCCAAAGTGTATTTCTTAATCAATTTCGGATTAAAACAAATGGAGAAAAGAAATAATTCCAAAACTTATCCAAAAAGGCTTCAAAAATTATGAAAATTTTCCAGTAAATCAATTTAGACATGGGGAATCCAATAAAAATATTTTCGGAGCAATTTTTCAAATGGTGATTAAATTAAAAATCAAAAACACACTTTTTACTCTCAAATTAATTCAAGGCCTTTGATTAATTTGAAATAAAAATCCAATAAAATATTTTTAACATATATTACATAATTGCACATCCTTCTCTCTTTAAAAAAAAATTTCAAGCTCGAAAAAAAATTGAGGATGTTACAACTCTACCCCCCTTACAAAGAATCTCGACCCCGAGATTCGAAGCTAGAGAACAGATCTGGAAACTCCTCCTTCAGGTCTTCTTCTCGTTCCCACGTTGCTTCTTCTTCGGTATGGTTGCTCCACTGAACTTTGCAAAACTTGATCACTTTACTTCTGGTTGTTCGTACTTTCTCGTCCAGAATCTTGATCGGGTATTCCTCATATGTCAGATCATCCTGAACCTCAATATCCTCCAAGGAAGCTTTCCGAACTTCTTCTTCTGGTTCTTTGAAGCACTTCTTCAACTGTGACACATGGAACACATTGTGCACATTGGATAACTTCTCCGGCAAGGCCAACTGATAAGCTACTTCTCCACGACGAGCAGTTATCTCAAAGGGTCCAATATAGCGGGGTGCTAGCTTGCCCTTGATTCCAAAACGACGCATCCCCCTGAGCGGGGATACCTTCAGGTACACGGCATCACCTATCTTGAAACATATGTCCTTGCGGCGCTTGTCCGAGTAACTCTTCTGTCTAGACTGTGCCACTTTCAATCTTTCTTGAATCACCTTCACTTGCTTATCAGCTTCCTCTAAAGCATCAGGTCCAAACACTTGCTTTTCACCAACTTCATGCCAATTCAAAGGGGTACGGCATTTACGTCCATATAGAGCTTCAAAAGGAGCCATTTGCAAACTGGCTTGATAACTGTTGTTATACGAAAACTCAGCATATGGCAAACTCTTATCCCAGCTTCGTTTGTACGTTAAAGCACATGCTCGAAGCATATCTTCCAAAATCTGATTTACTCGCTCGGTCTGACCATCTGTCTGCGGGTGGTAAGCTGTACTGAAATTCAGCTGCGTGCCAAGTGCTTCATGCACCTTCTTCCAAAACCTCGATGTAAATTGCGTCCCTCGATCCGACACAATCTTCTTCGGCACTCCATGCAAGCACACAATCCGGGACATATACAGCCCTGCTAGTGTCTCTCCACTATACACTGTCTTCACTGGAATGAAATGAGCTGACTTGGTCAATCGATCTACGATAACCCATATAGAATCATATCCTGACGATGTCCTCGGAAGGCCTGTGATAAAATCCATTCCAATTTCTTCCCACTTCCATTCAGGCACTTTAAGCGGTTGAAGCAATCCTGCAGGCTTCTGGTGCTCTGCCTTAACTCTGCGGCATACATCACATAGCGAAACAAACTCTGCGATATCTTGCTTCATGTTGGACCACCAAAAATTCTCTCGCAGATCATGGTACATCTTTGTACTTCCGGGATGAATAGAATAAGCAGACTCATGAGCCTCTTTCATGATCAACTCTTTGATCTCTTTCTGATTTGGCACAATCAAGCGGTCTCGAAACCAAAGGGTCCCACTTTCATCTTCCTTATGATCAGGTGCTTCACCTAACTTGATTTTCACTCGGATTTCTTCGATACCCTTGTCACCTTTCTGAGCTTCCCTCACTTGGTCTTCAAGGGTTGACTTCACTTCTAGCATATTGTCATTCTCGGCGATACTCACATTTAGATTCAACTTCCTGAATTCTTCATATAACTCCGGTTGGCTTTCTTGAATCATCAAATTATTACTGTAGGCCTTTCGACTCAAAGCGTCAGCCACGATATTGGCTTTACCAGGATGGTAATTAATCCCAACATCATAATCCTTTATCAATTCCAACCATCTTCTCTGCCTGAGATTCAATTCCGACTGGGTGAAGATATACTTCAAACTCTTATGATCCGTGTATATCTCACAGCGATTACCGATGAGGTAATGACGCCAAATCTTCAAAGCATGCACTACGGCAGCTAACTCCAAATCATGAGTAGGATAATTCTCCTCGTGTGCGCGTAACTGTCTTGACGCATAAGCAACAACCTTGCCTTCTTGCATTAGCACACATCCCAAACCTTGCTTGGAAGCATCACAATAAATTTCAAAATCCTTCCGAATATCGGGCAAAATTAGCACTGGCGCTGATGTTAACCTCTTCTTGAGCTCTTGAAAACTTGCTTCACAAGCTTCTGACCACACGAACTTGTTCTCCTTCTTGATTAACTGGGTCATCGGCCTTGCAATCTTGGAGAAATCTTCTATGAACCGGCGGTAATATCCCGCTAGTCCAAGAAAACTGCGAATCTCTGACACATTCCTCGGTTGCTTCCAATTAATCACAGATTCCACTTTAGCTGGATCCACTGCTACTCCTTCAGCCGATATGACATGACCGAGAAAATCCACCTGCTTCAACCAAAATTCACACTTACTAAACTTGGCATAAAGCTGATGCGCTCTTAATCTTTCCAAAACCACTCGAAGATGCTGCTCATGCTCTTCTTCACTTCGGGAGTATATCAACACATCGTCGATAAACACCACGACAAACTTGTCCAAGCAATCCATGAACACTTTGTTCATCAGATTCATGAAATATGCAGGCGCATTTGTGAGTCCAAATGACATCACAAGAAACTCATAAAGCCCATATCTGGTCACAAAAGCTGTCTTGGGCACATCTTCTGGTCGAATCTTCAACTGGTGATACCCTGATCTGAGATCTATCTTTGAGAACACTGATGCTCCCTTCAACTGGTCAAACAAATCATCAATCCTTGGCAAAGGGTACTTGTTCTTGATCGTCACTTCATTAAGAGCTCGGTAGTCGACGCACATGCGCATGCTACCATCCTTCTTCTTCACAAACAAAACCGGTGCTCCCCAAGGCGAGGTACTCGGTCTGATATAACCCTTTTCTTCTAACTCTTGAATTTGTTTCTTCATCTCGGCTAACTCATTAGCCGGCATCCGATACGGCCTCTTTGCAATCGGAGCAGTGCCTGGCACTAGCTCAATAGCAAACTCTATCTCTCGATCTGGCGGCAGACCTGGTAGCTCTTCTGGAAAAACATCTGGGTATTCATTCACCACCTTCACGTCTTCAACAGACAACTCCTTCAGACTATTCAACATGTGAACCTCCTCAAGATGAGACGAGAATTTCGACTTGAACTCCACGGTGATCCCTTTAGCATTGGTCAACACTATGGATCTATTAGCACAATCTATCTTTCCTTGGTGCTTACTCAACCAATTCATCCCTAGGATGACATCCAAGCCTTGAGAATCTAACAAGATAAGGTTTGCTAGAAACTCTACTCCTTCGATCACTATGATCACTTTAGGACATTTGAGTCCGGTTCTTAGCACACCCCCAGGTGATTGCACAACCATAGGCAAATTTAAAACTTCAACTTCAAAATGATGTCTTTCAACAAAAGACTTTGCAATGAATGAATGCGAAGCTCCAGAATCAAATAGAACTGAACCATAACATGAGTTGATCGGAAACATACCCAGAACAACATCTGAAACTTCCTGAGCTTGCTCTGCAGTGACATGATTGACTCTTCCGCGGCCAACTGCTCCTGGAATGCGAGATGGGGCTCCTGGGGTTGGAAGCACTCCACGTCCTTGACCTGCTTGCGGTGTCTTGGCGGCTGACCCAAGATTGAACTTCACTGGCGATGGTCCTGCATTCCTTCTAGTAGGGCACGCATTGGCAAAGTGCCCCTCTTGTCCACAGTTGAAACATGGCCTTCCTGCGGTGTTAGCTCTGAATCCTCCCACTTCAGCTCTGGGAGTCTGGTATGAAGTGCGGGGAACAAAATTGTTCGGCCTTGACGGTCTTGGATTCTGCCCTCTGAAACCTTGGTTCTGATTTGACCTCTGACGAGAGCTACCTGCACCAGAATGGCCCTGATAAGATGCCTTGCGCTTGCGATGCTCCTCAAGCTCATTCTTTGAATTCTCTTGGATAATAGCCTTGTTCACCAACTGCTGGAATGTTGGGAAGTCATGAGCGACCAATCTGTCCTTCAGCCATGGGTTCATCCCATTCAAGAACCTTGAGACTTTGTCCGCCGTTGTTGCAACATCAGCCTTTCCATAACGTGCCAATTGAGTAAAGCGACTCAAATATTCTGGCACCGACATCTTTCCCTGCTTCAACTCTAAGAACTCTTTTCTTTTCATCTCCATCACTCCGGAGGGAATATGGGCAATGCGAAAAGCTTCCGCAAACTGGTTCCATGAAATGCCCTGAGGATCTTCATGAGCGGCACAGTAGTTCTCCCACCAATCAGCAGCCACACCCTTGAGCTGGTGTGCCGCGAACTTGACTCGATCGGGCCCATTGCTATTGGCCAAGTTGAGCTTCCGCTCTATATCCTTCAGCCAATCATCAGCGTCCAACGGATCTGCTGAACCTTCAAAAGTTGGTGGCTTCGTCCTCATAAACTCCGCTAAGCCAGACTGGGGTTGAAAGCCTTGATTCTGGTTTGCCATCTGAGCTGCCATCTGCTGCAAAATCTGAGTCTGCATGAATAGGAGTTGCTCCAGGTTTGGCATCTGTGGTGGGGGTGGTGGTGGCGGCATGAACTGCTCTTCTTCATGAGCTGGCTCTTCTTCTTCTTCTTCATCCCCAAGATACACAATCTCCTCATTGATTGGATCTTCGACAGGCTGACCTCTTCCACGACCACGGCCTCCACGACCTCGGCCTCGGCCTCGGCCTCCACCGCGGGCTCCACGCGGCGCATCCATCCTGCTTGCAGCTTCAGGATCAGAATAGACGAGAGGGAAAACAACTTAACCCCTTAACCCTTAACCAGCACACATGGCAAAAGCAATAAGACTCAACAAAAATGCATTAATAGCAAAAGGTAACATATCGCTACACCACAACCTGCCGGTGTAGTCGATATCTCAAAGTTCATCACATCCAAAATAACTAACGTATTATATTATTAAGGTCCTCAATCATATGGATACTACAGTCTACTACCACTCAAAGAAAACCACCACCGCAACCTCCGTGGGGGCAAACACTGGGACCAGGGTAGTCCGCAGCTCGAGCGAAGGTCAAGGTGAACTTCGACTGCGCCGTGTCATCGAGCGAACCCTCGGACTCCTCGAACTCAACCTCCATCGGCTCCTCCTCGGAAGGCTCTGCAGGGATGGGCTCCACAGCTGGCTGCACCTGTGGTACTGGGTCTACGGCTGGCTGCACTGGAGCTGGGTCTGCGACTGGCACCACTGGAGTCGGTGGAGGAAGCAGCTCCAAAGGCTCGTCGTACCAGTTGATCTTGATCTGCACAGGGTGGCGAGGCACAGACTTGCGAGCTGTGCGCCTGATGCGAGGACCACGGGGCTGGGGAATGTCGACCTCTGGCGCCGGTACCCTGGGAATCTCTGGCTCCGGTACCTTGGGAATCTTCTCCTTGAGCATCTCGATCTCGTCGTGCCTCATCACCTTCTCCATGACAAGAGCATCGGCCTCAAACTTTAGGTTGCTGGCACGGTTCTCCAGTGCCTGAACCAAAGTAGCCATCACTACGATGGTCTCGTCTGTCTCTCCGAAGGTGCCACGTCCTCGACGCAACACGGAGTCAGGACTCCTCCTCGGGAAGAAGCGGTACGGTGTATCAACCAGATCCTTGCGGTAGAAGTCGGCCACTGCACCAAGAGCCTGCTGAGCCGCCTGCTCAACAGCGTCTGCCCAACTGTTCCCCACGACCGGAAACTCGATCAGCCTCCCTGCTGGCTCCTCACGGGGTGGGATCTTGACGATAAGCGACCAACGAAGCTCTCCGGTGGGAAGGGAGTACTCATGGCCCGAGATGTCGATCTCCGTGAGGCCCACCTGCTGCATCATCCCACTGAGCAACTCGCCGAAGGGGTTCTCCTCTGCAATGTTCGCTACGGTCCTGGCAGCCATCTATAACACAAGTTTGAAAAGGAGAAGCAAAAGTAAGTGACATTTTCAAAAATTTATATAAGATGGAGAAGCAAGAGCAAAAGAAACTTAGTAATTTTGCAATTAACATTTTTAGCAACATAGTCCTTAAGCCTGTCCGTTCTAAACGAAGGTCACGTGCCTAAGGTCAATGCATGCTCTGATACCACTTCTGTAAGAACCTGGTTTCAACTACCAGATCCCCCTTGTATACATTCTCGTCAGTCCCAGGATCATGCTGACGGTACACAAGCGAAATGAATAACATCACATGCATTCAAGATAAAACATAATTTGAGTACAATATGCCACATGGCTTACAAAGTACTATGTCTTAACGACATTTATTACATCAGAGGCAAAACAGCGGAAATAAAAGCGAAGCGGCTCCATCCATGCCACAGGCAAATTGACGGAAGCCCACGCGACCTATTCTTCGGGATCATCATAGAAGAAGTCTTCCTCAGCTCCTTCTTCAGCATAATCCTCTGCACACCACCACAAGACACATGCACGATGAGTACTTCGCGTACTCAGCAAGCCACCTGGCAGCAGATGGTCCTATCAAACTATATGCAAGGCTTCAAAGGAAGGCTGTAGGGTTTATTTGCGTAACTGCGGTTCTAGTTGAAATATTAGGATGGATTCGAAGGCAGCATTTTGATGTAAAACAATTTTATTAACAGGGGTATTTTTCCAGCGTGTGGTCCTCGACCAACACCTTCGAGCAAGGAACTCCTGCCTTAGCTCGGCCATGGGTTTCATCAGCATAGGGGTAGAGGGAAGTAGCAAGGGGGAGAAAGACAGGTCCTTTTCATCCAGAATGAGTCATGTGCTGTCCATAACCGTGGACACGGCTAATCGATTAGTTTTAACTCTGCAGAGTGTGTACACTTTACCCACACGACACAATCTCGTCTTATTGCCACTGGCCGTCGCCAGCGTAGTACACACCCATCGGTGTACCGGCAGGGAGATTGTGACGAGGCCTTTTAGCTAGATCCCCCTAAGGTGTGACATGCCCACCGGGTCTGGCCCGGAGTCGAGAGTACATCCCCGCACTCCGTTCCCCCCATCTGTGCCGAGGGTCCTCGTCGCTACGTCCACCCCTTCTGCGGTACGGCAACATCGGCACCAAAGGCTGACTAACCTACTTGACCAAGCCATTGCCCATTTAGCGTGTGGTTGCACTGTTGTCACAATTCTCCAACTTCAAGACTTCGGCCTTCGGCGGTACGGACGACTTATGGTTCCTTTAAACCGGCCTTCTGCGGGTAGGCAACCATTTGCTCCTTCATCACAATGATCCAGCTGCCGCCCGCACCATATTAGATGGTAAGTTTCACCCAGAGTAGAGTAGGAGGAATAGAGAGAGAGAGGAATCATCGGGCATCCGGCCCTAGCTCAGCGAGCTCAACAACAAGTTTCAACGAGGATCATCAATCCGGTATTCATTCCTCCGAGGAGGCAATTCAAAAGCAACCTAGGGATATAATTGAGCATGGCTAAGCATTTCTACTCTATTCAGAATAAAACCTACTAAACTACTCAGGGTATCAAGATAAAAGGGCGACAAGCGGACATGGTAAAAGTGTGTCAATGGACACGCTAGCTACTGGATTAAAAACAGCATGCATGTTTGTAAAATAACAAAATATAATGAATTCAAAAATATGGGATCAAATATGATCAAGAAAAGATGGCATGCCTTCGTTGTAGAACTCTCCCTCTTCAGCTGCTTCGGTCGTCGGGTCGGTCTCTTCACTCCCTATTGACGCAACGCAACGAGCAAAATAAATAAACATCGACTTCAAAAGACACACCGGAAAGCAACACGAGAGAAGCCCGACGAAGGTAAGGTAAGGTGGAAAGGATCGATGGCGCGATCGCGTCATCGCGAAGAAGAATGGTCTTCTAGGGTTGGCCATAACCATAGACATATATATATAGCATATAACCCCTATCGGGTATATTTAATAGATATTCACTTATACATACACACATACACCTTAGCATGCTAGTAATTATAATAAAAGGACAAACAATTCATAATTAACCATAAATAAATATTTAGATGAATCCTAAATATTTATAATGGTTAACAACAGTAAGAAAAATAGATTATCAACATATAACTAGATTTACACATGCTTTTCTAATATTTTAAAGACTAGAAATTAAGCTAAATTGTATTCTCTACTATTAACATGTACTAACTAAGCATGAAACAACTTGGAACATGTTAACAGTACTGGAACAGTACCAATAATGATTTAATAATAATTTCTAATCTGAACTTTATTTAATTAAAGCATTTTCTAGCATTTCTAGTGTAACAAATAAGTAGAAAATACTAAATAACATTAATAAATCATACCATTGGACTAACATGCTATTATACTGATTCCAGAAACATTTCATGTTTACATGTGTTCTGGAAATATAACTTAAGCAATTAAAATCATTTTTCTAAGCATGGAAATTACATGAAAAGCATGGAAAAACATTAATAAATTATCCAAAATGGTTCTCATGACTTTACAACATTACAATAATATAATATGAATTATTGGGTACTGGACATGCATTTTTAGAGGTTAAAACAGATTTATAATGGACTTATTACTAGAAACAGTATTTAAATAACAATTTAAAAAGGATCTAGAATACAACTTGATTTCTATAGCGCTAACCATTACAGGGAAAATACTTTGGTTGACATGGTAAATTGTCTTTAGGGTTCTCTGATCCTAAACTAAAATTGAATAAAAATAACAGAGAGCATTACCATTTTTAATAATTGATTTAAAGCTTATTTTAATTCTAGGAAAATCTACACATGTCCAAAAATTACGAAAATTTCCAGAACCACTCCTTAACATACTAATGGTGTACAGAAAAAGATTCAACTCGAAACATTTATCCGGTGCAAAGATATCACCAAATTTGCTCCAATTTCACACTAATTAAATTATTATTCGAAATCCGACGGTCGGATTAAAAATCCGTTTGCACCGTTGGATTCGTGGGGTGTCAAATGTTTCATTTTAATCCTAACATCACAGATCAGACGAGATTTGGAGGTGCCCAAAAATTAGAGGAAGAAAGCTATTTAGGTTTTAACTGTATATGTGAACAGTAGCTCGTGCTACTGTTCACGCTACAGTACCAGGCCAAGAGAGAGGGTTTTCAAATTGTTGATCACATGCAAGATTGAAGATTGGTAAAATTAGTGGAGGGGAGTTAATCCTTGGGTTGAGAGGAGTCTACCGGTGCAAAGGATTGGGGAGAGGCTCACCGGAGTTGAAGAAAACGAGGAGAGAGAGAGCTCGCCGGAGTTGGTGAAGAACTCGCGGTACGGACGGAGTCGTGGACGAAACTCGCGTTTTGTTGGGGGAGAAGATGCGCGCCGACGTGAGGAAGCTCCTCGTGGCCACGTCCCGGGTGGAGATGCACCGGTGTCGCCGGAATTTCTCGCCGGAGCTCCGCCGGAGTTGGAGAAGAAGAGGAGAGGAGAGGAGAAAATTTGGGGAAAGAGGCAAAGAAACAAATCACAGGGTAGAGGGGGATTTTATAGGGGGAGGAGGGAGAGGAAAAGGCAGCAGGAAATAAGGAAATAAAAGCTAGAATCAATTACCAATTATTTGGAGAGAAATTGGGAATTAATTTTCCAAATTTCACGCACTGAGATGAACCGGCGGCAGCGTTACGCGCAAATCGCGCGGCCACCCGCGCGTGAGGCAGCACCGGGCTGCATGCATGCATGCATGCATGCATGTGGGGCCCCCAAAGTGTATTTCTTAATCAATTTCGGATTAAAACAAATGGAGAAAAGAAATAATTCCAAAACTTATCCAAAAAGGCTTCAAAAATTATGAAAATTTTCCAGTAAATCAATTTAGACATGGGGAATCCAATAAAAATATTTTCGGAGCAATTTTTCAAATGGTGATTAAATTAAAAATCAAAAACACACTTTTTACTCTCAAATTAATTCAAGGCCTTTGATTAATTTGAAATAAAAATCCAATAAAATATTTTTAACATATATTACATAATTGCACATCCTTCTCTCTTTAAAAAAAAATTTCAAGCTCGAAAAAAATTGAGGATGTTACAAGCTTGCACGCCGCCGGCCTACTTAAGGCACGCCAAACCTCTCTTCTCCCTGAGCACCTTGCTCACCTTCTTCCCCAACCGAATCCCCAAGCTTTCTCTCCCCTAGAGCCGCCGAGCTCCTCCCCTTCAACCCGAGCCGAGCTCCTCTGCGCCATTAAAAGCCACACCCGAGCTCCCTCTTGCTCCACCTCAACTCTTTCTACCACTGTTTTCCGTTCAGCTCCAACCGCCACCACCTGCAGTAGTTCAAGCCGCCAAGCTCCTTCTCCTCCTCCCCATTCGTTGCCTCTGGTCCGTACCAGTCCCGGTCGCCGAGTTCCTCCAGGTTACCCGAATGGAAGAGGAACGGAGCTGAGCTGAGAGTTCTCTCCTACCTTGGCCACTCCCTTTCTGTAGCTAGCTGCCGGATTGAGCTGGTACGCCGCCGCATTTTCTTCGCTCCGCCACAGCAAAGCCACCAGCAAGAGCAAGCAGCAGGTCCTTGCGCCGCCGGCCTTGTTCTTTTCTTTTCTTTTGTTCCCTCAAGCACACTAGTATAGCTAATGCACTGTAGCATGTGTAGCTATTTATTCTTCCTTTTCTTTTCAGCTCCCCTCAGCTGCTAGTCCACACCGGCACCTCCAGCGATTTTATTTTTCTTGCCCCAGCTCACCGGCCCCTAACCCCCAGTAGCTCAGTTAAGTCACTAGTTAAACACCCGGTTAAGCCTCTTAATGCACCAGCTTAATTCCTAATAGCTCGGTTAATGCACTGCGTTAGCTCATAATAGTTGCCCTAACCCGGCCAGTCAAACCCTAATGACCGATTTCGTTTCACTTCAAACCTAATCCTGGAACCCCCAGATAAAGTCTTAAGCATTTACACTAATCCTTCGCCAAAATCCAAAACATTTTACTCGACTAGCTAAGGATCAGAACTAGTGTTATTTTATTAAGCGGCAAATTCTACACACATACAACACACACATGCATAACTTTTAAACAGTCCTAGTGGCCGACCCCCTTACTCCGAGTTTGTTCTGACATCATAGGTTTAGTTCTAGTCGATTGATTCAAATGCATTTCTAGGATTTAAAGTGTTTGCGTATAAACGATAGGGATTAGAATTAGAGCTAGTTGTTAAGGAGCCAATTCCGCATGCGCAGCAGGCATGCGGGCGTAAACCCTTGAACAATTCCAGGTTGAAAAGTCTGCATTCCCATCTTGTTGAATTAAAACCTCAGTAACCCCTAGACTGGTTTAAACCAAAGTCGTTAGTTTAAATCTTATCGAGAACGATTTCCCCAAGTAAATACACCGTCATTTTATGTGGCACCTTCGTATATACCCCCGTAGGAAATGTTCCTTGTCTCCGTAGACCTAAACCACAAAACCTGGAGTCAAACCATTTAGCTTAACCCCAGGCACATGCACCTCCACCTCTAATCGCCGTCCGGCAAGTCTCTGTGTGAAACCCTAATTAGACCCTCTTCCGATCATCCCGGAAACCATGTTAGTTCGTCGAGTGTTTTGTTTCGCATGTTGTTTAATTGAAGTGTTGGATCGTTTCTTATTCGTTGCTTTTACCCGACGCGTAGTTAACGGAGCGACATACGTACGTCAGGAGGACCCGGCATCACCCTCGCGTTCGGAACAAGAACAAGATTTGCCAGGCAAGCATTCCCACCTCGATCATGTCGAAATCCCATATATACAAAGTTATGAATATTTTGTTTACGAACTCTGCATGCTATGTGTTTGATATCGATATTTTATGTAGAGATAGTTATACCCATTAGTTGCACGATACCTAGGTCCGAATATCCTTCCTTGTAACCCTAGGTATATTCAGCGGTCGACTCTCGACCGTCGAATAATTAAGGTTATAGGCGTTAACCAAGCTTAGCCCTGCTATAGTCAAAAACCAAGTTTTTAAACATCCCGTTGGGATATGGGAAGACAAACCCTCGGATGGCATATGCTGTCCGAGGTGACTTTCACAAATAAAGGTTTATCACAAATCAAAAGAAAAGAGGAGATGATTTGGATTCGGGCGAGAGTATTAAGGGCAGCCAGGGGCTGTAGAGGAATTGATGATGGCACGGTCGTCCGGGAACGATCGTGGGTTGAGGAAATGGAGTCTCGCTCGAATCAGTTAAGGACCGAGCCTAAGTGCCGCTAAACCGGTTCCATTACCGTACGTCCACATGTCCTTTATGGGAAGGACTTGGCTTAGTAACCCGGCAAGTATTAGGGTTCGGACCCGTGGGAAGTAGGGAGTTAGTGCTAGGTGTTTGAAGTCCTAGAGTTCCACCTACGCCAGGCGGGAGGTGTTGAGACGACACAAAGGTGGAGAGTCCCAATTTGGTGTCCAGGACATGCAAACTTGGGTATTCACCTAGCGGGTCCAACTCTGGTATGGAAGCGGGCGAAGGTCTCGTTGTACAAGCCCTGGACACATGCGACGCGTAGCATGCCCAGGGGGAACTACATCTTGTGGGTAAAGCCGTACAACCTCTGCAGAGTGTTAAAAAAAACTATTCGAATAGCCGCGTCCTCGGTTATGGACATGAACTGGCAAGGCCACACACTGGTTAGACTAAGTGTTGTTTGCGAAAGCATGGGAAAAGGGATTAAGGACGTGGGCATGATGTGTCCACAGAGGGCAATTTACGCTACAGGTTGGTAGCAAGGAATTGCCGGAGGAGTAGGCTAGCCGTGTGATCCGGGATACACGAGCTGAGCCAGGGGCACTCGCTGAGCTATCCAGGATAGTGTCAGTTGAGTATGATACCGAGAAGCTAGACATATTGCCCAGGGTAATATGGTCTGAGTTGTCTCGAGGATTGTAAGGAGGTAGCCGGGTCTACCTCGGGAGAATTCTGTTCATTTTACTTTAAACAGTTTTACTAAATTGCTTTTGAATCTACTATCCAAGTATTTAAATTATGCACTTACTTTTCCGCACATTTATCAACTTAGAGTAGAGCTATTCCTTGTTTATCCCCTGCATGAATTATTTTCGTATACTCCTTCCTGTGGGAATAGCTTGCGAGTACATTCAATGTACTCACCTGGCTTGTTGATTTGGCCAGACGAAGAAGACATCAGTTCTGAAGATAAGATTACAGACGCGAACGCTAGGGCGTAACCCCAGTCAGTTGCCTGTCGGGTATGGCATACTGATGGGCCACTTTCCGTTGAAATTCCGCTGCAAGATTTTAGCCATTGGGCTACAGGTATCAGATTACCGACCTTTACGGTCTATTTAATTATTTACGTATGTATGACAATGATATACAGGTTAACTCGTGTGTATCGGCTACTGATCCAGGGACCGATACAGTGATCACGAGGAAGTTCCCGACTTAAAAACCGGGGGCGCCACAGCTTGGTATCAGAGCCATACTGACTGTAGGTTAACCCTAGTTAGCATGGCCGTTAGATAGGACTTAGGATATACAAACTATTTTCAAAAAAAAAGTTAAAATGATGACATAAGTGTGGGCTCTACTCTCATCCTAAATTCCTAGCATTCCTTCTCTTTACTTCGGAAATACTTCTGAACAAAGCATTAACAAAATTCATACTAAACTCCACTTTTGTTCAAAATTGTAGATGAGTGAAGGCACGCTTCGCCGAGAGCGTGGACACCCTTGGGGCGCTCTCCTGAGAAAGCTGCTTCGTTTCCTTGGAATCCGACGCCGACCACTGTTTATTGTTCAGAAGGACTACGTCGTCGGAATGGATGCTGGATATCGTGCCAAGGTGTACTTCTACTCTCTTCGAGCAGTCCCGCATGTCTACACGGGATACAGCTTCAGCCCAAGAGGAGCCATAATGATCGTATCGCGAGAAGCCATACGACGCCTCTGCCGCATGTACCATATCCGGATGCAAAGTCAAGAGCCTACCTTTGTCCGTAGAAGAAATTGATCGGATGATCTGACCTTGAACAATAAGTTAGGTCACTAGGGTTCACTGTCATTTAGCGACAGGAACCACATAACCGTCGTAAGGTCTAGTAGAACGCTTTGGTTTGTAATGTGTGCTGGACTACAGTCCTTAATATGCTGTATTGTACTGTACTTATATGTCGTATGAGGTACGCCATCGCCATAGGCATGGTATAGTACCCGCACTTGTCTGTATGATAATAGCCTTCACGGCTTAGGTAATAAAAATAACTCTGTTTCGTACCCCGCCTTGTCATTTTTATGTCCCACATGGTGTCGGTAGCCCGTCAAAACTGACTGCCCATCTCCCCAGGTGTCGTCAACCATTAAAGACGACCGGTACCTGTCAAATCCTAGGGTAACTTCACCTTTCACCTCACTCGAATCGGAGTTACCACTGGCTACCCTTCTGCCGTAACCAGCTATAAAAAGCCCCTCTGAGCTTTTGCACATCACCACCGTCAGAAGCCTTTTGCTCTGGCGCATCCCTTCGTTATTCATCATTCTCCCCCGTATCCACAAACACGATGCTTTGGGGTACCTTATACCAGGATACCACCGCTGAAGAATTCGCCGGATTCGTTCACGTCCTGTGGACCGTAGCTCAACAAACCCTCGGAGCGACCCAACGCCCTAAGTACAGCGTGTACTTAGGAGATGCTCCTGGCACCCTGCACGAGTTTTGGGCGATAGTGCACGTCTATCCCGGAGACTCTGACCCAGGCATGCCATTTGGTTTCATCGGAAGAACTATGCCTACCTCTACCCTGGCCATTAAATCAGTTGCATGGGAAGCTGTCCTCCACCTTCGCCAACTGGTCCCTAGCATGAATCAACCACCTTTCTCATTATATCCTGGCGGTACTCCTGGAGAAGACCCTGGACACACAAGCTTACACCCAGAAGAGAATGACACAGTGAAACACCTCGCCATGTACGTTGCAGCTCAACACGATCTGCTTACCCAACTGGCAAATTCCTGGCTTTTGACACAAGGAACTGGTATTCCTATGCTTTCCCAGCTTCTTTCTAGCACTCCCTCAGTGACAGCCGCTACCGCCCCTGATATCGAAGAGCAGCCGCCACCAAGCATACCACCTGCGAAAGGAGGCAGTAGCCGCTCCAGGAAGGCTACGGCCTCCAAAGGCACTCCAGCCCCTCGAAAAGCGAAAGCCCCGCGCAATAGTAAATCTACTCAGGACGCCGACCCAGAAGCAAGCTAGGCGTTCAAAGACGTTGGATCTGGTTTAGCCCTTTCGTGCCACTAGTTGTGTGTGTTTTTCTCGTGTTAATGTTTGCAATAGGAACTTGCCCATGCTGTCTGACATTAGGGCAAGGACACCCGATACGCTTTTAGGCGTATGAATAAGTGTCGTGTAGTTCCTTTTAGAGTATCATGAGTGTTTGCACCCTCCATCCTTGTAGTAACCCCTTGTTGCTGGCAACAGTTTTATCCCTCCCAGTTACCTTCAATTATTGCCCGGTATTCACTCCTCGTTGTCGGCCACATGCCACCTTTATCTAATCGCCTTGGTTTTTTTTCCACTCTCTGGGAGCTATCAACTGAACGTTGGTGGTAGGACCCTCTCTAGGCAACACGCCGCGCGTCCACCACCGAGCCTTCAAATAGCTATATGGACTCTGCCCCAACCCACTCCAGGCCCCCTGCCGTTCTATTTTCCACTAGCTAGTTCCTTGCTGCTAGACCCCCTTCACTCCCAACGCTCCCTACCTTGGCTCAGTCTCCCTTCCTCTACGAACATGACGCCGCAAGGTACCCTCTGTCAAGAAACCACCGCTGAAGACCTTACCGGCTTTGCCGGCGTTCTCTGGATCGTGTCATGGCAAGCCCTCGGAGCAACGCGACGACCGGAGTATGAAATATACCGAAGTCAAGCCTTCGACATCGCACCTGAGTTTTGGGCTGATGTCTCCGTCTACCCCGCCGATTCTAATCCAAGCGCACCCTTCCGGATCTATGGACGGTCCATGCCAACACCAGCTATGGCTATTCAGATGGCCGCCTGGGAAGCCATCTCCCTTCTTCGCTACCGTGTCCCCGGTATGAACCAAAGAGCTTTTCGATTCTACCCTCACCGCGTCCCAGGAGGAGGCACGAGGTTTAACAACCCACCTCCCGACAAGGACACCGCGGTAACTCACCTCCATCTTTATCTAGCCGCTCAGCACGATCTCCTCACCCAGCTGGTAGAGTTCTGGATCTCGTCGCAACAGATCCCTTCGTCTGCGCGATCTTCATCCGCTTCTAGCCACTCTTCGGCAACTTCCACCTACATCCTTGAGATGGAAGAGCTCCTCATGCCAAGAGCACCAGCAACCGAAGAAAGTACCAGCCGTCGCAGGCGCAACGTTACCCTTCGACGCACCCCGATCTCAACGGAGAACCAGAATCCTCAAGAGGAAATTACTCCGCCCCAAGCCGTCAATCCAGAGGCAAATCAGGCCAATAATGCACGCCGAGTTTGGGCTATTCAACTCGATACGTCTAGTTGTTTGTGTGCTTGCATCGCGTTAATATTTGTTGTTGTATTTAGTCTAGTATCTTTCGATACTCAGACAGCCTGGTTTGAGATGCTTGTAGACGCATGTAAGCGCGTCATGCTGATTCTCCTGCTGTTTTACTGGAGTTTCCAATGGGTCTTCTAACCCTAATAATGTTAATCAGTGTTGTTCGCCTCTGTTTATGTGCATAATTAAAATCTAGAATTTTCTCTCGTTCCCTTGATGCTTCCCTCTTTCCTATGTCGCTACGGGAAGAACTATTCCCCAAATGGCAAAACCAACACGTCTCAGGAAGCATTCATCAAGCCAAGCCAAACAGCTTTAGCTGTCAGCCCGAATCAAACCCCGTTAAGTCACGATCTAAATCACGTAAGTTGCCCATAGCCCTAGACCACTAATCAATAGTGGCCTACCCGCACAAATTATTGGCACTCAAAAACAAATAAAGAATGCCAAGCCATTTCTTCTTCCGTGATCTACTCTGTTGCTCGCCCCAAAACCCTTCCATAATTGGTGGCAACCCCTTGGACCTTTTCAAGCCACCGCTTATTTGTCCTTATATTCTTCCGTTGTAGCCAGCTATATGCCTACTTCCATTCAATAGCTTTAAATTCCCTGCTACCGATCTAACAAGAGAGGCAGAGTTTTGTCTTGTCCGAAGCCGCACGCCGTGCGCCTTTCCGCCAAGCCCTCAATGGCTACCTGGACTCTACCTCTCGTCCGCACCCATCCGTGCTTCTCTTTTCCCTCGCTAAATACTTCCTCGCCCTAGAGCTCTTTGCTCCCAGTGCTTATTCCCCTTTTGCTCGTTTCCCTTCCACCGCACCTCTGATGCTTCCAGTGACTCTTCGGTAATTTTCGCCCACGCCTTGAAATCAACAAGCAGCCATGGCCACCGCACCTGCAGCCGAAGAAGGCGTCCGCCGCCGCAGACGCAATGCCTCGTCTCAACGCGCTCCAACCCCATCAGAGAATCAACACCCCCAGGAAGAAATCGCTCCACGTCAGGCCCCTAACCCAGAGCTGGGCCAGGACGAAGATGTGCGTCGAGCTTGGATTACCCAGCTCAATGCGTTCGGTTGTTTGTGCGTTTACATTGCGATAATTTTTGCTGTTGGGTTCAGTCTGATGCCTCCCGGCAATCCGACTGGCCTATTTGATGCCCTGGTAAACGCCTGGATGCGTGTCATGTTAATTCTTGTGTTGTTTTACTGGAGTTTTCGATGGGTCTTCTGACCCTAATGAATTGTCCATTGTTGGTTCGTTCTTGTTTGAATCTGTAAACAAGACTTGAGATTTCCCTCATCTACCTGCTGTTTCCCCCTTGCCCATTCTGATGCCAAATGATTGCCTATCTACCCTGCCAATTCCTCCACTCCATAAAGCACTCAACGCGCTAGCAGCACGCCTGATCCTTTTTGCAAAAGCTAGCCACTCGAATCGAACACGAAATGCTTGTACACCAGACCCCTACTTAGCCGATGGCCGACCGATGCCAATTATCTGCCCGCTGCAAACTTCGAGAGGATATATGCCCAAGATGAAGTGCGAAGAGACACCACCACATCAAGGCTGACAGGACAACACTAACCGTTTAAAGAGATCAAAAAAAATGCATTCGAGATTGGAGTTGATGTAGACACCCTGCAAAATTTTAAGGGGGGTAGTTCCAAGAGTATGAATGAAGGACCTGCACTGGAGCTATGAAGATGTTTTGCGACAGAAGACCATACGACCCTGCCCTTGTTCTCCTCCTAATCTCGAGGACGAGATTCCTTTTAAGGGGGGTAGGTTTGTAACGCCCCGAATTTCTAAAACCCAAAAATTAGGGCCTTCAAAAACTTTTTGGTTAAATAACGCTAACCGACGTGCATCGATAAAGTTTAATGTCAAAACCATTCGCCCTCGCGTCCCCGCCACGACATCTCCCAGCAACTACCGTCGCTGCCATGCCTCCGCCACGGCAACCCCTCCCCTACCACGGCAATGCCGCACCGCTGTTCTTTCCTGCCGCGACAGCCGACTCCTACCGCGGCAAAGTCTTTCCCCTACCGCGGCAACACCGCGTCGACATTTTCTCTGCCGCGACTCTACACGTATACGTGAGCATATCAGTGTTTTCCTCAAACCCTGACCTACCACGACCTCATGTATCTATTCTATCTGCGTCGCCACCCTACATGTGCTAGAACTCCAAGTGTATGTGTACACACGCACTCCAGCCAGATAAAACTCTAATTCGGCACATACCATAAAAACGACACGCACCGTATGCATCTGAGCACCTGCGGTACCTCGCCACCAAGCAACCCTAAGCCGAGACAGATGTCCTACCGGGAGTTCTGTATTTTCTCCATCCCTTGCCGCACCCCCGGAAACTAAATCCCGACCCTCGAGTTTCCGTTCCATTTAAACCAATTTTTTTAGAAACCCTAATCGGGAAGCCTACCACCTCTCGGTTTCTCGAAAAATGCTGGAATAAATTGTGGGACCATCCAGCAATATAATTAGCACAGGTATGGTGTATAATAATAGTTTCCCAATCGACCCTGTCTAAATCTTGGTAAATTATTTTTACCATCCTTCCGACCTGATTACCTATCTCTTTTATTTCCCCGGACAGCTCATGTCTTAACCTCCCTCAGTTAAAACCTACCGACGGCCTCGTGAGAATCCTTTCCAGCAATACCAGCAAATTAAACCCTCACGTTTCCTCTGGCCATTGCAATTGCTACACCCAGATTCCTTTGCATGCAGACACTGATACTCACGAAGGCATAGTGCACGAAGTACTCATCGGTGCCTAATTTTCTCTGTTGCTTGGAGCTGTGTACCTCAGAATCTGTGGCAAGCTTGGACCTCTCAGCCACGTCCCATCTCCTTCCCTGGCACTCCATGCCATCACAGTTCATGCCGAGCTAGCTCCAGCTCGCCACCAGCTCTCAGCTGTCACTCCCTTGCCCTATAGCCACAGCAGCCTGGCCATTTCAATCTCGTCGCCAGCCTTCTAGCAGAGCAATGCCGCCCTCGAGTTTCAGCGCCGGGTGCCGCTTGGAGCTCCGGTCGCCTCGCCGTCAAACCACAAATGTCCTTGCTCCTCCTGTGGCCACAGCCACGCCCGAGACAAGTCCCATCCTGAAGTCAAACCGGCTCTAGCAATGGCCATGGCCAGCTTGCACGCCGCCGGCCTACTTAAGGCACGCCAAACCTCTCTTCTCCCTGAGCACCTTGCTCACCTTCTTCCCCAACCGAATCCCCAAGCTTTCTCTCCCCTAGAGCCGCCGAGCTCCTCCCCTTCAACCCGAGCCGAGCTCCTCTGCGCCATTAAAAGCCACACCCGAGCTCCCTCTTGCTCCACCTCAACTCTTTCTACCACTGTTTTCCGTTCAGCTCCAACCGCCACCACCTGCAGTAGTTCAAGCCGCCAAGCTCCTTCTCCTCCTCCCCATTCGTTGCCTCTGGTCCGTACCAGTCCCGGTCGCCGAGTTCCTCCAGGTTACCCGAATGGAAGAGGAACGGAGCTGAGCTGAGAGTTCTCTCCTACCTTGGCCACTCCCTTTCTGTAGCTAGCTGCCGGATTGAGCTGGTACGCCGCCGCATTTCTTCGCTCCGCCACAGCAAAGCCACCAGCAAGAGCAAGCAGCAGGTCCTTGCGCCGCCGGCCTTGTTCTTTTCTTTTCTTTTGTTCCCTCAAGCACACTAGTATAGCTAATGCACTGTAGCATGTGTAGCTATTTATTCTTCCTTTTCTTTTCAGCTCCCCTCAGCTGCTAGTCCACACCGGCACCTCCAGCGATTTTATTTTTCTTGCCCCAGCTCACCGGCCCCTAACCCCCAGTAGCTCAGTTAAGTCACTAGTTAAACACCCGGTTAAGCCTCTTAATGCACCAGCTTAATTCCTAATAGCTCGGTTAATGCACTGCGTTAGCTCATAATAGTTGCCCTAACCCGGCCAGTCAAACCCTAATGACCGATTTCGTTTCACTTCAAACCTAATCCTGGAACCCCCAGATAAAGTCTTAAGCATTTACACTAATCCTTCGCCAAAATCCAAAACATTTTACTCGACTAGCTAAGGATCAGAACTAGTGTTATTTTATTAAGCGGCAAATTCTACACACATACAACACACACATGCATAACTTTTAAACAGTCCTAGTGGCCGACCCCCTTACTCCGAGTTTGTTCTGACATCATAGGTTTAGTTCTAGTCGATTGATTCAAATGCATTTCTAGGATTTAAAGTGTTTGCGTATAAACGATAGGGATTAGAATTAGAGCTAGTTGTTAAGGAGCCAATTCCGCATGCGCAGCAGGCATGCGGGCGTAAACCCTTGAACAATTCCAGGTTGAAAAGTCTGCATTCCCATCTTGTTGAATTAAAACCTCAGTAACCCCTAGACTGGTTTAAACCAAAGTCGTTAGTTTAAATCTTATCGAGAACGATTTCCCCAAGTAAATACACCGTCATTTTATGTGGCACCTTCGTATATACCCCCGTAGGAAATGTTCCTTGTCTCCGTAGACCTAAACCACAAAACCTGGAGTCAAACCATTTAGCTTAACCCCAGGCACATGCACCTCCACCTCTAATCGCCGTCCGGCAAGTCTCTGTGTGAAACCCTAATTAGACCCTCTTCCGATCATCCCGGAAACCATGTTAGTTCGTCGAGTGTTTTGTTTCGCATGTTGTTTAATTGAAGTGTTGGATCGTTTCTTATTCGTTGCTTTTACCCGACGCGTAGTTAACGGAGCGACATACGTACGTCAGGAGGACCCGGCATCACCCTCGCGTTCGGAACAAGAACAAGATTTGCCAGGCAAGCATTCCCACCTCGATCATGTCGAAATCCCATATATACAAAGTTATGAATATTTTGTTTACGAACTCTGCATGCTATGTGTTTGA
Source organism: Stipa capillata (assembly GCA_019208055.1). Classification (NCBI taxonomy): domain Eukaryota; kingdom Viridiplantae; phylum Streptophyta; class Magnoliopsida; order Poales; family Poaceae; genus Stipa; species Stipa capillata. The sequence goes on along the minus strand of JAGXJF010001414.1, from coordinate 64,987 downwards.
TATCGATATTTTATGTAGAGATAGTTATACCCATTAGTTGCACGATACCTAGGTCCGAATATCCTTCCTTGTAACCCTAGGTATATTCAGCGGTCGACTCTCGACCGTCGAATAATTAAGGTTATAGGCGTTAACCAAGCTTAGCCCTGCTATAGTCAAAAACCAAGTTTTTAAACATCCCGTTGGGATATGGGAAGACAAACCCTCGGATGGCATATGCTGTCCGAGGTGACTTTCACAAATAAAGGTTTATCACAAATCAAAAGAAAAGAGGAGATGATTTGGATTCGGGCGAGAGTATTAAGGGCAGCCAGGGGCTGTAGAGGAATTGATGATGGCACGGTCGTCCGGGAACGATCGTGGGTTGAGGAAATGGAGTCTCGCTCGAATCAGTTAAGGACCGAGCCTAAGTGCCGCTAAACCGGTTCCATTACCGTACGTCCACATGTCCTTTATGGGAAGGACTTGGCTTAGTAACCCGGCAAGTATTAGGGTTCGGACCCGTGGGAAGTAGGGAGTTAGTGCTAGGTGTTTGAAGTCCTAGAGTTCCACCTACGCCAGGCGGGAGGTGTTGAGACGACACAAAGGTGGAGAGTCCCAATTTGGTGTCCAGGACATGCAAACTTGGGTATTCACCTAGCGGGTCCAACTCTGGTATGGAAGCGGGCGAAGGTCTCGTTGTACAAGCCCTGGACACATGCGACGCGTAGCATGCCCAGGGGGAACTACATCTTGTGGGTAAAGCCGTACAACCTCTGCAGAGTGTTAAAAAAAACTATTCGAATAGCCGCGTCCTCGGTTATGGACATGAACTGGCAAGGCCACACACTGGTTAGACTAAGTGTTGTTTGCGAAAGCATGGGAAAAGGGATTAAGGACGTGGGCATGATGTGTCCACAGAGGGCAATTTACGCTACAGGTTGGTAGCAAGGAATTGCCGGAGGAGTAGGCTAGCCGTGTGATCCGGGATACACGAGCTGAGCCAGGGGCACTCGCTGAGCTATCCAGGATAGTGTCAGTTGAGTATGATACCGAGAAGCTAGACATATTGCCCAGGGTAATATGGTCTGAGTTGTCTCGAGGATTGTAAGGAGGTAGCCGGGTCTACCTCGGGAGAATTCTGTTCATTTTACTTTAAACAGTTTTACTAAATTGCTTTTGAATCTACTATCCAAGTATTTAAATTATGCACTTACTTTTCCGCACATTTATCAACTTAGAGTAGAGCTATTCCTTGTTTATCCCCTGCATGAATTATTTTCGTATACTCCTTCCTGTGGGAATAGCTTGCGAGTACATTCAATGTACTCACCTGGCTTGTTGATTTGGCCAGACGAAGAAGACATCAGTTCTGAAGATAAGATTACAGACGCGAACGCTAGGGCGTAACCCCAGTCAGTTGCCTGTCGGGTATGGCATACTGATGGGCCACTTTCCGTTGAAATTCCGCTGCAAGATTTTAGCCATTGGGCTACAGGTATCAGATTACCGACCTTTACGGTCTATTTAATTATTTACGTATGTATGACAATGATATACAGGTTAACTCGTGTGTATCGGCTACTGATCCAGGGACCGATACAGTGATCACGAGGAAGTTCCCGGCTTAAAAACCGGGGGCGCCACACATCGCTGCCCCATTTCCTCCCGCTGTTGGTACCTGCCGCCGCCGAGCGCCACCCTACCACGACCGTTGATGCCGCGGCGCCATCGAGAACCACGCCGCCCTCTCCCTACCACCTAACGATCTCTGTTACCTCCTCCTCCACACCGGCCTCCCTCTCGCAGGTCTCCACCTCGTGCACGCAACCACGTCATCATTTGTAAGTTATTTTAGCCACTTGAACATCATTGCCGATAGAATGCATATATAAATAGAAAACTATGTTTGTAAATGTTAGAATATATTTTTAACGTTTAAATTATATTAATCAAGACGTGTATTGTACATGTACGATTACTAGTAGGTGGCATAATAACAGACTCGAGGAGAAGGCCGCCATCTTTGACATGGGCAATATTATACCGGGCGGTCCAAATCGCAGGATTTGCACGAGTCGTTTAAGGTAGAGACCGATTGTGTACAATATGTCGGGCAAGGTAAGCTAGTGACGCCATCGATGACGTTCAGGTCCTCATCACCGCTGTCGACGTACAAACGCCGGCGTCGGTGGTCCGGAAGGACCCCCTTTGGGATTTGGCCGGGGAGGAGCTGGAACAGGAGCTACGATTGATCTAGGCCGGGTTAAAAGATAGGAAAAAGAGACAGTGATTTACCCAGGTTCAGGCCACCGTGGAGGTGTAAAACTCTAGTCCTGCTTTGGTGTGTGTATTAATGTTTTTGAGATTACAGAGGTAGCCCCTAGCCCGATTGCAGCGAGCCCTGATCTTCTTCTTGCTAGCTCAAGAGGAGTTTAGTCTCGAAAAGATCCAACCCTTTGCATGGCCACGGTTCTCCCCTTATATACCCGGGGGTTTACCACAATGACCGAAGGGCATTAAATGCAGCAGGCATGCTGCTTACGTAGGGGGCGTGGGCACACCACGCCGGCCGCCGAAGGCTGCTGCGGAAGGGATGCTTGCTGATGTGATAATCTTGGAAAACGGGTCTTCATCATGGGTTGAGACCAGTCGGCGAAGTCTTAACGGGCAAGCTCCCTGCCACAGCTCCAACCACCCGGGTCCCACGGACCAAAGGGATGCACCTGGGCGTGTCGTACCGTGCCCGAAAGTCATAAAGCGTGTCAGATGATAACTGACAGGCCTTATCACGTCGGTGGACGCCCGCTTTGGGCCTGGAGTAGGCACGCCTGCTGACAGGCATTAAATGCACCGGACAGGCATTAACTGCGCCCGATGGGACACGTGTAAAGGGCCCGCCTGGGCCCTACGGAGGCGCCGCGGAACTCTCGCCACGTGTACTGGTCGAAGGACCCCCGAGGACTGCTCGGGGAAGGGCCCCCGAGGGGTGCTCGGGGCGCCTTGCCACGTGGCGCAGAGGGAGGAACCAGAAGCGCTCGGGGTTCCTAAGCTCGGGGACGCCCCGCACCCGCAACTTCGCCCGCTCGCTGCACGTGGGCCACTTGACCAGACCAGGAGGGGCCAAGCGGACACAGCGCTCGGGGCAAGCCCCGAGCACGAACCCTTGATTCTCACGCCCTTGGCGACGTGGCATCAAGTTTGGCCCTTTGCCAACGGCTTAGGAAACCCTAGTTCTCGTACCGCCGACAACCGCTGCTGATTGTCATGTGGCCTTTCGATTGGTGGTTGTCTTGTTGGCGTAAATAACCATATAATATTTGCTAGTCTAGGGAAAAAGTAGTCATCGCGAAGAGCACAAAACAAATATTAGCATTTAGGCTTCAATAATTCACGGTTATCTAAAACTTTTATAGTGAGGTGGAGATGAAGATAATTAGATATTGATGCAATGACTTAGAAAATGACTGACGGTTAAGAAATTTTCAAGCAGCTGAAAGATAAACAATCCCTTCACGTTTCCTGTCGACGAGCTTGATTAGTGACACTATTAGATTAGGCCGCTAATAACCGGAAATATGATGTTTATGACGTTCTCATACACTTCCACTACCAGTACACATAAATGAACTTCCATTCGTGAAAAGTTAAAAATGCACGCAAAGCATGATCGAATATTTCAGATCGAAAAAAGTTGGATCCTCGTTGCTTGTTTAATGAACTGGCAGCCGTCACGTCAGCAAGTCTGACGTTCACGCTGACCTGGAGGAAATCCGGTCATCAATTTATTCCGGGAAAAAAGGCGTATTTGGCCCCCCACCGAGTTCTAATACCGTTTTTGGCCCCCTGTCAGATGCAATGTCAAAAGTGTCACCGCGACGCGCTGGGCAACTGACACGTGGCTAAGTCGCGGGCTGGAACCGTGACCAGCGTCGATCGCGCCTCCGAGCCGCGACGGAGGCCGCGTCTCGCCGCAGGGTCGCGATCATCTCCGGGGGGTAAACGCCAGACATCATGACGTTTAGGTCCAGCGTGCAAACGCCAATGGAATTGGCGTTCGGAGCTTTGCCCCTTGGCGTTAGCTCGCGCGATCACACGCCATCGTTGGTGGCGTTAGCCTCGAACGCCGTCTGCACTGGCGTTTGCACGTGGACCCAAACGTCATGGAGTCTGGCGTTTGCCCCCCGGAGATGGTCGCGGGTCCGAGGCGCGATCGACACTGGTCGCGGTTTCAGCCCGTGACTTAGCCACGTGTCAGTTGCCCGACGCATCGCGGTGACACTTTTGACATTGCGTCCGGCGGAGGGCTAAAAACGGCATTGGAACTCGGGAGGGGGCCAAATACGCCTTTTACCCTTTATTCTGTCGATCTCCTTCCCGGATTCCACCACCGGACAACTGAGCTCCGCACCAGTAACCGAAGCCACAGCAGCTCGAGCCCGAAACTGCCGGAATCATGGAAGCCGTGGCGGCGTCGTCGGCGAAGCCCAACACCCTCCGCGTGGCCGCCTTCTGCGGCTCCCTCCGCAGGGACTCCTGGCACCGCGGCCTCATCCGTGCCGGTACGCGCGCACATCATCCTTCGTAACCACGCCGTCACGGAAAGCTCATCGATGGTGGAAGTGCCGCTTGTTAATTTCATGATGAGTTATGATTAATTACACTGATTGTGTTGTGCGCGTGTGTTCTTTTTTCCTTACCAAATGAAGCCGCGGAGCTGTGCGAGGAGTCCATCCCGGGGCTGCGCGTGAGCACGTCGACATCTCCGCCCTGCTGATGGTCAACCCCGACCTCGAGACCGACGGCGGCAACGGCTTCCCGGCCGCCGTCGAGGCGTTTCGCGACAGGGTCCGCCAGGCCGACTGTTTCCGCTTCGCCTCACCCGAGTACAACTACTCAGTCACAAGTACGTACCTACTCCTTTCGATTTTCTTCTCTTTTCTCAATGCCAATCTAGTTAAGAGCTTGATTCACAGATTTTAATTGTGTTTCAATCATTGCAGGCACGCTGAAGAACGCGCTTGACTGGGCATCGAGAGGGAAGAACTGCTGGGCAGACAGAGCCGCAGCGATCGTCTGTGCAGGAGGTGACTTCGGAGGAGGCAGATCGGCGTTCCACCTCCGTCAGGTCGGGGTGTTCTTGGATCTCCATTTCATCAACAAGCCGGAGCTCCACGTCAAAGCATACGAGAACCCGCCGAAGTTTGACGGAGATGGTAACCTGATCGATGCCGAGATCAGAGAGCGGCTCAGGCACGACCGTGCTAATTAATCTGCATTTTCATTCAGTGTTTTGGACTGTGGCCTATTGGTATTGCACTATTGCATAAGGGTTCGGTACAAGAAGTACTGTACTGTAAGCAGTCCGCTTGTAATAAATCTCCGGGGCGTTGCTCTCCTGAGTCCTGTCTGCTACTTCTTTCTTTCTTGTTCGTATCTAAACATCAAGAATTCGGCATATTCCATGGTTACTCGAATAGAGTTTGGTGATCTGAACATGACACGCTAATCGCAGAATTCCATATAAAAAATTCCTACGACATTAGCTCCCCTTTATAAAGTTCCACTATCCATTTTTTCTTTCACGTTCTGTGGGGGCCTTTGTCTGTCACGCTGGGTCTGATAGCTCCATCCCCCTTTTGTTCAAGGTGAACCGGGACTTTGTGAAAGATTTATCTGACGATTCTGATGCAGGATTTAGCCTATGGGGAGGAGGGAGGCCCATTTGTTCTACATTGCGCAGCTGATGTCCAGGGAGGCCCATTCAGAAATCAAACTAATCCTGTTCGGCCTTACTGTATCACTGGGCCAGGTGCAGCCGCATATCAAGCGCCTGCGATTGAAACTGGACCCATCATCAGTCTAAAAAATTCCTCAAAAAATCAGTCTAAAAAAAACGGTTACTCGCTCAAAAAAAGTCACATCCCCGCACTTAAGGAAAAGAAAACGATATTCTGATCAAAATTAGGTTCTGCTGCCGGCTGCTGGCTGCTGCCTTGTCCAAACGGTGGTTGGTGCAACACACTCCGTTGAATTGATGAACGGCAACCAAACAATTAAAGGTGAAAAGCTACGATGATCATCGTATGTAACCGCGCTCCACTAGTCATAAGCAGTCATTGGTCCCGCGGGCCAGGGGCCAAAGAAGCTTAAGCAACCATTAACAAATGAAAGCATGGTATGAGGACAAATTAAGAAGCTTAATTAAGCAGCCATTAACAAACGAAAAGATGGTTCTGCTAGTACGGCTAGGCGCCGAAAGCCCAGGCTTAAAATGATGCCCGCGCTGTGCGCAACCATGACAATATGACACTGTCTCGTACCGGATACTGTTGGATCGTTCCTAGTTTTCCTACCACCGAGCATAATGTGCAGTGAATTGTTTCGCGGGTAAACTCTTGGAAGCTGGGTCCGCTGATTTTATTCATTCACCCGCCGGATGTCGGAAACTTAAGGCTTTTTATTCCCACCTATAATATACCACGTCTAATTCCAGACATGTCATAATAATTTGAGTATATATTTAATTTGTACTATAGTTATAATTTATCACACTTTATTATGTTATAGGTTTAATATTTTACTAATTTTTATCATACTTATAGTTAAGATTTTATTAGTTATTTTTTTACAAGTTATATTTTACCTAAAATTAGTCGTGATAAAAGTTTGTGCGACCCCAAAGGCGCATCTGAAGACGGGCACTGGCCGTCATAATTAGGGGGTGTTTGGTTGGGCTTTTCAGCAGCTTTTCACTGGAAAAAGCTGCAGCCCAACCAAACGGCCAGCTTTTCAGCAGCTTTTGCTAACGGTAACTGTGGGCTTTATAGTGTAAATTCAGCTGTTTGGAAAAGCTGCCTTCTGTCAGCTTTTTACAATATGCTGAAGCTTCAGTGCTCATTTTCCAAAATGCTGTAGATTATTTAGGTCAACTAAAAATCATATATTCACTTTCCCACAGCCACAGTAGTTTTTTCAGACAGCCAGCCAACAGCAGCTTTATCAACAGCCACAGCCCAACCAAACAGGCCCTTATGAGCAACGAATGACAGCAGCCGCGGCGGCAACGTGCACACAACACACGTACTGACATGGTCAAATGCAGCGGCAGCCGTCGACGAGTTTGACCGTTCCATTGAACCGGTAAGTCCAAACTCCAACCATCCATATATTCTCGGGTTCCAGCCCCAAACGAAAGCAGCGCACCCCACCCGCACCCGCACCCGCACCCGCTCCTGCTCGAAACCGTAAGAAACCGGAAGAAGCATCCATGGAGGCCGCTGCCGCCGCGTCGGTGAAGCCCATCCTCCGCGTCGCCGCCATCTGCGGCTCCATCCGCAAGGCCTCCTCCAACCGCGGCCTCCTCCGTGCCGGTTCGCTCCCCCATCCCGCATCCTCCCTTTCCTTCCTTCCTAGCAGTAGCCGCGCCCGCAGGCGCACGCCGGCTGACCCGTCGTCTGCTCTTCTCTCGCTAACCAGCCGCGGAGGTGTGCGAGGAGTCCATCCCGGGGCTGCGCGTGGACTACGTCGACGTCTCCGGCCTGCCGCTGTTCAACTCCGACCTCGAGACCGACGGCGGCGCCGGCTTCCCGCCCGCCGTCGAGGCCTTCCGCGACAGGGTCCGCCAGGCTGACTGCTTCCTCTTCGGCTCGCCCGAGTACAACTACTCCATCGCAAGTACGTGCTCCCTCCCTACCCCTTCCATTTAGTCTCGTTCGTCGTGTGAGATTTTTCTGCGCGATAGCCATATATGTCGCCCAAATTGGCAGTTGCTGCACGAATTGCCATGGATATTCGAAGTTATAATGGTCAGAGTAATCTGGGGCATTTCTTCTTACAGATGTGTAATGTCGTGTACAAATGTTCCGTCTCAACTCAGTGGAGGATTTGTGTAGGGTTTACTGGAACGGTCGGTAATGGAGACTGACTATGTGGAATGATGATTTTCTATGTGCGTAAGTGCGATGTTTCACAAGGTGGATCCACATTTGGTTGTCATGGTGCAAAATTGGTGGGTTCTCATATGATTCTCATGATGCACAATTAATGGAGCAGCTGATTCCCACCTCATTGTCATGATGCACAATTAGTGGGCTCCTGTTGAGCATGCTTATCTTGGAAACATGACCCAACAGTAGATTGTACCTGAAGTAGTGATCACAAAAATTCTTACACCCAATGAAAAAACCCAGAAAATTTAATCTGAACAGAAAGCACGCCATCATGGGTATAAGAGCTTCCTTTATTCCTTTCTTGCAAATGTTATCAAGAAAGAAATACCTCGATATTCTTTCCTTTCTCCTTTCATCTCGACTGGATATGAGTTCATTAATTACCAATAAAACTAAGAAATGGCCCCTTTCTACTGCACCAAATATCCAGCTGGCATTCCCTTTACCCTTGTCCAGAAGAAACTGCAAGCATTCTTCTATTTTTTCTGTTGGTCAGTTAAGTTTAGTTCACATGATTGCCCATCCAGTAAGTAATATTACTTCCAGATCTTACCCTTTCAGTAGTTATAGTATAAGCTAATCAAGGAGTCTGACTACAATGACAAATTTGGAAATTTGATACCCCTACTGTTTCACTCGTACTATTTGTTCGACAGACCTAAGATATTACTACCCATCTACTGCATAAAGCTTCTAGTAGCAGCCCAAGTATAAGTGTTAGCAGTGTATCTCAGCATTGCCAGATATCACAAGACTATGTTGCTGCGAACTACCCACATGAACTGTTAAGATTTATTCGTTTTTTAAGTATTACTTAATAATAATCACCCCAATTTTTGATCGATTGTTTCAGTGATTCCCATTGAGTTTTTTGCTGTTTTCCCTTTTTGCCCTGGCTTTTCTCATGCACTTGACCAAGTAGTTGGGCCTAATACGTACTCTATTGTGCAATATTGCTGAATGTTAAATTTGGGCAGCCCAGCTGAGCAATATGTGCTTGAAACTGTATCTAGCCATACAGTTGGAATTCTGAAAATCAATATTATTTTATGGTGTGCTGATTCACACATATAGTAAGTGCTACCACCCTGATGTTTCTGATGGATATGTCAATATCTAGAGCAAAAGGACAGATAACTATACCCCCACCCCCTCCCCCCAAATAAATAAATATAAAAAATAATATAATCCAGTTGTTGTCATGCTAGACATGGGCTTGTAGTTTTAGAAAATAGCTCCCACATGAAGGGAAGCTAGAAATTCCATACGCAAATGTTCAATGATTCCTCAATGGGCAATGGAACGACTGCTTTTCGTGTTGGATTGTATCATCAATGCTTACATATGTGTTTGCTTCATATGCTTTGTGTTTCAATTGTAGCCCCACTGAAGAATGCGCTTGATTGGGCTTCTAGAGGGAAGAATTGCTGGGCAGATAAACCTGCTGCGATTGTCAGTGCAGGAGGTGGCTTTGGAGGAGGTAGATCGCAGTACCATCTCCGTCAGGTTGGGGTATTTTTAGATCTTCATTTCATCAACAAGCCAGAGCTATTTGTCCAAGCATTTCAGCAGCCACCCAAGTTTGACAGCGATGGAAATCTGATTGATGCGGAAATCAGAGAGCGGATCAAGCAAGTGCTGTTATCCCTTCAGGCCTTCACTCTTAGGCTCCAGAAGAAGGGTTGAAGCAACACAAAACCGTCTTAATCTGCATTTCCCGACATTTTACTTCACATTCAAGTAATGTATTGTCAGCAGGCTGAAACGTGTAATAATCCCATGCTCTCCTGTTTGTAGAGGGTTTAATGATTTGATCACATCTATACAAAGTATGGTTTATTTTTTCCCTTCAGCTGTAATGATACATCGACGCACTCCCTTTCGTAAAGCATTTGGGTTTTTTTTCATACGGTAATCAGATACATACATCTCCTGCAAGTTCTGTCCTTTTTGGCAGTATACTACAATATTTCATAAATTCGTCATTCTCTATGATTATACAAATGCAATATTAGGTCATACTACTAAGGTACCCGTGAGTTGTAACGGGATAAAAAAGAGATGTTTAAAGACATCAATAGAATGTCGCTCTATTTTGTGAACATATGTGCTAAAAGTGACGCACGTATATTTTTTCACAACAATCACGAGTGTCTTTCTCAAACTTCTCTCTCTAGTAATCACATATATTTCTTCTTTCCTCTTTCTTCATCATCCCCTCAGCTTTGCCCCTAGCTTTGTCGTTTCTTCGCTATGTTGTCACTACCATTATATGCGTGCCTTTTCCAACTTCAGTAGATCTCCATCATGTTTCTCATGGTCTCTACTCGTAAAACTCCAGAATTAATTAAAGAAAGGTCAAAGTTATTAAAAATCGAGATTGACCGAAAATCCAGGACAAAGATATAAATTTGACCATGGTTGTGTTCGTCTCATCGAATTGATCAGGATAGACTATAAGCTTGTTCAAATCAGATTCATAATTTTTGGAGAGTTCGATCAATATAGGCCATCGGATTTTACTTATCTCCTAATCCGACTCAATTTCGAAAAAAGAAAACAATAAAATCCACCCAACCCCTGTTCTCTCGTCTCTTTTAACCCTCCCTCCAAGCCGCCACGCCCCTTTCCATGCCGCCACCACCGTGTGCCGTCACTGGTAGAACTATAGCTATATCTACGCCTCTCAACAAAATCCTAAATTGAGCTTCTTGACACAATTTGGGTCACTTACCTTTTTTGATCTATCGCTATTGTTTTCATATCTTTAATTTCATATATCCAAATCAAGTAAACGAATGCATTACAAATATATATATATAATTTCTAACAATTTTATTGTTGAGCCTAAATTTTAATTGTACCATTAAGACCACTTAATCACACTCGACAAATCTAAGTGCTAGAAAAACAACATAACAGTAACAAAATTTTGGCCGTAACTTTTGAACCACAACTCCGATTTGGGTAAACTCAGTACCGTTGGAAAGCTTATGATTAAGCCTACAACTTCTCAATTGCTTCAATTTGAATCTCAGCATAGTTTGGTCACAAATTTTGAATTAAGCTCGTTATTCTTGTTGGATCAGTGGCTTCCGACAGAGGGAGGTGAATGTCGGTTTCAAAATTTTCTTCTGAAAACAAGAACACAATGCAATGTATTCAAATCAGAAAATGCAGCGAAAAACCATCGATAAAAGCAATCAAAATCAGTGGAGCCAAAACCAGACAGATCAGAAGTCCTGGAGTAGAAATATCGGAAGTTCCGACCTTACCAGAAGTTTCGAAGTAACCCTATTTCTGAACTCTCTAGAAAAATCGAAACTTCTGACTTCCGGGTTGGAACTTCCGATGTGGATCGAAACTTCTAGAGCGAGAAAGTCGGAGCTTCTGATATTGACAAAAACAGCAGACTGTCGCTCGGAAAAACGTTTGCAGATTTTGATCTGCCTAACAGAATTGGATGAAATTTTGCACAGTGGTAGACAAGAGACTTATGAAGCTATTCCAATTGGAATCATGTCAAAAGATTGTCTGTGCTAAGAGAAAATGTCAATTTACTATCTGTTATTTTCTAACTTCAAAAACCAGCCCTAGCTAATGAGTGAGCGAAAATCAAATTCTTGATTCCTAGGACCTTGTGAGGTATGTTGATAAGGAATTAACACGAAATCATCTCACATATCCTAGCTACATATTACAAGCCCCATAAGACAAGATTGGATCCTCAAAAAGAATCAAACTTAAAAACCCCAAAGACTTGTCTTTCCTCCAATATAGATCTGAGATCAAGATGGAAATGAGAGTTTTTTCGGGTATGCTAGGATGGAATTAACATGAACATGATCTTTCATCACTGCCATATCCAAGAGATCTCAAAAAGACATAGGCAAGAAAACAAAAATCCAAAAGAGCAAGAGAGAGAGAAAGAGAGAGAATTTTACACGTACTCTTTCTTGAAACTCTTTTTGTATTGATTTTCATGATGTTTAAAAGCCTCTCCACTTAAGCCAAAACTCTCTTGAGCAACTCTTATAAAAGATTGTCCAAACATTAGGGTTTTACAAACCCAACATCTCCTATTTATAGTGGAAGGGGCATACCCCTCTCCACTTGGGCCTTAAAGCCCATCTAAGGGCACGCATCTCAAAGCATCTAAGCCACCTATCCACTCTCAAACCTTCCTACCACCGCAAGCCTAATCCTAAACCGTATCATTAGCCGTCACCGTGATTTCTTTGATTTTGCTTCGATGGTGTCCGCACTTTTACAAAAATGCCCTCGCACCAACTTGGTCCTCACGTCTTGTCTCCACCTTTGCCTTGTCCGCTAAGTCTCCGTCTTGAGCCACCTGATGTCGTCGCCATCACCTTGATCGCATCTCTGCCCTCCAGGCGTCATGCCAATCCTCGTGATCGAACCACCGTCACACTCATTAACCCTGCACACTAGTAGACAAGCAAACCGGTTGCGAGCACAAGTTTTCCACTCTACCCAAGTTAGTCGAGAAAATAATTCCATCAATTTTTACGAGACAACTTTACCAAACTCTAATATATCAGAAAAACTCGTGGTAAAAAAGTTTTCACTATCGGAACATCTAGTTCCTGGATCAGAACCTCCGATTCTCACATCCACGGTCTGAGGGCTGAGTCTAGAGATTGAATTTGTTCCCTCTGGAATTGAAGGTCGGAGCCTCCGACTTCAATTTCAACTCCATATACATGATCTAGAAATCCACCAGACATTCACTGAAGCCGAGTCCAGAACCTGAACTTGGAGCCTCTGGAAATGGAAGTTGGAGCCTCCGACTTCAAACTCGGGAATTCCGACTTCGAATCATATAACTTCTGAAACACAATGGAACATCCGGTTCTTGAATCAGAACATCTGGTTCTCACAATCCTCGGAGCTTCCAAAAATGAAAGTCCGAGTCTCCGAATTCAAACTCAGAACTTCCGAAACACATCGGAATTACCGATCATTAAACCGGAGCCTCCGGTTTTTCTAGAGCGCTAAAAACATAGTCGAGATTGGATCTTCCGAAATGCATCGGAAGTTCCGATCAGAACACCGGAACATCCGATATACACATTTCAAACATAAATGTTGAATTCTTACAACCTAACATTCAACTCCAATGACAAACTCTGTGGCAAAGTATTCATCATCTGAAACCTAGAGAAGCAATACAACTCCCTCTAGGTTCTACAGTTCTAAATTTCAAAACCATAGATCACATACCGGGCATGATTTCTTCCAATTCCGTCCATAAGTCCTCATATAGGGACTAACTATAGACCACCTTTGCAGCATGATATTCGAATTTGATATGAATTTATTGAATTTGACCAAAATCCTAAAATTTCCCGTCTTATTCCTCCCTTCTTCTTCTTCCTTCTTCTTCCTTCTCCTTCATCTTCTACTCCTCCTTTCCCCTCCTTCTCCTTCCTTTTCTTCTCCTTCCCCCAATCGAGCTCCTCTTCTTACCCTTGGTCGGTGGCTACGATAGCCTAGCTAAGAGGGGAGGCAACTGGCGGCGGCGGCACACGGTGGTGGTAGCGCGGCAAGGGACAACAACATCTTCTTCCTCCCTTCTTCTTCTTCCTCCTTCTTCCTTCTCCTCCCCTTTTCCCTACTTCCTTTCCCTTCTCTTTTCCTTCCCCCAACCGAGCTCCTCTTCCTTCCCTTGGCCGGTGGCTAAGGCAACCTAGCTAGGAGGGGAGGGCGCTCAGCCGGGGCAGCGGCGCACGACAGGGGCGACGGTGACTTCTTCCTCCCTTCTTCTTCTTCCTTCTTCCTTCTCCTCCTCTTCCTTCACCTCCTTCCCTTCCCTTCTCTTCTCCTTTCCCCAACCGAGCTCCTCTTCCTCCCCTGGGGCAGCCCAGCTAGGAGGGGAGGCGGGTGAGACGGAGGAGAGAGAGCACGGATTGGGCGGGTTTTTTTTTGAAATTGAGTTGGATTAGGAATTAGTTAGAGAAGAGAAATTTGTGTGAGTTATTTGAGAAAATGGGGGATATTAGAGAAGACAAATATGTGCGAATTAGTTGAAAAAAATAGAGGAAGTTAAGAGTTAGTTAGAGAAGGAAAATTTGTGCAAGTTAGTTGAGAGAAATAGAGAATGTTAGGAGTTAGTTAGAGAAGAAAGATTTATGCGAGTTAGTTGAGAAAAACATGAACATATATTACAAAAATGTCACCGCCTCAATCCTGACCATTGATGAGGGATCGAATGATCTGCAGAAGAGCGACGTACCATCACCAACATCACCAACTCGTGTTAAATATATTAGGTGATATGAATACAATATGCCAGTTATAGAATCCCATCGTTTTCATGCATAAGACATAACTTCTCCCCATTTTTAGGTTTAATTATCCATCAACTTTTTTTTATTCACATCATGTGGTGGCCTGTCAAACTGCCATCAAGGGTAAGCTATCTGATATTTTTGATAAAGTGTTTGTTTGTAAGTTCTTAAAGCATGAATGGACTAGATGGAGCAATGGAAGTGAAACCCCACGTCGATCTTGATATATGGGTGCCCAGATTTATGAACTGCTGATCCCATTGAGAAGGAGAAGCTTTTGTACTACTAAGCAACATGCGTTCCAAAAAGAAGAAGAAAAATTGACATTTTGTGTACTCTCTGCGGAAGCAATCCAGGATTTCAGGTACCGGATGATAAAAGAAGCGCAATTCTTCAAAGAAATCGTCAAGATTACACACATATGTGCCATGAGATACAGTGTTGCAGTGAGTACGTTTATGTGCTGATGTGAACGTGACTAATTTGGCATTGACGTACGGATTCATGTAGGAGAACCTGAGGACCAGAGTGGCATCAGACCTAATCCAACCAAACACTGTGGTTTGTGAATATGCTACGTGAGTGACTTCAGTCTCCCGTGGGCTTGTACTCTTGCAGAACGGGGTGTGGTGTGAACAAGCGTGGCGAGCACGTTCTACAAATCAGCCAATCTTTGCTGCATGATGTCCGGAAGCAGCGGCACCAGCCGCCATGCAGTTACTCCACTTTGCAAGGTTGCCTTTTTTTTAGATAATGAAAGTTTTTATTGTCTCGTAGCATCAAGGCGATGCGTCTAAGTTCAACTCCTGGCCTCTGCATCCGCAGATACACACAGCCACCAAATTTTCAAAGTTACTAAAATAGGGCAACACAAGTCAAGGAAAGACCACATGGCCAAAGCCCCAGTTATACAAACCTGGAACATGAATAAAAGAGGAACAATTGAATTAAAGCAAAATGGCTGAAGGTGCTTCTCATGATGGCTGGTATGAAAGTCCTCCAGGTGCTGTCAGACGAAATCTAGACTTCCATCCGTGGCCTGTAAAGATCTGTTGGACCACTGTCTCTAATCTCACACACGCCACGAGTGCCAGCTTGTGGCGTACCTGGTTTTGAGGCCGGATAAACCCATGTGTTTACCATGCTAGTCCCATAATCAGTGGCTAGCACATACAAGCACTTGATAGCATAGACATGTAATACATCATTCATTACACAAATATCCATATTTGGTCTTTAATAGTACAAACCAGGCCTATCGGCCGAATTAAAACTGCAGCGGAAAGAAACACGCGGTAGATAACCAATCTGTATGCCAAACCACAGGCAACTGACTGGGGGTTGAAACCCTACGTTTCAAAGTCACTGTCGCTATCTCCGGTCTGGTACTCCTCCTCATCATCTGGCCACATAACAAGCCAGGTGAGTACATTGAATGTACTCGCAAACTTCCCACCGGGGAGTTTGATACGGATAAATATGCATGCGGGGTATTTAAAGAAATGGCTCTAACCTATGTTTTATATTGTGCGAGAAAGTAAGTTTGCATGAAATACATAAATAGATATTAAAAGCGGTTTTCATAAATTTCCATGGTATTCCGAGACGAACCTCTGTTCATCTTTTCCTTCCCGCTACAACGGGATTCATTTCTTTGCTTTTCGTTACAACGGAAAGTCTCTTAATCACCCGCTTCAGCGGGGAGTCTCAGCTCACCCGTTACAACGGGGATACTAGGGTTTGCCCGAATCCACGGGGAAATCCCTTCTTCACTCTTCCCGACACAACGGAAACTTTTCAGGTCGCTCTGCGATCACGACGGGTCGTGTCCTTAAACCCATAACCACATTTTAGGTTTTGAAATCCAATCTACTTTAGTGTGGCCTAACCAAGTTCATCCATGACCGTGGGCACGGCTATTCGAATAGTTTAAACCCTCTGCAGAAGTGGTACGGCTTTACCCACACGATGTATGTCACCCTGGGCATACTGTGCACTGCATACCATCAGAGCTCGTACAATGAGACTCTTCACCGGAGTAAACCTAGCCATGAACCCGCTAGAAGGACATGTCCCAAACCTAGCTTGAGTCAGTATCATCGCTTGCAAGGAGGTTGGTGTTCCAACTTTGTGGCGAACAAGCCATCGCTTTCCCGTGGAAACTTTTCTCTACAGAGGCTACAACCTCATCTGCACGCTCCACACTGCCTACGGGTTCATGCTAGTCTCAGACCGGGTACTAGGTCAAGTCCTTCCCATAAAGGATATGTGGATGTACGGTAAGACTTGGCCAAACGGCACTTAAGCTCGGTACTTATGTGATCCGAGAGGGACTTCACACCACATCCGTAAACAGGCAGCGAGAACCACGTCGGGCATTACCTCGCTTTTAATAAGCTTCCTGCTTTTCCCATTCATTTCCGACCTAGATCAAAATCTTCTCCATTTTATTTTTAGGTTTTAACAAAACCTTTTTGCGGTAAAATATCCCAACCCATGGATATACTACCTTCATACACCTTTGGACACGACGTCCGTTTCAATCATTTCACCACATGAAATATGGGGTATTTCGTCCCTTTTTGAAAACCTAGTTTTTCTACTGCAGGGCTAAGCCGAGTAAGTATATATACACTACCCTAAGTTTCTGATAATTTTTCCAGAATAAGTAGTCCTTAGGGTGTCAAGGAGTTCAGGGTCGGACTAGGGTTTCCTAATTAAGCATCGGATATAACTTCGCTACATAAAATAACGGGTCGTAAAACATAGCATACATGTTTCATAAACAAAATATTATTTCGTAAACTTGGGATTCAACATGATCAAGGGTGGAAAGCTTGCCTGGCAGTTCCTGGCCTTGTTCCGAACGCGGGTATGCTTCGGGTTCCTCCTGACGAACGTACCTCACACCGTCAACTACACGTTTCAAAGAACGTCAATAAGAACCAAACGACATGAAACATCAGAAAGGAAAGTCAGTATAGAACACATGCCATGCTTGCAAGATCATGCCGAGGAAAAGGAAAGTTGATGCTTTTATATTTTATGCGGGGACTTTATGAATTAGGGTTTCATGCTTATAACATTCTTTGCTCGGAAACCCTAGGCTTAACATGATGGATGAAGAGTCCAGAGGCTTGATGGTTTTAAAAGTACTGGAGAAATATTTTCGAAAAGGTTCAACAGGTTTGGGGTGCTATAAAGAAAACATATATATTTGCATGAAGTTGATATTAGGGTTCCTAGGGTTACTACGCTTTCTTCATCTTTTGAACTATGTAACATATGCATGTATATGTGTATTTTATGCTAGGGTCCAGAAAGATCAGACCCTAACATGGTGGAAATTATTGGAATTGGTCATAAGTTCAAAAGAAGTTTCAAAAGAAGTTTGAATTCAAAAAGAATATTGAATTACTCTCTATACAGCAAGAAATGTTTGAGCTTTTGAAAATTTGTTTGAACCAAAAGATGGGAAATATTTTTGGGAGCAACTTTTATTTTGGGGGTTTGCCAAGAACCGGTCGTTTAGACCTTGAACCGGTTGAACCGAGATTATAACCGGTTCTGGAAACAAAACTGGGGTTTTTCTGTGGTTTACGCTTTCTTCAGAGGACTTTACGCTTTCTGGGTTGCAAAACGGAGGGAGGTCGGGGTGTCTTCAGTGGCGCTGTTGGGCCGGTGGAAAAGCTCGGACCACCGGTCGGTGTCGGCCCTTGCTTCCTCTGCGCGGGACCAAAACCCGCTGGGGTCCAGCGGTCAGCGGCGTTGCTTACCCCTTCGGGTAAGTGACCCGACTGCCGACCAGGTAGGGTGAGCACGGCGCCGGGGTGAGTTCCCGCCGGCGGCGTCGGAGATAAATTGGGCGCTGAGGTCGGGATCTCTAGAAATTAAAAAGGGGAAATGGCTTGGGAGTGGATGGTGAATGCTTTGAGAGAAGAAATTTTTGTCATGGAGAGCTCGGTTGAAGCAATTTTGAGGAGACAGAAGGGAGGAGCTTCCTAGCAATGGTGGCAAGGGAAACTTGGGGAAGACGAATTGGGGGCTTGATTCGTGCTCAGGGAAAGGGGTGGAGGTACTGCGATGAACTAGGGGGGGGCTCGGCATGCCTTTAATAGGCTGGTCACCGAGGACAGTGGGACGGTAGCCGCCATGCTAGCTCAAGCTCGGTGGGGGCGGCACTGCTAAGCTGATAAGGGCGATGCCGAGGTGACTAGAGAGCAGGAGGAAGATGGAGGCGTGTTGGTATGTGACGGCAGTGGTGAATGGGACCGAGGTCCACGGGTGGCAGACTGATGCCGATGGATGGCATGGGACTGGTGCCGTGCACGCCCAGGGCAAGGCCAGAGCGTGTCCAGATTGGCATGCACGCGCACACGCATGCCCTAGGGTGTTGGGGGAGTGCACCAGTATGTCAACGGTGCTGTGGTTCCTCAGAGAGAGGGCGTGAAGAGCTGGGCACCAAAGATGTGTAGGGCTAGGTTAACCAAAGTGTCTGCCCAGGTCGGTGAGAAGTGACCTTGGAGTGGAAAACTATGGAGCAGGAGGTCTTACAGAGGTAAGGTTGATGGGGCAGGGTGCCTTAGGGCAGTAAGGACCCTGGTAGAAAGTTTGGGGTAAAAAGGAGGAGAGATAAGCTTGATTTCATGGAGAGAAGGAAAAATGCACAAGTTGTTCGACCGAGTTTTTGGAAAAAATTTGAACTGGAGGTGCACATTTTTTTGCACATTTGGGACTTTGGTACTAAGATAAGCATTGAAGAATTTTATGGGATTTTTCTGAACAAGATTTGGAAGGGTTGCAGTTCAAGGTGCAAATGTGACCTCAATTCAAATTTGGATGTATCCAAAGATTTTTGAACTGGGCCCTCAAATATTATTTCATATTTGGGTGACAAATAGTTTTAGAAAGTTTATGAAATTTTTCTAGAATTTTTGGGTAGAATAAAACACATGTGATATGGATTTTAGTGTTTCTGCCTAAGGGTTAATTAATTAAGGAATGGGACGGCAGATTGAGTTTTAGGGTTTCGGGCGACGGCACGGGGAATATGAGGTATGAGGGAGATTAAGATCAATAATCTGAGGGCTGGGAGCAAAGATGAGTGGGTTGCCACTAGGGTTTTGGTTTGGAAAGGTGCTCGGGCGTATACGGTGCGTGTGTCCGATTTAGGGTTTTATACGCACATGCGATAATGGGGTTGCGACTTGGGTTCATTGCACGACGGTGCAACCTAACTCGAGTGCTCTCATAAAATGACATGCTTCGAGAAGAACTGAAATCCAGATATGCATGGCAAATCTAATCGAAGAACATATACGCATATATGTGTTTTAGGGTTTAGGTTTTCGAAAATCGGGTTAGTTAAAAACAGGGTGTGACACAGCTCCTTGTCCTCTTGCCATTGCAGCAACACCCAGGATCGCAGCCAATAGATACACAAGTACATCACCTATAAATGATTAAAAATATTCTTCTTGTCAAAAACTATATCATTTCGGCACAGCCATATCGCCCAACATAAAGCGGTTGCTCCAACCAGCAAACTCCCCCTAAAATTCTTATTTACCCCACAAAGCCAATTATCAAACATATCAGTAGTACTCTGAGGAGGAGGGAGACCGGATGCCACCTGGATAATACACCAAGCAAAATGTGTGAAATGACAGTCAAAGAACAAGTGCTGGATAGTCTCCTAGTGATCACAAAAAGAACACTTCGTACTACCCTACCAATTTTGTTTAGCGAAGTTGTCCTTGGTTAAAATAACGCCTTGGCGCAAGAACCATAGGAATACCTTAATCTTTAGCGACACCTTCAGTTTCCACAGTCTCCTATTGGATATAGGGATGTCTTTATCTATCAAAGCAAGGTACATTGAATTGACAGTAAACCACTTACTACGATGTAATTGCCAAATAAAAACATCCCTATCATTTGAGATATTTACCTGTATAAAAC
Organism: Stipa capillata; assembly: GCA_019208055.1. Classification (NCBI taxonomy): domain Eukaryota; kingdom Viridiplantae; phylum Streptophyta; class Magnoliopsida; order Poales; family Poaceae; genus Stipa; species Stipa capillata. The sequence goes on along the minus strand of JAGXJF010001414.1, from coordinate 44,784 downwards.
GTGGCAATAGATTGTTCAACTCCGTCAATTTTTGACCAACTAATGATCAGCGAAAAGAAATGTCCGGAGGAGTCGATGCCAAGACCGCGATGACTGTGGTATGCTTATGTCTTACGACGTTGAACAGGTTAGGGTATTGTAAAGCAAGTGGTGTATTTCCTAGCCATGTATCCTCCCAAAACCTAATCTGTGAGCCGTCTCTAATATCAAAGGCACCATATCTAAAAAAATGTTGTTTTGCCTTCATTAGACCCGCCCAGAAGTGAGAGTTGCCTGGCTGCTAACTTACTTGGGAAAGGGCTGTTGAACCTAGGTATTTATTACGAATGATCTCTTGCCAAACTCCATCTTCATTAAGTAGTCTAAACAACCACTTACTTAGAAGACAGACATTCTTGACATCAAGGTCATGAAAACCTAGCTCGTCTTGATCTTTTGGACGACATAATATATTCCACCTTGCCAACCGATACTTCTTCTTCTGATTGTCACTTTGCCAGAAAAATCTAGACCGAAAGTAATTCAATCTCCGAAGGACTTCCCTCAGAATTTTGAAGAAAGATAGCATGAACATGGGTAAGCTGGTAAGAACTGAGTTGATTAAGACCAATCGGCCTCCGTAAGATAAAATTTTGCCTTTCCAACTACTCAGTTTCTTTTCAAAACGCTCCTCAATTCCTTTCCAATCTATGTTTAAAACTTGCAATAGTGTATAGGAATGCCAATATATCTAAAGGGGTAGGAGCCCAACCCGCAACCAAAAAGTTGTGTATATTGCTCCTCCATATCTTTAGCTTCTCCAGAGCAATACAAGTCGCTCTTATGGAAGTTAATCTTTAACCCCAAGAGTTGTTCAAAAACGCACAACAATAATTTCAAATTTTTGGCTTGTTCAATGTCATGGTGTAAGAACAGAATAGTATCATCCGCATATTGCAAGATTGATAGACCGTCCTCGACTAGGTGGGGCACTACCCCCCTTATTTGCCCATCTACCTTAGTCCTCTGAATAAAAATAGCGAGCATGTTGGCAACTATATTAAACAACATAGGGGACATAGGATCCCCTTGTCGGAGGCCCCTTTTGATCTGGAAATAAGGCCCGACGTCATCACTAATTTTAATAGCAACGCCACCCCCTATAACAAAGTTCTCAATCCAAGAACACCACTTCGGGGAGAACCCTTTCATCCTCAGGGTCTGTTGTAGGAAATCCCAATTAACCTTATCGTAAGCCTTCTCAAAATCGATCTTAAAAATGACACCGCCCAAGTTTTTGCGGTGTAATTCATGCACAGTTTCATGTAGGATGAGCACCCTGTCTAGGATATTCTGCCCTTGCATGAAAGCTGTTTGAGTAGCACGAATCATTTTGTCCGCCACTCTGGCGATCCTGTTGGTTGCCATTTTAGTGAAGATCTTCAAAATAACATTAAGAAGACAAATGGGTCTGTATTGTTGTACTTTTGAGGCATCCTGGCATTTCAGAAGTAACGTAATTACCCCGAAGTTAAGACTAAATAACGGAAGTTGCCCCTTTGGAAATCGTCAAACAGAGCCATCAGATCGTCTTTAATCGTTTCCCAAAAGACTTGATAGAATTCTGCCGGAAGGCCATCCGGACCAGGTGCTTTATTGTGTTCCATTTAAAACACTGCATCCCGTATTTCCTTTTTAGTGAAGTCTTGTGTGAGAAACACATTCTCATCATCTGACACTTGGGGGATATTATGTGTAATTGATTCATCCACGGAGAAAAAGTTTTTCACGGGAGGACCAAATAGACCTTTGTAATAATTGGTATGTATTGTTTAAGGTGTGCATCACCTTGGATCACACCCTCAAAATGGTGTATTTGTTGTTTATGATGTTTGCTATTAGCAAGAAGATATCTCCTTCCATCAGGAGTTTAACCTTAGCTCTTTAGTACCATTTTAATTCCTCCTCTCGTAATAGCCGTGCTAAATTGTCCGATGCTTGTTGCAAGGTTGCCTGTTCACGATTGCTTGCGTAAACTCGTCATCACTGGACCCGGACATGCATGGACAGGAAAAGATGCATGTTTGCGTTGACACATGGTGATCTCCGCCACCACCTCCACTTACTTATGATAAGGTTAAATGAAATTGGACCAGTGTCCTATGCACCCCGCCGGAATGACCCTATATGGATCCGCCTGTGGAAAGTGTAGCTTTCACTGTCAAGATTGGAGATCGAGTGTTCAGTACCAAAGTAGGACATATAAACCATCCCAATCACTATTTATCAGAAGAAAATCAATTAAAACCATTATGGTACTTTATATTATTTTATTATATCTTCTAATTTTTTTCACAGAACTATATCTTATGGCTTAATTTTTCATAGATAATCTAAACGGATCAATTTAGAACGCTTGATAGCAAACCTAACACATGGACCCACTCACCAACACTTACATGATGCTCACGTGGACACTGGATTGAAATGGGCATACATGTCTAACTTGTGAGCCTTCTTTCTTCTTCCCTTTCTCTTCTCCTGCCTTCTCTCCCTCTCCTAGCGCGGCCGCAGAGGTGAGCACTATTGGAAATATGCCCTAGAGGCAATAATAAAGTTGTTATTATTCTATTTTCACGATCATGATTAAGTTTATGTTCTATGCTAGAATTGCGTTGGTTCCTGAATATGAGATTCGGAGGGAAACCCAATTGGATGTGTGGAATAATAAAACACCAAACAGATCCCTAGTCAGGCCTCTAAACTAGCTCATATATTGTTGATGGTCTTGTTTTCCTGATCATGGGCATTGTTAATGTAACAAGGATGCCGGCAATAATGGGAGCACATTGTTAGGATAACGATGGTGTTGGATAGACCCCCTTATGAGATACTGCGAGATCACAGTGTCAATTTGTTATCGGTATCTTCTCATAATGTGTTAACGTTCACTTGCGTCCTTAGACCATGAGAATATCGTAAACCAGGATACCGGATGGTTGCATTGGGGTCATCAAACGTTACTTCGTAACTGGGTAATTATAAAGGTGACTTTCGGGTACACCGGAAAGTATGCCGTGGTTCCAGATATGTCAAGACTGGGATTTGCCCCTCCGGCGATGGAGAGATACACTCTGGGCCCACTCAGTATTACGGTGTCCAGCATCGCCTGGCCAGGTATTGTGACTAAAGGGTTAGTCACGGGGATACCGGAATACGAAAACGAGAAAAGAGTACAAACCGGTAACGAGGATAACTAGGTATGGTGATCAAGGAGTTGATCACAGGAATACCTTCAAAGTCTCGCCTCGGGTTGTGTAACGTATCGTGAGGCAAAAGGAATTGTATGCGACAATACAAGGTTTGCTCGATAAAGATCTTCGATGATATGTGGGAGTCGTTATGGGTGACCAGATCCTGCTGACGATTATTGGCCGGAAGGTGTTCCGGACATGTCCACATATGCTCGAACCTATAGGGTCACACGCTTAACGTTCAGTGACATTTAGGGATGCTACGATTTCATGGAGAACGAGAGAGAAGGGTTCCGAAAGTGTTTTGGAGGATCTCGGAAGTGTTCCGGGAGGTCCCGGAGTGTTCCGGTGATGTCCGGAAGTGGTTTGGAAGGTTCTGGAAGGTTCTAGAAGGTTTGGAAGCTTTCGGAAGGTTCAGAAGGATTCGGAGTTTCCCGGAACATTCCAGAAGACCCCTGCTGGTGGAGTTGGACTCCATCAGGGAGTCCCTAGTGGAGTTGGATTCCATCAGGGAGTCCCTAGCGGAGTCGAACTCCTCCTTCCCAGCCTAGCTGCCCCATCCCCTTTAAATAGAGGGGCAGGGCGCACCAAGGAGGTATCCCAAGCAGCCCTAGCCGCACCTCCCTGGCCGGCGCCTTTCCCCTTCTAGTTGGCTACGGCCTCCCCTTCCTCTCTCCTCTAGATTGGATCTAGTACAGCTGCCGGCGCGCCGCTGCTACTCCATCTCGTAGATTCCCGCTGCTCCTAGTGTGCTGGTCCACACGTTGCCGCGGTGTTGCTGATACGGTACGCGTGGATACCTTGGAGACATCGTACACTTCAGCGTTTGATCGGGCGAATCTTCGCGAGGAGAACACTCTCACGGCTGGGAGGTATAACCTAGCTGCGGGAGTCGGAGGACTTCATCGACATCATCAACTTCTCCGCTGTGTTGACGTGATCGTCGAGGGTATGATATCGTTACCTACACCTCGATAGTGTTTCTTGGTTTGGTTCGTGCGCGGTAAAAATTTTGTTTTGCGTAGCACGTTCCCTAACAAGCACGGCAAAGGAGTCCATCGCCTGCGCTCAATGACGCTGCCTTCTCAGCCACCATCATCGCAGGCTCATCTCCCTTCCTCCACCTCGGCCTCCCTGATCCTCGCACTTGGATCTATGCCATTCTAGCCACCATGCTGCTGAGGACGACCCGAGTGCTCTTGCCATACCTCCAGCCCGCGCAAGTTTGGTGAACTCCACTTGGTGAAGAAGGAGCGCAAATTATGATGATCCCAGCGCTCGACTGGCTCCGAACGCTCAACTTGTCCCACCTTGCCACCCTTACCCCTTAGGCCCCAGTGAGCACGCGCACATAGAGACGTTTGTGGAGTTGCCATGGCTACTAGTTCGGCTGCGGCGACGCTAGGGGGTAGAGACCAAGAGAGCGAAGGACGGAGAAGTGAAGGGGAAGAAGAATGGCAGGAGGCTCACAGGTGGGACTCTATCCATCTCGACCTAATTTTCATTAAGCGAATCTGTTATTTGTTATGTCAGATTTGCTGACAAAAGTCTGGAAGTATACTATCTATAAAAAATTAGACTAGGAATTGTGATTTTACAAAAAAATATAGTAAAGTGATATAAGATACCTCAAAATTATGGTTTTAAATTATTTACTTTTTTATTGGACCTACTGCCTGCTTGAGCCTTAAGTGATGCCAGTGTGCCACTAAAGCACTATTGAACCACCCCAACCACTACAATGGTGGTGCTAGGTCCAAAGATCAAAATAGCTTTGTCTCATTCATTGAAAAAAGAGTTTGATGATGAATAGTACAGTATCCCGCATACTAGGGGTATCCGTGTACAGATCCCCGGGACTTTAGGAGGGTACGACATATCCGGTAAGGATCCCTGGACGACAAGGTAACCCCTCTCAAGAAGGGAAGGCTCCCCTTAAACTGGGAAGTCCATCCCGACGTTCAAGGAGACCAGAGTCCTACTCGGGCGTAAGTCCACATCCAGTACGACCCTGGGAACCCCCAATATAAGGATCAGCAATCCCATAGGGGAGGACAGGTCCAACAGGTCTTTCTAGTCACAGCACAAGCAGCATAGGATCTCAGGAGGCGAAGCCCTAGAAGACCCGCTGCCTCGAAGGAGTCGAGCCCGGCGGTTTAGCTAGATTAGTCTACGATTAGGCCTATGGTAGCCATTAACATACACCCCCCATTGTAAGCGTGTTCTCCAATCAATATATAGCAACAGGACGTAGGGTTATTATCCTGAGGGAGGCCCGAACCTGTATAAAAACGGTTGTCCCCTGCTGTCAGAGCTCCTGGCACTTGGGCCCTAGAGGTCCCTACCTGTAACACCCAGATTCGACAATTAGGGTTTGTCTCGCATTCATGCATACATGTCATCATATCCGTGCATGAAAACCCACACACACCCCCTGCTAAAACTAAAATACCATATGATGATACTTTATAGAATATGTACATATCTCATCCTCGAGGGACAAAGTTGCAAACACCAATCAACTTATTTGAGTTTTCACATAACAAAGTCATCGATAGGGGTGGAGGAAGCTATTGAACCCCTCAATGAAACCCTCATCCCTAACACCAAACTCTGAAAGAGCTAGAATTAGGATTAGGAGAATGGAGAAATTTCTAGTGGATGAAAAGTCTCCAATTTCCCTAAATAGCTTCACAGATAAAAACCCTAGAATTGAACTAGAGACCAGGCCAAACCAGCTCCAAATCAGTTCAAACTTGTACAGTAGGTCCCCTAAAATGTTTTAAAACTCCTGTAAAAATTTCAGAATTTTTGGAGCCAAATTTACACATAAAATGACGCCTGGAATAGCACTGGTATTAAAGAAAAAGAATAAACTAAAAGAAAAAGAAAAGGGGAAGCAGGCCGAGGCCTATTGGGCCGCGTCGGCCGGCCCGCCAACCCCCGCCGCGGTCCTCCTCTCCCCTGGCAGCGAGCCCCGCCCATCAGCCCCACTCCGCGTCTTCTCTCTCTGTCGCCGGGCCCCACCTGCCAGCACTCCTCCTCCACGTCCCCGACGCCGGTACGCCGACGAGGGCGGTGCCCCGCTCCCGACCAGCGCGGTTCAAACCGCCGCCACCCCTTTAAAAGGGCCCTTCCAACAGCCTTCCCCGCTCTCCCCTCACTCCCTAACCCTAACCCTAGATCTAGCTCCCTGTACTCCCGAGCCCGAGCTCCGCAGCTGCGCCGTCGTCTTCCCCGTCGCCGACCACAGCTCCGGCGAGCAATCGCCGCCGTCTTGGTCCCTCCCGAGCTCCATCTTCCCCTCCTCGAGCTCCCCCTCCCCCTGCCTAACCCCCTCGTCTACTCCATCTCACAGATCTACGACCGGAGCAGCCTCATCACCGGCGACCGATCCTCCTCGACGTTCCCCACCGTCGCCAGCCCTCCCCCGACCACCTTCGTCTTCCCGTTCGTCGACATTAGCCCCCCGGTGAGCTCCTGGCTCCTTCTGCCACCTTCCCGAGCCCAGCCGGGCCCAGAAGCCAACTCCGGCGAGTGCTCCGGTGGAGCTCCACCGCCCGAGCTACCTCTCTGGCCGAAGCAGCGGGAGACAAGAGAGGGAGAGCGGAGAGATGGGGATGGGACGCGTGGCGAGCCTTGATTTGCTGATGAGTCCTCTCCGGCTGTCAAGTAGGGCCCACGGACCAGTAGGTGCGGTTATGAGCTAGGATTTTGGGGTAGGAACTCGGGTGGGTTTAGCAGGGTTAGATCCGAAGCAGAGAGAGAGAGAGAGAGATAGCGTTGGGTGCATGTAGCAATAAGGGTTTTATCTGTTTAGGGTTAATTTTTGTATAAAAATTCAAATGCTCATATCTTTTGAACCGTAACTCCAAATTTGCTAAATTTTATATATTTGAAAAGCTCTCGAAATTCTCTACAATCTGGATGAATCAAAATTTCAATTTGAGCACATGCATAGTAGGTTATGTAGGGGTTCGTTAGTTTCCCTTTCGCCGTGGACCGGCAAACCCTAACGCGACATTCATAGCTCCAAATTGTGAGCTTTTCCATTGTGCTGAACTCATGAATTTCACTACTTGCACTATACTAACATGCGTAACACTTTTGCCATGCCCCGCCACTAATGGCGTTAACCTTAATTCACCATTGCATTATAAAAAGGTCATGCATGCATGCTTAGTAGTACATATAGTCCCGACAAGCTAAATTAAAGTCATGCACATAATTGTAGCTCCTCGGCACCTACTAGTCACTTTAGACACATGCATCTCGCATAACTCATTCATGCATACATGCTGATTCTTAAATATCCTTTTTCCTGTTATTTTCCGGTATCGGTATCGCTCGCTTCAGAGCCCGAAGAAGGAGACCACCCGGCTTACGACTCCACGCAAGACCAGGAACAACTAGAGCAAGGCAAGCAGAGCTTGTTGCATTCCTTATATTCTATTACATGCCTGACTACTAGTAATGTGTGGATGTTTGATTAGCGATTATGATTGGAACTGCTTAGGATGGTTCGTAGAAGTTATTTCTCTGTGATGGTTGAGAATTTTAACTTGACGCCCTATCAACTCGGAACCATTAAAAGTGAGATGTGAGGGCCGAAGAGGGTAGGTGCACGATGGATACGATGGGTATATCTGGTGTTGTGAATGCGACCCAGGTGTAAGGGGAGTTTGTCGCTATACCCCTCTGAGGCCAGCTCCATCGTAGTACTCCTATTGTCACGCGTGGACATCAGCGGAAGTCGCCGCTATGGGTATATCTGATGGCAAGTCTCGGTCACTCGGAGCCTTGCAACCTCCGGGTGAGGAGCACTCGTTATATCCATGGTAATGGTACGGCCGGTGACGGACCGAGAGATTGATTGGAATGAATATGTGTTAGGTTGAGAACACTCATGGTCACCACCGGACTCACCACTATGGGGTATCTGATGGCAAGTCTCGCTCACTAGAGCTTTGCAACCTCTGAGTGGGGAGCACTCGATATTTCCCATAGTAGTTGGAGTTGCTGGGATGGTCCAAGGGGGGTTGATTAAATTAGATGGGCGTGGGCTGCCCCCAAACAACTTGGAATGTTATGGTTGATGTGCTCATGTTCGTATTGGGAATTATTTGAGATCTGGACTGTAAGTGGGAGTTGCTGTGTTCCTCCCTTGTTGCTATTCATACCATGTTTTGCTGTAATCTCGTTAGCTCAACTTGCACCATGTTTAATTATTGCTATACTAGCATGTGTAGGACATCTAATCAAGCACGAATAAGTCTTGCGAGTACCTTCGTACTCACCTAGGATATTCCTAGATCATTGCAGGTGAGCCAGTGGTCGAGGATTACTTCAATACCGCCTAGCTTCCGGTTTTCTTGGTTGGCTAACGACTCATGGGATAGGTTGTGACTTTTGGTCAGCGGCCGATACGCCGCTGTGGGACTCACTAAAACTTCTTCCGCTGTGTTTAGTCGTTTTCTAGTTGGATATGTTTTCGGTTATCACCGACTGATGTAAAATTTAATGGGTCCCCACGTGGACAACTAATAGTATTATCATATTGTAGTGCTTTGTTGCGATATACAAGTTGTTATTCAGGCTGCTCATACACAGTGCGTGAATGATATGAAGTGTATGGGTATGCCGTGAAGAGTTACAGCCGTTCCTCTTTTTACTAAGTCGAGCAGGAATCGGTTGAGTGACCCGCTGGCTGAGATGCTGTGCCGGCCAAGCAGGGTGTGGGCGCGTTCTACCGGGCTTTCGAGCGACCCACTAGCTTCCGAGCTAGGTTAGGGTGTGGGTAGAATCGCCAGGCTCCTCCGATCTTGCTTTGCGTGGTAGAATTCGGGAACGATTCTAAACCTTCACCGGATCAGGGAATCATATGTGGTTCCGGAAAGTTTAGTCGCTTCCGGCCGGCTTGCGTTGGGCAGGTGTCGGATCACTCCGCCTCGGTGAGTACGGCACAGGTACCGTGCCACCAGGTCGACTGGTCCTTTGGCCCTTGGCGACCATTCGTTCCCCTAATCATATGTGATTCCCGGGTCCGTGACACTACCCCCCAGTAATTATCATTCTACGAATATCGTAAGATCGCCGATTCACCGATCGTCGACAGATGGCGCCGACCGTGGGGACCTCTCCGGACCAAGCCGTCCAGGAAGAATCAGAGTCGTCAGGACGCGCAACTAAGCGCGATCAGATCCTAGCGCCGGTTGCCCAGCCCTCACCGGTTTCGACCGAGGAGGAAGAAGCAAACCCGGCAGGAAAACCGATCGCAATCTCGCCCCGTACTGGGTACTCGGACCAGGGTTTCTACGACAACTTTGGCCCTATGGACCCGTACCCGGTTACGGATCGAGTGGATTTCGGAGAGTACGCCCCTGGAGAGGACTCGGATGGCGAAGCAGATCACTGCAGAACCGAGTGCGCCAGGGCCTTCAGCGGGAAGTTGGTCTTGAACGACGACTTCCCGGCAGGAACGACCAGCCCCATGGTTGGAATCTCTCCTGCAAACTCTGATCGTGAGAACGATCAAGATCATACCCACGTCGCGTCCGATGAGGACAACGTGATGGAATACGAGTACACATCGTCCAGCCAAGGACCTCGGATGGTACTCGCGATCGACGATGGTCGAGAAGGCCTCGAAGATCAGAATCTGCCCGGGGGCTCGCAGCAGCACAATGCGATGGCTGCCTCCCACTTGAACGGGGGCTTACCCGCCGCCGGGGAAAGAACTCCTCGCCGGAACGGAGACTTGCCTGCCGCGGTGGAGAGATCCCCCCCGGGAACAAGGGAGTACGTGTCCCGAACTGCTCGAAGACTTGCGGAAGTGCGCAATCTGCTGTCACAGCCTCCTGTGGCGGATCTATCGACACCCGCGGGTGTGCAGTGGCTGCAACGGCTGGGGGCTGACCTCCAAGAGGCTCAGAACCAGGCCGAGTCTTCTCGAGCCCAATCGGTGACCCGTAGCTCTACTCGGGTGAACACCCCTCCTCCGCTAGAAGAACACGATCGGGAGGGACGACACCCTAGGAACAGGTCTCCTCAGGAGGAGCCACTGGTTGACCTCCGAGAACAGCTCGACAGGCGCCGCCGCCAAAGGGGCCAACAGGAGCAACAGCCTTCTCGGAGAAACCACGTACAAAACGCCAGTGCTCGGGGCCGAACCTCGACCTCGAATAGCAGCGAGAATGCACCTTATCGGGGGGCCTTCAGTGGATGCCAGGCACTATCCCAGGAACTCCGACAGGTACGCTGGCCTTCCCGATTCAAGCCCGGTTCGCTGGAATCGTACGACGGCACCACGAATCCCGTGGAATTCCTTCAGATCTACACCACCGTGATCGAGGCAGCCGGCGGAGACGAGAAGGTTATGGCCAACTATCTTCCTACCGCTCTCAGAGGAGCCGCTAGGACGTGGTTGACAAATCTACCCCTAGGAACGATTTGTTCATGGGGACAGCTATGCGACATGTTACTCGGGAATTTCCAGGGTACCTTCCCAAGACCTGGTCGGGTCGACGATCTATTCCTTGTCGTCCAACGACCAGACGAGACCTTCCGAGAGTTTACCAAGAGGTTTAGTGCAGTCCGCAACACTATCCCTGAGATAACGGACTCGGATGTCATCCGCGCCTTCACTCGGGGCAGCAGGAACGAGATGTGCACGCACGATCTGATCATGCGGCCACCGAAAACCACCAGGCAGCTCATGGATCTGGCCGAGAAGGCCGCTTGTGCGGAGGAAACCCTGCGATACATCAAGCAACAGCGGGGTGAGTCGACCAGTTCTCCCCTCCGGTCAAGGGGCGATTCGCGCAAGACTAAGCGCAAAAAGAAGCCCTCCGGAGGGAACAAGGAGAAAAGGATCAGATCCGACGAGGTAATGGCCGAGATCTCCGAAAAGCGCACCTGGCGACCACGCCCCAAGGATAAACCTACCACATCCTCCGACAAGTCATCCAAGCCTTGGTGCGATTTTCACTAGACCGACTCGCATGATCTGCGACAGTGTCGCATCTTCAAGAAGTATCTTCGGGAAGAAAGAGAGAAGTTCCGCGAGGAGAATCCTCAGGTCGCTAATAACAATCGGGAAATGACTTCCGACGACGATGACTCCACCCCTGAGCCTTTCTAGGGGCATGTCAGAGCAATCGAGCACATATTCGGGGGCTCAACCTCTTACGAATCCAAGAGGCAATACAAGGCAACCGCCCGAGAAGTTCTCGCGAGTGTTCCGAGGGTCCCTCGAGCGATCAAGTGGTCCGAGGTCATGATTTCTTTCGACCAGACCGATTGCCTCGAAAATTGTGCTCGACCATGACGATACCCTATTGTGGTCGAGCCAACGATCAACAACTGCCGAGTGGGTCGCGTATTAATAGATGGAGGGAGCTCCCTCAATATTCTATTCGCCAACGCCCTCGACGCCATGCAAGTGCCACGATCGTCTGTTCAGACGGTAACGCACGCTTTTCACGGTATCGTCCCGGGCTCATCGGCCACACCGATCGGGCAAGTTACGCTCCCGGTTACCTTCGGTACACCGGAGAACTTCCGAACAGAGAAAATCCTGTTCGATGTAGTCGATTTCGAAACAGCATACAACACTATCTTGGGACGACCTACTCTGGCCAAGTTCATGGCAGCTACGCACTACGCCTACCAGTGCATAAAGATGCCCGGCCCAAAAGGTGTCCTCACGATAAAGAGCTCCCCCAAAGAAGCACTCCTCTGCGACAAGCGCAGCCTCGATCTCGTAGAGCAGCACCTGCCCTCTAACCAAGACGCCAGCGGGGCGGCTCCCGCCACCACGTTGTCAAGACCACCTCCGCGGCTACGAGCGACGACTTCGGAAAGTACCCCCTCCAAGTCGGAGAAAGAGTTCCACGATTAGGTCGGAACAGGGAGAAAACAGGGCCTTCCCCTAGACAGGACAACGGCTCCTCGGGAGAAGCTGCCCGATCCAGGTCGCTCGTGCCAACGGTAGAAAGGTCGCGTTCGTTAGAGAGTCCCGTGCAACCACCTTCGGTAAGATCGTACGACCGTCGCCTCCTCATCGGCAGATTCCAAAGTTGCACCAGCTACAGCCTTAAAGATCGTCAAGCTACGAACAAGTCGATAATAAGACGCTCCGGGCGCCGCCGCCCAGCACGCGCACTCAGCAAAGTTTTGTCAGCGGGTCACGACAAGAGGACGAGAGTCTCTGGGGCAACCGGCGACAAGCTAAATGAGGAGGGGACGGCTTAGTTTTTCTTAGTTTTCATAGAATTATTTTTTACAGTAGCCTGTAAAAGACACAGTTTTGAATTATACAAAGTCTTTAGTTCAATATTTTTCATCATTAATTATTTCAGACTGCCTATCCGAGATATCTCTCGAAAAGTCAGTCGGGGGCTGGATAAGAACACGACGAGTTGATGTACGAGTACGAGTACCGACTTCTTCGACCCGCACGAAGGATAAGGGTTCTGCGCTATAACTGTCAGGGACGCAAGGAAAACCCCTTAACGCATTTGCAGGTGACAGGGGAGACACTGAGCCCCCCACCTGACCAGACCTAAGGCCTGGTTGACTAAGCTCCCCAGTTCCGTAGCAATGTCCCCTGATCCCGAGTAAAGGAAAGGAAAAAGGTACGAGTACGACTAGATCAACGGAACCCGTACGCTTATCCACGTCTTCGACCACTCGGAGCAGAAGATACGTCGGGTAGAGTGAAACTTTGTTAATCGGGCAAGTGTAGAATTTACTAGCCAAACACCGGAGTCCCCCCTCAACAGAGGAATAAGGAGGTGCTGCCATGGCCACGACAAGCTGTACGAAAGACCCCTTATCGCGTTTACTGATGACGAGGAGCCATGGAGCCCTCCATCCGACTAAACCTAAGGACTGGTCGATCACAGCAAGAACGACCTACGGCACTATTTGTATACCTACACCGAGGGGAGGCAAAGGACACTGGTTCTGACTAAAGTCTACGCTTGCATCCGACAAGAGTTCACATAAGCAGATTAGACAAGGTTTCAAAAAACCAAAAAACACACAGAATACTGCACAGTTACTAATCACAATCTTTATGTAAAAGTATGCTATTACAGAGTCCTACTCTAGGCCAGGTGCCTGGACCGATCACCAAAGGCGTCCGCCGCTTCCTGCACAGCGTCGAGAAGCTTCTCTTCCTCGCCCTCTGGCAGATCGGCAACGAGCGCATCCAGGGATAGGTCCGGGTGCCTGCGCCTCAGAAGAGCCAAGGCAAAGGCCAGGGCGTCGCGTACACCTTGCCGAAGCTCGTCTTCGAGAAGCTTCCCGGCGGTAGGCTTCAGCTGGAAGACGGACGCCGTCAGATCTACGAGGCGGTTGGCCGGAGCAAGACCCGGGGGGACAATGACGCCGACTTCGCCCAGCGCCTTCTCAAGTGTGCCCAAGGCCCGCTCGAGGTCTTCCTCCAGTTTTCCCGCGTAGGACTGACTCCTTTGCAGGGAAGACTCCGCGTCGAGAGGCGTGCCTTCGAGGCCGAAAGATCAGCCTCGACCGCCGCCCGCTGCTTCTCGGAGTCCTCAAGGTGCTTCTGCAGCACCTCGTTCTCCGCCCGCCATCTCCCAGACTCATCGAGGCACTTCTTCAACTCCTCGCGCGCCAAGTCCAGCTCCGCTTGGGCCTTCTCGAGTGGAGCGACCCGGAGATAGCGAGCTGAAAAAGAACAGGTTAGTATGAGCAAAGTAAAATTACCTTATCACTAATCTTCCGTGCGTTACCTGTAGCAAGGAGACAAGGCTGAGGCTTTCCGGCGCCGAAGGACCCGAAGGCATGGACTGCTCGACCGGGGCCAACTCCGACTCCAGCGCCGAGGACTGTTGCTGCTCAGTAGGAGCCGGTAACGACTCCGGCGCGGGGGTCCCCTACTCGACAAGGGCCGGTGCCGACTTCGGCGCCGGGGGCTGCTGCTCGGCATCCGCCCTAGTCGGGGTCCTGGCGGGAAGAATCGACACCCTAATCGCCAAAGTAATCAAGTCAAGCCTTCAGCAAGGCGAGTCAAAAGGAAAAGGCGGCAAAGGAAAACTAACCTCAGGCGTTTCCCTACTGGAGGAGGCTTCCTTGCCAAAGCACCCGAATCTCGCTTGCCAGAAGCTAGCGGTGCCTTCCCCTTGTCCGCCACGGTCTCCTCCCCGAGAACGGTCGTAGGAGGGGGAGTTGGTTCCTTGGGGAGGGGGCAGCTTGCTTCGGGCTGTCCGACACATTTACCCCTATGTTTACTCTTCAGGAAAGAATATGGGAAAAGAGTAGTCGGGCAAGAATTCAAACCTGCGGTTGAGGGTCCCGGGCGGGAGAACTCGTCGAGACGACCTCCGCCCCCGCCTCGGCTGCGGAAGGACCTTCCCCCCTCGTCTCGGAGGGTGGCGGGGCCGTGTCGAACATCTCAACTTCGTCGTCCTCAACAGAGACGCCAGCTCGTTCGGCCATCGAGTCAGGACCCCCGCGGCCTAATCGCTGTGGAAGAAGAAGCCCGAGGGCCCTCTGTAAGGCTACTCGGACGAGCCCAAGCTAGACAAGGATGTAAGATGGGCAACTCACCGAGAGCACTTCCCGTCGGCTGTCCGGGCTCTGCTTCAGAAGAGGCAGGGGCACGTCTGTACGCCCGCCTTGGGGGGATTGTTCGAATAGGTTGTTCAACCTACTCTGAAGCTCCCCCGGGGACAGCTCTGCTCGGCACGACGAGGAAGAAGTACGTAAAAAGTACTGTCAATTGAGTTGGCACGGAGGTAGTCGCGATACTTACCCGTGTCGAAGTCCCTTGTCTGGTCTTGGCCCTCCGGAACCTCCCAGGCTGGCTTAACCCTCGACCGGAGAGGGCTTATCCGGCGTCGAAGGAAATCCTCCGCGACATCCCACGCCGACAAGCCTTTGGCGGCGAGATTGGCGATGTCGTGGACAAGCGCCTTGAGGTGCTTAGTCTCCTTCGGGGCCTTCCCCCAGCTCTTGTCCGCAAGAGGGGCGAGTCCGCGGCAGGCGAGTCCGGAGCTCGGTGGGGGCTGGCAGTAGAACCACCGACCATGCTAGCCCGACCACGATGATTTCCAGGAGGAAGCGATGTAGGCATCCTTCCTCCCTTCTCGAAGACGGAATCCGGCGCCGCCGACGACTCCTGCGCCGCTGCCCTTCATCCGGCGGAGGTTGTAGAAGTACCTCCAGAGCTCCAGGCTCGGCCTAATGCCGAGGTAGGCTTCGCATAAATGCGCGAAGACCGCCAGCATTAGGACCGAGTTCGGGTTGAGATGAATCAACTCGATCCCGTAGAACTGGAGCGTGAGGAGGAAGAAATGCGAGGGTGGGAATTGAAATCCACACCTGAAGAAGTCCGCGAAGACGACGATCCAGTCCGTATCAGGGCTGGGAACCATCTCCCTCGCGGCCCCCCGGTAAGGCACGAATACCTCCGGGAGGATCACCTCCTCCGCCGCAAGCTTCTCCAAGGCGGAGGAGTCCATCACCGAGACCTCGAATTCAGGAATGGCGGTTTTCGTCACCCCCGAAGCTTCTCCCGACTCCTTTTTGGGCTCGGGAGACTTCTTCGTGGCGTTTTTCTTGCCCATTCTCGTCGATCGATCGAGGGAGGATGGAGGCGAGGGTTTGCAGAAGCGCGAGGAAGGAGATGAGGGGAGCAAGAAGGCTAGGAGGCAGAGAACAATGCGGGCAAAACCCCAATTCTTGGACTCCTAAAGATTTAAACATTCGCCGGAACCGAGCGCGGTTTACGGCACGATCAGTTCCATCGCATTTAATGCGGACAATTGCTTTTTCCGCCTACAGGGCACTTCGCGGGAAAAAGAGGGTCTGACAACCCACGACCCGAACGAGCGCGCCGTGGTTCAACACACGTTAGCGGCACAATGGCGCAGAGAGAGAAAAGATTCTTCATTACCACGCGAAATTTCCGCCACGATGATTCGGTTTCCTAAAAATATGCCAGGCGGACGCGTGTCCGTGATCAACGGATCAGATCAGATCAGAAAGTATTCTGGATTTTTTTCGAAGGATTATTCCGACAAGACTTTCACGACTACTCGGTAGGGATCAAGCCTACTCGGGGAAGTCGTCGACAAGGACCACTCGGGTCGCCTACTCGGAATTTCTCCCCGATAAGGGCAGATTTTCAACAGAACCATCATGACCTCACTTCACGTATTGATGGGGGGCTTGATGATGAATAGTACGGTATCCCGCATACTAGGGGTATCTGTGTACAGATCCCCGGGACTTTAGGAGGGTACGACGTATCCGGTAAGGATCCCTGAACGACAAGGTAACCCCTCTCAAGAAGGGAAGGCTCCCCTTAAACCGGGAAGTCCATCCCGACGTTCAAGGAGACCAGAGTCCTACTCGGGCGTAAGTCCACGTCCAGTACGACCCTAGGAACCCCCTATATAAGGATCAGCAATCCCATAGGGGAGGACAGGTCCAACAGGTCTTTCTAGTCGTAGCACAAGCAGCATAGGATCTCAGGAGGCGAAGCCCTAAAAGACCCGCTGCCTCGAAGGAGTCGAGCCCGGCGGTTTAGCTAGATTAGTCTACGATTAGGCCTAGGGTAGCCACTAACATACACCCCCCATTGTAAGCGTGTTCTCCAACCAATATATAGCAACAGGACGTAGGGTTATTATCCTGAGGGAGGCCCGAACCTGTATAAAAACGGCTGTCCCCTGCTGTCAGAGCTCCTGGCACTTGGGTCCTAGAGGTCCCTAACCCCCAGTAATCATTATTTCACGAATACCGTAAGATCGCCGATTCACCGATCGTCGACAGAGTTCCTCTGTATGACTCTATTTGTCTAGAAAGTACCACGATGTAGCGATGTACAACAGCATTTTCAGATTCTGATATTTCGAACTTTCTGTGAGAAGGTTAGAAATGCAAACTTTCAGAGCAGAAGACATCTCAGCTTTGCAAAAACATCCATTAGGCTGAGTATTATGGTTGGTGCTCTGTATACCTGTATGCCTTTTTGCCCGACTCGTCATTGGTTGATACTCGTCGACCACTAACCCCGGTTCGGGGCCATTCACTGTGCAGTGCCAGCCAGTATGTTCCAGTGTCCAACCAATTAAGTTGACAAAGGAGCCGATTTCACAGGCACTTGGATCACTTGTCTGCACAAAATTATTCAGAACGGTCAAGAAAAAAAACCTTCTCTGAACAAAGCCGAGCCGCTTTGCCAAGTGCCCTTTTCTTCTCAACGCATCGGAGTACTGATGCGTACGGCTCTCAAGTTAAGCTGCTATACGACACCTGTAAGATCCATGTATCATACAGCAACACATACGTACGGAGATTCTTGTTTCTAGCCATGGATTCTTCTGACACATGAGAGTATGAGACCAACAATGATATGGAAATTGACCACTGTGCAACTGAGCTTCGAGAAGACAATTTTTGTACTATATATATGACAAAAGACGATATTTGCAATTTATCATGATTCTCAAGTCTCAACCAAACCATCCTTCCAGAGAAAGTTTACTTTTGGGCTATGCTTTTCCCGGCTGGCCGGCGTCCATATTGCTTCGAGCACCGGCACTTCCCCTCGGCTTATGTAACGACCTTGGTCGGCAACTTTGCAAATTAGCTCCCAGATAAAAATACCATGGAGACGTAGGGCTTTGTAACCATGGTTTACACATCTATCTTACTATACTAGTTATAGATTCTCTAAAAATTCTCACGTTAATAAAAAAATCTAACTATTTATCTAGTGAGACCAAGTTATGACGGTTTAAATTGACTCAAATAAGAGTTCTTACTCCTTAATATTCGTATAGAGACTACCTGGTGGGACCGAGTTATAATAGTTCAAATTGACTCAAATATGAGTCCTTGCTCTTTACTATTTGTAAACCTGAATTTTTAAATAAACACATGGCCGTGCAATTGCACGGATTGATGGCTAGTTAGGCTAGTTTATCAACCTCTCAATGGTCCTTTATTAACGTATGCTTGATCAGTACTATAGCTTTTAAGTCTTACTGAATGCAGTACTATGGTAAATGTAACGCAACATCTAAATTTGCCAAAGAATTTGTTTTGTGGAAATTACCTTTAGACAGTGTACGTATTGCTAGAAAAGGTCATCACACCAATGCATCAACTAGTCATGTCACTTGTGGCATGCATTAGAACATTTAGTCAACAGCATGCATCATCGTGTGAATTATCTTCACTGAAGAAGGTATACTATCAGTATCAGTTAGCAGAGCACAGCTATTCTATCACAACCAGTAAGTCCGGTACGGTGATTCATTTCCCTTTTTATAATGAAACCTCAACAGTTAGTAATAGTTAACACGACCTTCAAAAACAAAACAAAAAATTAACACAACAAACCAGACAGTGCTGATTGCTGAATTCTCCAGAAATGTTGCTGTCAACTCAGCCTCAGCAAACTTGACAGACACAGCTAGTTTTCTTTTTCTTCAATCAAGTATTTCTTGGAAATAAAAAAGTGCACCTACTACACCATGGTGAGGCCGATGCGTAGCTAACCCGGCGAAGAATTGTGGTGCAAGGGTGTGGACACGAAGCAACGGAAAAGAACACAAAGTGGCTGGTGGTGGTGTGCGTGAGCTAGCCAGACGATGCTGTGCACTCAGTTTGATTTCCCTTTGCCACCACCTACTCTCTCTGTCCTACAGTCTTATGCTATGCAAGGGTGAGTGAAACTGTCTGCAAGAACACTACACCAAGCAAGCAACAACGAGTCGATGACACAGAAACACACTAGAACTTAAAAGGTCCAGTCTTTTGGATTCTGCTGCATGCTTGTCTAGTTCCTGGTTCCGTTCCCGCGATTTCAATGGAACCGGCGAGGTTTCGGTACAGGCCGGATCATGTCGGAGAAGGAGAGGAGGACGAGGGGGAGGAAGAGGGCAGGAGCAGCAGCAGCTGTTTCTTGGACATCTACGTGCACGACGCGCGCAACATCCACAACATCTGCATCTACGCCGACCAGGACGTGTACGCCAGGTTCTCCCTCACTTCCAGTCCGGACCACGCGCCGGCGCTCTCCACGCGCGTCGCCGCGGGCGGCGGCGCCAGCCCGCGCTTCGACGAGCGCCTCCCGCCGCTGCGGGTCCGCCGGGGCCGGCTCGGCACCGACGTGCTCAAGTGCGAGGTATGGATGCGCAGCTGCGCCAAGCGACTCCTCGAGGACCAGCTCCTGGGGTTCGCGCTCGTGCCGCTCGCCGCCGTCGCGGGCGCCGACGGCGCGCGCCTCGCCGCGCAGGACTTTGCCCTCTCGTCCACCGACCTCTTCCACTCGCCCGCCGGCACCATACGGCTCTCCCTCGCCCTCCAATCGGGACCCCCCGGCGGCGACGCCTGCCCGCCGCCGGAGCGCGCGGCGGAGACGTCGATCACGTCGGAGGTGGTTATCCTCGAGCCGGCGCCGCCGGCGGACTACTCGAGGGTCGAGTTCCCTGACCTTAACGTGGTGAAAGAGAACCACGAAATGGCCGTGCAGTACCTGCCATTCTTGCACCTCGGGGAGGCGCGGCCGCCAGAGGCCATGGAGGAGTGCGAGATGGGCACGAGCCCGCGCGGCGAGAAGCCGGTGTCCCCGGACGGGAGCAAGAACGCCTCGACGACCACCACGATCAGCGACGACAGGGTGATCTACTCCTTGGAGGCAACAGGGAAGCCGCGGCCTGACGCCGACGAGGCCACCGCGCCGATGTCCTGCCGCTCGCCGGACACGCCGACGTCCAACGAAGGGAAGGCCGGCAAGGAGAAGGGCGGCGCGGGGGACGTGTTCAAGTCTCCCCTGGGTGACATCGACATGGAGGCGGAGCAGAGCTCGATGCAGCGGCAGATCATGGAGATGTACGTGAAGAGCATGCAGCAGTTCACCGAGTCGCTGGGCAAGATGAAGCTGCCGATGGAGCTCGACGGCAGCGTCGTCCAGAAGGAGGAGAAGCCAGAGAAGGAGGCGAAGCAGCAGCTGAAGAAGGACGGGGCAAGGGTATTCTATGGAAGCAGAGCTTTCTTCTGAACAAAATTATTCAGAGGAAAAAGATCTCTTCTTGCAAAGGTATTGATCAAGTTCGAGATAGCATTCGGTGTGCGGTTTGATCACTAGGTTTTGCTTTTTAATTGTGAGTGTTAACTTGATTCCTTCATCGACAGTACACACTACATCTCTAGCTAAGAGTAAAAGGTGGAATGGAATGGAGTTGTGTGTGGGTATCACCGTATCAGGCAAGATTGCTTGGTGAGGTCTGTTACTCTGAACCTTTTGAGGAGCCAAATAGTGAAAGAGTGTACACGCTTTCAAAAATTGTAGAGCATTGATGAACTTTGAGGTGGCAAAATTTGCAAGATGCATGAGCTATTGCACTTCGTCTCTTATATAACACCTCTACAAAGATTGTTGTAGTAGTTTGCTTGCTTACTTAACACCTCTACAAAAATTGTTGCTGTAGACCTGTAGCAGCTTGTGTAGTTTTATTGCACCGTTTGACATGAGGTGCAACTTTTCCTTACCAAATTTTGCGTTTGTATGACTGGAAGATTTCTTCGAAGAACAATCTTAGGTAGTTGCGCGCATTATGGGATATCGACAACGCATTCCACTCGATTGTCAAATTCCTCAATCTTAAGACTCGGAAATTCTTGTACATATTAACTCTATTCTTCTTTAACTGATCGGCGAAACTCTTGCAACTTTCCTCACAAAAAAAAGGTTTACAAAATATGGCTGGACCCATCTGTTTCGGTATATAATCACGCTATTCCGAGCCCGCTAAACAGTGTTAGATCATTACGATGCTATATCCGCAAGTCAGCTTTATGAGAGATCTTCGACCCCTACCCCCCTCCTCATACTTGACTATTGATATCACTTGTCTCACAGTCCTGAACCTGCCGAACCAACATCTCGGTCCTAGGTCATTGTGCCGCTATACACGCAATCCCAATTGCAAAGTACCAGCTCCATTCTTGCGCCACTCATGTGTGACTATTTCCTATATAACTTAATCCCTTTGGAGGAGCAGAGATTTCAGTTCAATTACCCGCCCGAAGGTGTTAGCTCTAATCCACACCTTCCTAAACAAGTCTTTAGGGAACACCAACGAAACAAAGGGTCGGCCAGTTGCACGTTTCTCATGGTTCTACCACTGGCTAAAAGGCTTACATCATATGGAAAGTGATCCAACAATTTTGTTTCAGAAGCAAGCATGAACAACGACTACTCAAAGACAATCATGATTTTTTGTACTCGATTATATCTAAGCACTTTCAATTCCACGCATGGAACAGACGCTTCCACGTACGTATGGAAAGTATAAATGAAATCGTTGATGCTTATTTTAATGTCGACATGAACGCGACTGAAAACAACAACAACTGCATTACTTCAAATGCCAGAGGTTATATAGCAGCGCTTGTGCTTGCTTGATGCTAATCTACAACCAAATTTAACTGTGTGTCGTGAACTTTCCACCACGCACATGTTGTCGAAAATGCCGATATACTCGTCAAATAGTTTCGCCGGTCGTCGAATTGGAGGAAGATTAGTTTCATCATATTACCAGATAGAAATGCTCATGATTGATGCAACGAAATAAAGAACTAATGATGCAGTTTGCATGGAAAATTAACGATTGTGATTACATATACTCATGGTTGTGGGCCAAGCTTGGGAATTGCCTAGCCCAAATTCAACACTCGCTCAGGTCGCATTCAGGAGCCCGATAGGACGAATCCAGGCCAGGGCTCATTACTTTGACATCCCACAACCAATACGGCATCGAATGTCCTGCACTTGTACTTTTGGTCACTGACTTACGTCATTTGCGTTTTCTCTTTACGTCATGGACGGCAGAATACAACCTTTGTGCTGCCCAAGTCTATGAGTGGATAATCCCATACAAACTTCTGTTTTATTTTAGACTTTAATATAAGTCGAGATTAAAGCCTTTGATCTAAACTAAGTACAACTGTACTGCATTACTTGCTATTGCTAAACATATAGGAGCATTGCACATTCGCAGTCCATGCGTCATATAAAATTATGTACAATTCAGCTCACATCAGCGCGCGCATTTACAAAATCCGACAAAGCCGAAAGGCCTATTCTCTGATGATGACACCTAGCTAAATTGAAATGCGCAGTCCTGTACGTAGCCCCAAAGGCTGAGATTAATATACTCCATGTTGGCAAGGACCACCTGCTAACCAGCGTTTAGGAGCCTCGCAGCGGCCGCGCTGAGCCTCGGGCGCTCGCGTGCCGCACGAGAGGCGAGCCCCCGCGGCACGCGCCTGCACGGGCACCGCGCGTGGCGCCTGCACCACGTCGTCACCCCCAGCCCCGGCGCTACGTGGACGCCCGGATCTCCAATCGCCGATGCGCCATTTCTTCTGTTTATTAAACTTGAGAACGCTGATCGATCGATCATTAGGATAATACGGAGTAAAGCAGTAGCCTCTCCTGTCGTAGATCCCCCTGCACGGTTGAACCCTTCGCTATTTGGCGTATCTATCTATCTATCCACCTACTACATATGCATTAGTGCATGTGCTACGCTACCCCTTCTTTGAGAGAATTAACTAGTACTAGTGCAGTAATTCTCATCCCTTTTATTGCTTTGTATTTCCGGAAAGGGGAAATGTTAGGTCGACCAGCGAAATAGTACTAAGCAGTACTGGGTATTCACTATCCAGTACTATACATATATATAACTGTTACTCGTCGCCAAATTAATTGTTTAAGCAGTTTCAAAAGAAAATTGTGTAAGCAGCTACTCTACTCCCTAATAATAGTATTTTAAACCAACACGTAGTACTAAAACTGTATATATTCAGCCTCTAATTAATTCTGCAAGCAACTATATTTGAAGTACTAAAAATGTATAACCAAACTGATAAAACTAGCCGTACAGCACATATCATTTTCGTTTTTAGTTCTCTTCCTGCTAACAAGAGTTTTTCCACCTGCAGTAATTTCGGAGTAAGCATACGGTAAAACCCTTCGCTCTCGTAATCTTTTCAATTACATGTAAACTTAGTCATCCAATATTATTGTGCTAAATTAGCTATCTGGAAAGTCGTATGTGACGCTGACATCGATCCATCATCTCTCTCCCCTATATAAATAGGAGGTCACCACTCTGGAACTGGCCCAAGCTAGCTAACTCCATCAAACGTGTCATGAGTAGTAGTTAATGCTAATCGTCTGAATAATATTCGATTAGCTAGGGTCCTCCCCTACTAGCAGGGCTAATACTACTACCGCTAACTGCTTCTCACAAAGAATAATAATGGCAT
Organism: Stipa capillata; assembly: GCA_019208055.1. NCBI lineage: Eukaryota > Viridiplantae > Streptophyta > Magnoliopsida > Poales > Poaceae > Stipa > Stipa capillata. Next base: position 21,235 of record JAGXJF010001414.1, on the reverse strand, counting down.
TAGCTTAGCTAGCTCGGAGGTCAGGTTCCCTCTGGTCCATCTTAGCTAGCTCTAACCTTTCCACACGAACACGATCGAGAGGCTGCACGCGGCCGGCCGGCCGTCAATGGGGCACCAGCTGTTCGAGTTCGACGATCCATTCGCGAGCAGCATCTCGTCGCTGGAGGCGGACATCTTCTCCTGCGGCGGCCACGGCCAGCTGCCGTCCCCGCGGTGGTCGGGCCTCGACCTCGACCTCGACAACGACATCCAGCAGGAGCTCTCCGCGCCGGCGGCGAACAACGCGACCTCCTCAGGCGGCTACGGCTCGGGCGGCTCCGGTTCGCACCGGAAGATCAACCACAACGCGTACGAGCGCGACCGCCGGAAGCAGCTCAATGAGCTCTACTCCTCGCTCCGCTCCCTCCTCCCCGACGCCGATCACACCGTAAATTTAACCAGCACACGTTGATTGATTATCTCCTGTAAACCGTGTGCACCGTCTCATGAGATCGATCGAGATCCTGATCGTTGTATCTTTTGCTGCTTCTCGTGCTGCAGAAGAAGCTGAGCATCCCGATTACGGTGTCCCGAGTCCTCAAGTACATCCCCGAGCTGCAGAAACAGGTCGAGAATCTGGAGAAGAAGAAGGAGGAACTGACCCGTGCCAACTGCAAACCAGGAGTGCTGACCATGAGAGAGAACACAGCTCCTATTGTTTCTGCTACTTGCGTCGATGACAAAGAAATCATGGTTCAGGTCAGCTTGTTGAGCAACATGGCTGCAACTCTTCCTCTCTCCAAGTGCATAAAAGTATTGGAGAACGAAGGCCTTCACCTCATCAGTTCATCGACTTTCTCCACCTTTGAGAACAGAACATTCTATAGCCTCCATCTTCAGGTACATGCGATTTTTCTGTTGCTACTATCATTGATATTTACTTGATCTTGGGATTACTTGCCTCGCCGCAACTCAACATTTCTTATAGTGCAATTTAAAAATAATTAGATAACATTAAAAACAGAATAATCACGACGTACTACTCCAATGATCCATTCATTTGTCTACTATAATTAAACATAGGAAAAGAAAGCAACACATTGGTGGGAGAAAAAGGAAAAAAAACCTACGCCATTGAGTGTGGTGGGTCTATATTATAACGATGGGAATTTGTCTATAGATTATATGGATTCGAGTAAATTTATTGGGTATATATTTATCTGGATAATGTAAAGCCCTACTTTGGGTTATCAATTATATAATTAATTAAAAATATGTTTACAAAGCTGCCAACATTATCTATGAGTGCAAAAAAAAGTTGCCATATTAACTAGCAAAAAATCAAAAAATCTAGCTAGACTATTTACCTAGTAGGTCCAGATCTTATAGTGCAGATTGCACTTTTTAGAGTTTGTTGTAAATAGGGAAGCTGAACGCTGTTTAGTTTGTGCGTCGATCCCTAGAGATGCGGAGGGGATGAGGGATGAAGTGGATGCAAGGAATATATATTGCACGTGCCACACGAGGTTACATTTTCCCATTTATAGTGAAGCAAGGTTACATTTCCTCCCTCTAGCCCTAGTACATGATTCGGATGAAACCCTCACCATTCCAGATCAACCAGGGTCTGTCTTCTATCTCCTGAGATCTCAACATCTTTGGTGCCACGGGATCCATCAAAACTCTCTAAGGTCGGTCGGAGAGGGTGAGTTCCCCGAGTCCTGGTCCTTGTTTCCCTCCATGGAGATGGCCAGCAAACACTCAGGTGGATGCGCTTGTTACTTCCTCCCATGGATCCCTAGGCCAGGCAGGTGGGTACTAGCCATAGATCCAGGTGTGCTAGGGTTGCGGCTAGACCTCGCAATAGGTCTCACAGGTCAGTGTTGGGCATTGTTTCAAACTTTTTTGATTCAGTTCTCACCTCCTTGCTAACCCCAACTTCAAGGTATTTTCTAGCGGGTGCGACTGATGACTAGGTCTAGCCTCGTCCGGACTTATTCCAGGTGCAACAAAGAGATGTGCTGACTATGGCATCTATGATAGTGGGGCATATTGGCTTGATAAGATGCAAGGACCCTTAGGGGCACTAATTTATGAACGACTGTATGAAGCTCCCCGCGCTGTCAATTCTGACATTTCATGGCCCTTGTCGGAACGGGTTAGGCGATGCGCTTCCTTTCCCTTCATTAAAAAATAGCTTCCCACCACAATACTATCAACTTCCAACCCCAAAAAAGGAATCAGCTACCAACGTCCAACCAAGAATCAATTAGCTTTGAACCACAAAGAAATCAACTTTCAACCCAAAAAGCTTCCAACTAGATAAAGTCAAGCTTCCAAAATCGAGCTTCCATTCCACTAAATTGAGCTCACAACCCACGAAATCAAGCTTCCAACAAAGAGACTAGCATATTTAAACCAAAAAACCACTAAATCCACTCCTCCCCTATCTCCTCCTTCAGTGTTGTTGCCAAAACCACATAAAGGGGCACAATGGCACTGAGTGAAGCCACAATGGCACCGGGAACCCTAAATCCACTCCTCCCCTACCTCCTCCTTCAGTGCCATTGCCAAAACCGCATAAAGGGGGTCACTGGTGCATGACGCACACTCCCACAGAGACCGCTGCCCACGGGATGGAGCACGCAGAGAGGCCTGAAGTGATGGCCTCTTGCCGGAGAGGGACGCACGGGAAGGTGGGTTGCGACATGGGGGACGCCGTGCCTACCGAGTGGAGGGCGGCAGTGGGAGCAGCGATCATATGATGAGGAGGAAGAGACAAGGTGACACATTTTGGAATGGAAGGAGACAGGAAAGGGAAAGCGGAGTGAGGCTGGTGGGGTCCACATGTTTTGGAATTGTTTGCGCTAATGGATGACCGCAAATTAATTTTTTCATGATCCTTGCTCCTAAAATACTCGATATGGCACTTTCATTGGGGGACCAACCGACTCAGATAAGCGTGGGACTCCTCCAATGGAGTTTGACAAGTCTAGGTGCAAAAAGGTGACATGGATCAACCTGTAGTTAGAACAGTAGAGTATAGAGCTATCCGACAGAAGATGGTAAGTTATAGTGCTTCTATGCTCAATGAAAGGTGAAAAGGCTTAGATAACAAGGACATATTTGGACTTCTCCGCGTGCTTTTGTAAAAATCTAAACCTTCATACGCCAGGATGGTGATTTTATCAACAGAAAACTTACAGTTCTATTCCATTTTGTATCAAAACAGAGAACTCAACGAACAATGAGCAAGGAGTGTCCAGCATACTGCAACCAATTGGAGGAAGCCGTCAAGAAAAAGGCAGCACTACATCTGCAGCAGTAGTGGATTATAGTATATTAATGATGGATTATTGTGTTTAGCTACAACGAATCAAAATGCCATAGATATAGGACAAGATCAGTACTGATGCATGCATGATGTAGTATGCTCCATATAACTATTATTGTATATACATTTTCAGGTTTTACATTTTTGTCTATGTATCGGTCTGAGTGATGAATATGATAGATTAGATGGAGATAGAAAACAAGTAGAGAATTGGCCGGGGATGTAGTCGCCCAGTCTGATCAAACAAGTACCATGTCTGATGCATACGTGCATGTGCACCCAGCCTGTGCATGGGAAATAATCCCATCTTGAAAACTTGAACACGTAATTTTAACATATGATTTCAAAATAAGGATGATTTGCCTCCCTACACCGTGATTTTTACACAAAATTATGTCTGTATATAAAATCTATCTATTATATACTAAAAGTATAATATAATAAAAAAACTAAATATTTTCACTAAAAACAGAACATCAGACCATTAATCTGGTGGACCTTATTAATATTAGTGGACTACAACCGATAGATCTTCATAATTATACCTAAACAGATCACAACCGATAGATCTTCATAGTTGCAACAAAACAGATCATAGCCGATAAATCATCGTAACTGTAATTAAACTGGTCACATCCGATAAATCATCATAACTGTACCTAAACAGATTACAGTTTGATAGATCTTCATAACTGTACCTAAATATATCATAGCCGATTGATCTTCATAACTAAACAGATCTCAACCGTTAAATTTTCATAACTGCACCTAATGTCATCCTGCTATTGATCTGACAGACCCTTATTTTGATAGACCACAATTGATAGATCATCATAACTGTACACAAATATTATCCCTCATTTATCCGGTATATCTTAATTACTAATAGCACACAACCGATTGATATTCCTAAATTTACATCTCATCAAAAAACTGCATAAGCTTTAAGTATACCTATTGATCACATATCAACAACTGGTGATATAAACTTTGACTTCATCATGTATAAGTCTAAAAAATTTAAAGATATTAAAGATATTTCTGTGCTAGTACTAACAAAACCTACAAGACCAATCCGTCACTTTGTCACTAAGGTCAACATGGGTGGTATGGCCCACTAGTATTTTTTGTTATAGCAACTAGCTAGTGGAACGGCCAGCGTAATTTGGGTAGCTAGATTTGTTGCTCTCGTGCGGAAATTTTATGATATTCTCTACACATTTATAATATGCTCCCATCAAAATAAATGAAGTGCTGACCTTTTATTTTTCGTTACACCTAATCTGCATTAAGCAATGTTCTATCCGTCGAAGCAAGATAGATTTTGTGTGTGTGCGCGCGGTGATGGTCGGGGGACGCGCCGAGGGGGTGGGAGGACCGCCATGTACGCACCGACAATGAACGGAGCGACAAATCCTCAAAACTGTGCTATCATTTTGTGTGTTCATCCTGTAGCTAGATTAGTTGTGTGTGTACTGCAGCGTGCACGTAGCTCATCTGCGAACTGAGCACACATGACAAAACAAATCCATGAATATCTAATATTTACCGCGGAAGCATGTGCGCGGTGCTAGCTTCTCGCGCGATGAAGTGGTATAACATCTCGAAGACCGCGAGCTGATCGTACATACTTGCATGTAGTACGCTCTAGGTAGCCTGTACTATCTCAATGTCCTGTACTGCTGCTATGGTTCCCTGCCATTTTTCCTGAGAGGTTTCAAAGGCTGCGAACTCCACCAGATCAACTTGCCGCCGCCGTCCCCGCCGGTTCAACTTCCGCCGCTGCCCCGAGCAACTCCAGCGGCCGCAATATGGGCATGTTGTCTCTCTGTAGATAACCGAGGCATTGAGATGCCTCTTGGATGTGTAGTAAAGAGATGTATCGGATGGCGTTCTTCCTGTTACACGGACATGTCTCATAAAGTATTGAGATCCAGTTTACATGGAGACGCTGAAATATTTAATCTTCTTTCCCAAGTGTTTGCCATCTTTGCCACAACAAATTAGATTTCAATTTGTTCAGTCCGTAGCTATATTAATTAGATGGTGCATGTATGCAATTAGGATGCAATTTCATGATGCAGTGAGTGGCCATATTTTATTAGTAAGTTTTGCCTAATTACTACGCGCTAGTTTTTCGTATTCTCATCAAACTAGCAAGCTAGTGATCGTATGAATATGTTTGCGATTATGCACAGATGTAGTTGCGATTCAGATAGGAAAACATTAACAGCAATGTCAAGGAAGTGCTTGAGATTGCAGCAGCGCGAGGGCGCAAGATTGATTGATTATCTGACTGAAACATGATTTAGAATGTACAAAACACTTCAGTTGTTCTTTACTTGATTGATCTCCTTTAGTCAGTGTTGGACTGCCTTTTCTCTAGATGAATTTATAGTTGGACCGTGATATCTAAATCAGGTCAAAGGTCTAAGTTAGTTTATATTTTGGGAGCTACAACTATTTGATTCCCGTGCTTACCTTTTAATTCCTTTCGGTTTCATGTGTATTTATACATATATTAGACTTCCTTGCTATTTTTAATATTTTAAAATACAATAATTCATCACTCAAATTGATTATTTGCGCTAAATAGTATAAAAACAGCTAAATTATGCTTTCTTTTAGAAACTGGAAGCTTTATTGATTCTCAGTATTGCAACAAGATGATGCATTACAAAAGAATTCTAACTGTCGGCCTCTGCATCAAAGATGCACATAGCCAAACTTATTACAAACGACCCAGCAAAACAAGACTAGTAGCAACCTCAAAACCTCCACAAAATCAAAAGAAACTCATGGAGCTAGAATGCGGAAACTAGACCACCACCCATGGCTGAGAAAAAGCTCCCTGACGACTCTCTCCAGCTAAACACATGCGTCTAGCACCACCTGGCGTTCCTCCAGGCGCTGAAGGGTAGACCAGGTACGAAGCCAATGTGTACATAAATGTATAACCTGCATAGGAGAGTTAGTTTTCTTTTTGTCAAACACAACATTATTCCTGCAAAGCCATAAAGACCAACATAGCGCCGCTGCCCCCCACCAAAACCAATGCCCTCAACTTCTTATCCAAACCCCGTAACCAGTTACCAAACATGTGAGCAACACTCCGAGGACCATGTTATTTAAGTTAAAATCCTACAGGCAACCTCAGGACCCGTAGCTAAATTATGCTTAAAGGTCATAAACATGTTATTTAAGTTAAATCGGACAAAATAGGCAATGCATGCTTAATCAACACTTAAACAACATGTTCGGTAGTTAGAGTTATGTCAAACATTCACCACCAGCTACAGATCCATTAGCAGTTTAAAAATATACTTATCAAGTAAGTTTATTATCAACTTTAGCTGCTTCTCAAATCTGACGACTCTATTGTTAGTAAGCTAAAACCATCATTCCTTGCCTTTTTGGCGGAGAGCCCAATAGAGGCGCGCGCATAGCACAACGAGAGGAGCGGCGGCCCATGAGGAAGAGCTTCGCTCACTGAGCCGGTGGAGCGAGATGCGGCTGCCGAGGTTCCGGGTGGCGCGCGCACTGGCCCGGGGCCACATGTTACGCGCTACGAACGTTTCGGTTGAAATTTTCCCCGAGTCACACAGGTTTTACTACAACCACCACGGCAGATGGCGGATGCGGCTAGCCCGAATGGACTGATGGAGCAGACAAAGATTGATGAAGCAGTGCCAGTCAAGGCGGATTACTAAGGCCCTGTACAATGCAGGTGTTTAGACAGGTGCCTCAGGAAAAAAAAATCTGGTTTTTTTTTGTGAGATCGGTTTGTACAGGTGCTTAGGAAGGCCGATGGAAGCAAAATTTAGCTTCCAGTGCTAGGCTGGTGCTTACGGGTGACACAGTAGGTGCTACACCAATATTAAAGCAACTTAAGCACCCATATGAAACACTTTGCATTGCAAGTCACATATTTTTTTGAGACGCAACGCTACTCTCTCTCTTTAAGCACCGGTCTATAAGCACCCTGCATTGTACATAGCCTAAGCGCAGTTGTCAGGGATATAGGGAACGGGACCCCCTAAACCGCAGGAAAAGGCCCAACTTGACGCCGCGTCACCAAGAACGTGGGAGTCGAAAGGAGGTGCTCAGGGGCTCACCCCGAGCGCTGGATCCACTCGGACGTGGGAGTCAAGAGGAGGTGCCCCGGGGCTCACCCCGAGCACTGTGTCCACTCGCCCGTCAAGGGGAGCCCCGAGTCGTCCTTTAGGATGCTCTCCGAGCACCTAAGGCGACTTGTTTCCCACTCGGGACAGCGGGTGCCTTTCCCAGGCAGTGGGATGGCCTAAGCCATATGCTCGGGAGTCCCCGAACACGGGAACCCCGAGCACCCTTCGTGGGCCCCTACCCAGTACACGTGGCCCGACAAGCGCATTTAATGCCTGTCTGTGTAGGCATTCCTACTCCAAGTCCGTTGTGGACAAGATGGCGGTGTTCTGGTCAATTTCAGTCCTCCCACGTGATGAGTCCCATCAGCTGTCGGTCTTAGCAGGGGATGGAACGGACTGACACCTTTTTGACTTTGGGACGCGCCGCCCCGCGCCCAGGCACATACCTCCTGACCATGGTTAGTGGGGCCAGGGTAGCTGCAGCATGGTCCGTGGCAGAGAGCGTTCCGGGAAGTCTTCACCTTCTGACCCAACCACGTCATGATGACCCAGATTCCAACCAAAGCGTGACGGGAACTATTCCGCTACAGTAACACCCAACTGCCGGCGTGGGTTGCCCACGCCCCATCCGTCAGCAACGCTACGACCGTAGTGTATTTGCCTTTCGACCATTGTGGTGACCCCTGGGTATATAAGGGGAGAACCGAAGCCATGAGAAGGGGCTAGACCTAGAGATAAAAAAAAAGGAGAGCAAGAACACCTGAGTTTTCTGACTCATTGTAATCATCCAAATATTCATATATACACAAAAAGCAGGACGTAGGGTTTTACACCAAGAAGGTGGTCCGAACTTGGGTAAATCACGGTCTCATCTCTAGCATCCTGCCACTCAAAATCGACGTAGCTCCTGTTCTTGCGTCTCCCCGGCCGAATCCCAAAGCGGGTCCTTCCAGACCACCGACACCGGCGTTTGAACGCTAACAGCAGTGCTCCATGCTAACTAGATCGCTCATCGCTGTGAACCCAGTTCCAACAGAAATCAAATCAACTACATAGGCTGTTTGCATAGTAGTGCTGTGACACTGGTTGGTGCCAGGCCAATCACGTGCGTCGATTCGACCTGCTAACCTTTTTGTTTCATAGGACTGGTCATGGGAATGGCTGCACTCATGCATCTGTATGCAATGATATCTTAGTTCGGAAATTCCAGATCAAACAGTAACCACTCTGTTGATGAATTTCACGACGAAGTACGTACGCATTAGCGGAACGGTCAGAGTACTTCTGAGTAAAAGCTCAGAGTACCTTTTTTTGGGGAGAGTACTTTCGCTCAAATAGTTTGATTCGCCATCGACAGGAGGATCTATTCCCTGCAAGAAAAAGATAGGAGAATCTATCTCTCTTGTATTCTTTTTACGAGAAAATGTGGCGCTCTGCCAAATTCACTAATATAGAAAAAATAAATAAATTCAGAGTTTACGTACAGACAAGTGCAGGAAAACAGAAGATTACATCCATGTATAAAGAGCCAACTTCCTCTGAGCAATGTCTTCTTTCACGAGAACAGCGACATTCAGTACATAAAGAGAATCCCCTGAAAATTTCTAATAATTCCCATTACCTATTATCTAGACCGCAAATGTTCTGGTTCCAACGACAGTAGTTAAGAGAGCAAGACTCATACGTTGGATTTGTGTGGGTGTTCATCCAGAAGTACACGATACCCCCAGACCCATTTTGACAACACAGAGTCACGGGAGAGGTGCCCTTTTATTTCATACTCGTGCTAAACTTTGCCCATTTGCTCATGTAGCCACTCTCGGTCGGAGGTTAGGGCCTTCGTGTGGAGAAACAGCCAGACAAAGATCTTACATCTTGGCTCCACCCGCGAACTCCAAATCTAGTCAGCCACAAAAGGGGGAGATTCGGCATAAAACTGAAATCTATATGCCAATCCTGCCTATTCTTTGTTTGGTGTCCACCTCTAGGTTATGGAATCTAGCACTGAAGGGCCGAGTTGGACTTTGTGTAGCAAGCTCTATAGTTTCACAAAGTCCCGAATCTGGATAGTAGTCCTGATCAGACGAATTGAATGCATCTATATCTCCCTTATTTTTTAGCTCACTATAAGAAGGATGTATGCATCTCAGAACACAGAAGATACATATTGTCGAAAAAAGAATAGAGAAGATAGCAGTAACTCTTCTACTACCTTTGTTCGAAAATAAGTGACGTTTTAGAAAACGTATAGTCAAACTTTTCTAACTTTAACTACTAATGGATTTTAGATTGGTGAGATGAAAGTAATATCATTATATTCGTTATGACAAGTATTTTTGAAATACAATTTTTATAAAATTTTGCTAACATATATATATGAAAAATAACGATCAAAAATTTATATTAAAGACTGTGCCAACATCAAAAACGACGGATATTTATGAATGAAGGGATATTATCTAAAAAAAGAAGGATGTATTTAGCTAGCTAGTGCTTCACTAGTAATGTACGTACGTGACAAAAAATCTGTACATTTGTATTGCATATCCCTGATTCCATGATCTCTCAGTTTCTTCCACTTAATTGAGCACCGTGTCTTAATTAATCTCAACCACCAGTCTAATGAATGAAATCGATCTATGCACATTAGTTAGTGAAGACGCACGCGCGCCTGCCTATCGAGAAGACAAGAGTCTAGCCGGCGACCGCAGTATCTTCCTCTTGCTGCACTCCGCTATCGTCTCGAGCCTCGGCGACCACGGCTGGTTCCTCGGCCCCACGAGCTGCGCGTAGTGCCTCTTCAGCTCCGGCGTGCTGCACAGTTCCGTCTCCACGCCCGCGCCGCGGCACTTGCTCCCACGCCGCTGGCCAGTACCATTGTCATCACAACTGATCACCCTCTCGATGAACTCCGGCAGGACTCTGATGAGCGGCGCGGCGCCGTCCTCGCCCTTGACATACTCGAACGGGCACTGCCCCGGGCCGGCGATGGCCATCTTCTTGTTCCCCGGCGTGGCCGACAGCGAGGCCAGCGTCGCGGCGGTGAGCACCTTGGGGCAAGAGAACCGCGCGGAGGGGAGGACGAAGTACGTCCACCCCGGCAGCAGCCGCTCCCCCGGCGGCATGATCGGGATCGGGAGGCCGACGAAGAAGGAGCCCGCGGGGCAGACGACGTGGCCACCGGGGAACTCCGCCGCCACGTCCCCCGCCGTGGAGCAGTAGCACCCGTCGTCGTCAGCAACCAGCAGCCTCGTCTGCCCGCCCCAGTAGACCAGCCTCACCGCCACGGGCGCCGCCGTCGCAGGCAGGCGCATGCACGGGGAGAGGCCGTTGCCCATGGCGCAAGGGAAACTCTAGAAGCTTCTAGATGCGCACACGTACGTGATCGATGAACTCGCAAATGGATGAAGAGATCGAGGAGCTGGTCAGTACAAGAAACGCGCATGTGATTCTGAGGAGTATATATAAGGGAGAGTTGACGGGGTTGACTTTGGAAAATTCACCCGTGTTCCATGTGTCATGCACGTTTTATTTTGTTTATTTTTACGGCCGGACAGGCTGGGTCAACGGTCAAAGGCGACGGCTGATGGCATACTTGTCAGCTCCTGATTGGGCAGAGGACGGGAGAGGCTGCTTCTTCTTCTCTTCTTTGCGAATTGTTCTCGTGGCCGGCAAACTCAGGGTCAGGGGGACGGTGATGCGCGTGCGAAATCGTTGGTTGCTGGGTTGGATCCACCCAGATATGCTAATTATTTTTCGTTTTGGCCAGCTACTTCCCTCTCTCTAGCTACTAGTCCAACGCCGACATGGCATCTAGGCTTCTGATTTTGCTGTGTGTGTGTATGGCAGCTGATGGAAGGGAGAGCGAGTATGACATGCGGGGCCAGGGAGGATTACGATGCCACGTCAGTCTATACACTCTCTAGTCATCTACTGGAAGCCATGTCAACTCAATACTGGAGTAGTATAGAAACAGGGTGGAAACCAGGGGCGGAGCCACTTCCCGGCTGTCCGGGCCCGGCCGACGAATTTCCATTGAAATCACAGTAAAGTATGAAGATCATGGTGAAATTTTTATAGTCAAATACTTGCTGGAGTGGTTGAAGTTAGAACTTGCCGAGACTTAAGATACAGACTCCACCACTGATAGAAACTAGACTCTAAAATGGTTGAGAGGTTTAAAAAGGACATGCCTCTGTTTCTAAATATGGAATTTAGGCACGGCGTAACGTTGAGTTCCATTCCAACTGATTTTCATTTCCATTCTTATTGTAAAATTTCAAGAAACAAAAATATCACCGTCTTTGATATAAGCAAGAAAATATGGCAAGCAAGAGGTCTAAGCCGTGCTTGATATACGTGCCGCACACTGTTTCACACAGCCGACATCCTAACCACCGGAGTCCGGAGACTGCAAAGGGACTATATGAGTAAACATATTGAACCCATGTCGGTGTTGTTGTGAATTAATCTAATTGCTGACTATTCTCTTTGAACCTATCCGTTTACTCTGCTTATTCCTCGGCACCAATCGTCAATGGAAGTAAACTATGGGCGTGCAGCCTTATTCTTTGATTTGGACTGCTACAAGTACGTTCCAAATTGTAATCTCGGAACAATTCAGATTTTAGCATTTCCACTCCATATCTCACTGATATGTGGGTTCTAAATGCAAATAAATGGAGTGGCAAATCCTTAATCCCCTCGAAAATTTTATGACGTCTAGTTACACATGATCGATCGTTTTGCATCTGGATCAAGTATGCGGCTGACGCTTTCCGAGCAGTGATAGATAAACGCGGGCATATACACAAGGATCAAGCTTCTGCTCTCGAACTTTGTTTCCGTTGTGTAGAAAGGTTCCCAAAAAACAAGGCCCAAGCTACTCTATTGAAGAAAAACTCAAGCCAGATGAGAGTAGCTTGTTAACCAAAGAATTAAAAATAAAAAAATGAGAGCAGCTTAGGAGATCCAAAGCCGCACAAGCCCCAGGTCGCCCAAACAGGGCATAGCGGTAGCTCAAATGTGTGGGCTCCGCTGCTCTACCGCTCCTTGGTTGTTCAACTCCATGCTGGTCTTGGCAGCACGTGCAACTTGCAACAGCCAGCCAGTACTACGCCCAGTATGGAATTCACTGGCAGTTGTTTTACAAGACCAGATCATTGGGCTGTCGCGGTCGTGACCGTCGACACGATCGAGTTGAGTCTACCAACTACCAAGAACACTTCAAACAGGAGAAACGTTAGCTCTGGACATTTTGTGCAATCGAGCAACCACTCAACCAGGGAAAAAAGAAAATCAAACTACGTACCAAGGTTGAGCGTGGATCAGATCAGACACCAGTCTGCTAGCCAACGTATGTTTTCCACGGTTTATCAATATACAAACATTAAAAGAGGCCAAAAATAGAAGTACTCCCCGTTCAGATATACACGACGCTATACAATTTGGGTGGTCAAGCATACCTAACTTTCAGCGCTAATATGCACAGACTATTTAGACTGATTGTGTGAAAACAGTAACAATGGATTTCGTTACGAGAAGTGATTTCAAAATATATTAATTTCTGTACTTTTAGTTAATATATCACTTTTGAAATTGATGGTCAAAGTTGCCTGAAGGCATGGATAGACATTTTTTCTTTTTACAATCGGCAAAGAAAGCCGGGTCCTCCTCTGTCTCTCTTAAAAAGAAGAGACTGTTGGGATATGCTGATTGCCTGATCACATTGCATCTGTATGTCTGCTGACCTTTTCAACATTCTATCTAGCCTGGAGCACAATAGGCCTGTTTGCCACTCACGAATGTTGCCAAGACATGTTCCGGTATATCACTGGAGAACTCGTTCCATGAGGTAGACGGCAGAACCACAAAATCGGCACACTTCCCTTCAGAAAGGCTGCCCAGAATATGGTCAAGGAAGCAAGCATAGGCAGCAAATATTGTGTGCCTGTGTGTGCGAGAAATCCATTAGTGGGGACAACACATAGTGAGTGATTGGAAGTCAGTTATACTTCACAAAGTTATGGGAAATTTCAATATTATCATGTGAAAATTAGTAAAGTTCATTTGCAGAGTTTCCAACATAGAGAGCTTGCCATCAGTTCAGATGTGAGGATGGCTACTGGGCCAGGGCCTACAAGTCGGTGAGACATCTGGTGGCACTTTTGAATGGCATATATCCAATAGAACATAACATAAGTGCAACGAAACTTACGCTTTCAAAGAATCATCAAGGGACAAGCGTTCCGTAGAGATCCAGGGTATTTCCCATCCAGGAGGTTTACGGGACATTGCAGTTTGAACAGCTTGTAAGGGATAAATATCTGAAACCAGGAAAAGAGCACACATGCAATTAAGTGACTATAGAATTGAAAATGAATTTCAGTTACAGAGTTTGTTTTGGGAAATATATACAGGCCAATCAGAACCAAAAGCCAGGTGTGCACCACCAGCCAATAGCGATCCAAACAAATAGGAACTTCGCTCAGCTTGTTCTATCCCAATCTTCTTTCCAGTGGAGTTGGCACCAGCCAGTATGTGATCTGGCTGGCAGACATAATCATATCTTTCAGAAGATGAAAATTGTAATCCCCATTTGAAATCATATAAAATGTAGCATTTAAGAGAATTCTAAGTACTAGCGGGAGACTATGCGATGTACTTACATACAAGCTAGTACATGAAAAAGTACATATGAAAAATAACAGATATTGATGAATCATGAATGGCACCATCCCCTTAATGACATGAGCATATCTTGTTTAAGCAATGACAGTCTTTATTAACATGCTTTTTTCTAAGAAGTGTCTACTTTATACCATGCCTACCAGGGGTCATTTACTGTAAGGTTTAATGTAGTGTCAGTGTGCTTCAATACAAAATAAATGAAAAGCTTGACATGCTGTTCTTGTCTTACTTCAAAGTAAATGCGATATGGTGTCCTTGTATTCACTGCCACAATTAGATGCCTTCATAAGATTAGTATGGTACACTAGTACTTTGACTATCTCTATTTATTAACCTAGTTGTGTTCCTCTCAAATCATAGTCGGAAGTAACTGAAGGAAGTTCTCTAGTTTGTCGCCTACACAGAAAGCTATCGAAATCTTGCCATATTCTTTCAATATTCAAGTAACAGCAGAGCCTTAAACTCTTGTGTTAGGTAGTGTACAGAAACCATCATTAAGAGCATAATGTAACATATAGCAGTGGAAGGGAATGGTTGACCTGCACTGATGCAATGGTACCATGTTCACCAAAGCGCTTTGCTGCACCTGGAGCCAGATGTTGTGCATACTCAATTTGATTTCAAATGCAACTTTCAGTTTAAATTCTATTCAGTGTATTAACTACCGCAAAAATGACTTGAGAGAAGAATATATCATGCAATATGCTATCAGAGAACATACCTGGAACCTACGGTCCTTCATTCCATTTAAATTAACAACCTTATCGAACATATCCAGCAGCATATCATTAGCTTTATCTCCAATTGCATGTATCGCAACCTGAAGAAGCCTTGTAACTTTGAAAATTGATTGTAGTCAAATTTTAAGCACAAGCGTACAAATGGAAAACGTCTACCTGAAGTCCTGATTTGTCTGATTCTAATGTTGTATTGAGCAGAATATCCGTATTTATCAATTGGAGACCATAATTGCCAGGATTATCCTTATAAGGGTGCAGAGATTCATTAAACACTTAGAAACAAGAATAGAAAATTTTATTGATTAAATATATGGACAAGAATCAAAGCTCGAGATAAGAATATAATGTTTGCATCATATTGTCATAGTACACTAAGACATATTGTGACATTAAGTTAGACAAACTGTTGAATGCACGACCCCTATCAATTTCCATAGTATCTTGCAGAAACAGAGACTGATCACCATGTTCGCTCCCTTTATACATGAATCAAGAACCAATGTAATGATGTAACAAGGTGAACAAAGGCACACTCCATGGACAAGGACAAACAGAGTAAATCTTATAGCTTTTGCCACACTAGTAATTTGGTACGTGCAATGCATGTTTTACAAATATATATTGCATGAAATATATATTATCCAAATATCCACCAAAACGCGTCTGCATTGGTCATCGGCGTGAAGCATTTGTAGGAGACCACGAGAGCTGAGCGTGGAGAGGGAAAATGGAAGAAGTGATTAATTAACTCTCCCTCGGCTCTCTCCCTTATGAGGTAATTCGTAGGGGTCCAACTTAATTCGTGAGTCGTCGGATCTGATTGCATGAATAATTAAAATCATTTGGATTCCACCAAACTCATACCTTTTGTAGTAAAAAGTAGCCATGCACGTGCAATACACTTTTTCGCATTGTGCATCACATGCCGATCCAACGGATCATTGGCCCACCTCCAAATTTTTTTTTACTCCAATAAGAAAATAGTTAAGTTATCAAATCATAGAAAATACTACGAACTTATGTCTAGCATTATAATAGATTCACAGAATCATAGAAATTGCAAAACACATGATAGAAGCAGTAGTTGAAAATACCTACTATTTAAAAGTTCATCAGAATCATGAAAATTGCAAAGTATGTTATACCTGCCATGTTAGAAATATTGCAAGAAAATCAACCAAACCATCATATACTTAGCTATCCATGGAGAAATCTAGTACAATAATGATATTATCAAGTAGTCTAATTATGTGCAATCAATGTTGAATTTGCAGGGATTTAAGAGGGTATATCACAGGACTTAGTGTTTGAGGATGAATTTGCAAGGGTCCAATTAGATTTGTGAGCCACCCGATTAGAGTTGGATGGATGTTTCAGATTGTTTGGATTCCATAAACTCGTACCTTTTATATTAGTATAGATAAATATAATATTGCTATGGTGATATCAATGTATTTCTACAACACCAAAAATGTAAATGCACTAAAATGAACAACATGTAGGTTAACTACTCAAACAATGCTCATGACTTACCTCATAGAACAATGCACTTGAGGAACCTAGAGAACCATCAAAAAAGCTTTAACACCACCTATATGAATCCATTGGCTTAACAATCGACCTTTTTCATGAATAAGATCCTAAGAAAGGAAATCTGTATATAAGTATGACATAGAGTCACATATTTAAGCAATTAATCATACAAGAGCTTGGTATACTTGGTGTTGGTTTGTAAGAACAGTTTGAGTTCCGTTACAAAATTAGTGGAATCTGGTTAATCCCATCTGGGCAACAAAATCATATAATAGAATTCAACAACAATAGAAGGGTAACAAAAATCATATAATAGAAAAAAGAAACCTTTTGTCCTTTCAAAAACAAGAAATCAACAATGGGATATGCCCATAAATATGGTCTGTTCTTGTCTAATAAGTACAGATAGTTGTAGATTATTTCATATATGAATTTGCATTTCTTGTAGCAAGATCACAAGCAAGCGAGGCACATCATATCTGAGAAATCTTGCCAAGTTTGTTTTTCTGAGGTCCCAAGAAAGTACCGTCCAACATCAACAACAGTAGTCACCCCTCTCACTAGAGCATGTCTACTTGCTCTAAGAAGAGCCTCTCTTCTTTCATCAAGAGAGACTTCTGGAATCGCATCAAATACAAGCTTCATAGCGGCATCAACTAGAAGACCAGTGGGCTCTACAAATAATGATGTAGGTCAGATGATTTGGTTAGCCCTTATCTTAATATTACTTGCACTTTAAAGTATAAATGGGTCACAGGAAAGAACATTAATCCATATTTGATAATCAAAGAATGATCATCACCAATAGCATAACACAGTAACCATGAAAATATTGTGAAAAAATATATTTACTCCTATAAAGATCTGAGTTGGTTGTGGTCCATTCAACCCCACTAAGACTACTCCTTAAGTTGCCAAGAAATTACCGCAATTGCCATCCATTCAATGTAGTAGATATATGTATCACGATCTTTTGATTATAATTGATCCGATTGATGAATATTTTGAGATAATTCTTACTTAGCATAAAGTTTAGGACTATGACGGCATAAGCGTTTAAACAACTCATGATACATTATTTTTCTTCCGTAGCAACATACGAGCATATAGCTAGTACATATAATAGTTTCTAAGCAGGTATGTGTAATCACTAATTCACTATAACTCATTAGTTCACTAGGTCTAATAAACTGCCTTGATCTTGATAGTTTGCCTCTGAGTTTCTTTCTTTTCTTTTTTTGGGTCAGTGAGAACTGAGAGCATATCGACGATTTAAACTAAGACAATTTAAAAGAGATATATTTTGGTTCATGGTTTACTTTAGGAAGTAACTTCAGCACAGTAGGTAAAGGCTCACGTTAATCAGTTCAGTTCATAGAGAGGTTACCTCCTTCAGTTCTTATAAGAGTTCCACCAACTGGATCCTTTGTGTTTTTGCCGATCGCAGCAATTTTCATGGCTAGTGAATTAGCTACTCCCATATGACCATCCATGCATGAGAGCCAGATCTGCAATTGAAACAAGTCACTAGCTAGCCCCTTCCTAATGGCTTCTTGAATTAGGTCAAACTCATGAGTTTGAAAACACACTGGATTATCAGGTGATATATCATCCAACCAAGCAGCAGTGGGGAAATCCCCTCCCCAAAAATCATTGTTCCAACCTCCTACTAATACCCACTTCCCACGAAGCTTATCTGTTCAGAAAATAAGTCTCAGAGATACTAGTAATATCGCAGAAAGATTCAGTAACACTAACCAATTTTCTTAGAATAAAAGTAACTGAATATATTACAACAAATAACTAATTTAAAATGGTCTGAACAGACTAGACACAAATATATTTGTGGAAGTAATAAAGTGGAACTGAAAGTTGACCGAAATTATTCAAATGCAAATACAACAGCAGTGTGAATTCTGAGTGAGATTATTCTACAATTGACTATGAAAAAGTTTCATCATCACCAATACACTCATATGAATGCACTATAAAGCAACCTTCTTCTACGCATGTTTTGTCATCATACCCCTGATCCCTGTTGTGTAAACCATGCTATATAAAAGAAATCAGAAATGACTAGATGGATCGTCATAGAATTGTATATCATGCTAAGCAACAAGATGAATTTAAAAATAATATACAGCATGGCTAAAACAGGAGAAGGAACAGCTTAGTTCATCGAAACCTGTGACAGCCTCCTTGACCTTGCTGATAAAGGCATCTTTGCTTCTAACCCCTCGAAGTGGCACCTAGCCAACTGCAGTAAAGTTCCGAAAGCAGTACATACGGAAGACAAATCTACACAATCTTGTAACTACAATTCTAATTTCACGGGCTGGCCATGCCAATTGCAAGGGGAGGCAGATAGGTAGCACTACCTGTAAACCATCATCAATTAGGTGCACATGGGAATCGATGAATCCCGGGAGCACAACATCGCCACTAAGATTCAACTCGTGTGTGTGACTACCCTTCAATTCCTGCACTCACGGCCTAAAATTTTGAGCGAAATGCAGGAGATAGAAGAACATGTGCTTGCAGTTGCAGTGATGCAGCAAGAAACTCAAAAAAAAATCACGGGGAAAACAAATTTAGCTAATCTCTGGGGAAAAGTGGGGGAAACGGTAGCATCCGGGTACAACCTTAACGGAGTCGTAGGTGCCGACGAGAAGCACGCGGCCGCCACGGACGGCCATGGCGTTGGCGAAAGGCCACGCGGCGTCGGCGGTGTAGATGGTGGCGTTGGCCAGCATTATGTCGGCGAAGCGGCTGCTCCGCGGCGTCCCCTGCGAGGTGGGGAAGAGACGAACTGAGCTTCCGCTGCCGCGAGGAACCGGATAGCGGAAGCGGGTGGGAGAAAAGAGAGAGAGAAGGAGGACTGGAGGAGCGTGCGTACATGAAAGGCGGGAAGCGGGATTAGGGAGGAGGAAGACGGCGGCGGCGACGGCGAGCACCGCGGCGCCAGCGGCCAAGAGAGCGCTCTGCGCGGCCATCAGGGGTACCCGCGTGCGCTGAGCTTAGCTGGGCGAGTCTCTCTCGATACGGGGGTAAAACGCTTCGGCCCCGTGGGCACCCCGAATTTTCTTTCCATTTCTGCGAGAATTCTGAGATGGCCCAATCTTCTCGGTGAGAAATCGTGAATAAATAGTATGAATAGATGATCTTACTAGTTGAACACTCACGTCAATGTATGAACCCTTAACTCTTTAAAGGCGTCCAAACACACCGGTAGATGATCGTCGCGAGACCACGAGCAACAATCGCCAAGTCCCAAATTCCCAATAAAACGACGGCTTGACCTTGAATTGCAGAACAAATACGATCACCTAATTCTCTCTCAGCTATCCTCGCATGAACGCTGGTTTGAAAGAACAAGCAATAACTATGTTTCAATCCTTATGCATAAGTGGTCTGAGACTAAAAGCCACGAGTACAGCAGTATATATAGACTCTAGAACGTCCACCCTAGTGTTAGGGTCGAAATCCAATCTAACTCTAACTTCCCTAAGTTATAGGACTCTATTTAAAAAAGAACAAATACAACCTCTGATTTGTTTTGATGATTGCGGACAGACCAAAAGGAATCTGAGGATGAGCATATACCCGTTGGAAAGTACTCGGAGTTAGTTTTCCAACAAGTACTTATTTGCCTAGTTTGGAGTTCGTATGAGGAAACTACGGCTGTTTTAAATTCGGACCTCCTAGCAGTCCATACCGAATCCGAACCAAGCCAATCATTTTCCATCTTCTGTTTCCTTGTCTTTTTCCCCCCAAATCCGTGTGGAATTATCTAAAGAAGTTATTGGAGACCTTTGGATAGTCATGGGGGAGTTGGATCCCACCAATACTTGACGCACAAGTCCCGAACTCCTCAAGTATATCAATTCGCGTCCGTTATCTGAATTGGCTTATGCAGCCTTCGCTTCTAAGGTCATAACTTTCCCTAGAGAGCTCTAAATCATGTACCGTTTGATTTGTTGAAAAGTAGACTTGATCTCTTGTTGTCCTTTCTCCTCAAATGGTGCATTCCTCCCTCACATCTGCTGGAACTCCATACGTTCTTGAATCAGCAAACACTTGTGAACCGCATCAACGTCTCCTTTCAACTCTTGAGCTGAATACCTGAGTATCATTAAACAATTGGATTTAGGTAGTATAAAGCTCTCATCAATAATATTAGCATGTGCATTAAGGAGTGAATTCACATGTTCATTAAGTAACTTTGCTTTAGCGCTAGTTATTGGACCTTGTGGCAGCTTTATGTGTATCTCCTCATTGGCATCATCATCAGCGGCGAGTGAAGATGAACATGAGCTATGGATGCCCGCATCATCCTCCCTTTTTTTCAAAACAAACTGTCATCGGTTTGTCGTATGCATGAAAACTACTATTATTCATTGTCTTTCCCACATCAAATTCAAACTGTTTCCGACGAATTTATGTGACATTTTGGCGTTGCGAAAAGTGACTCGCTCGACCGGGAAGATCACGAACCGCGCTCACGAACGCTCTCCCGCAGCGGTCGTTTCCTCTGCTGAGACTTCTCTCTTTCCTCCTTTTTCTCTGTTCGGGTCTCCTTCTCTTCATCTCTAACGGTTTCGACGAACATATTTTTAGAAAGGTATATTTCTATAATTTAATTAAAAGATAATTCAAAATAGATATAATTCATCTTAATATTTTTCAGCAATTTATTTCTAAAATGTTTCAAAACTCTATTTCCTTATCCTTATAAATGTAAGATAAATAAAACACCCATCTCTACTCCGACATTACTATGTCATGTTCCTATCTGACTCGACCCTGTCATGCGTCTCCCTATCCACCATGCTCTA